>SRHC01003382.1:0-80022 GCA_004794325.1 Pomacea maculata | reverse complement strand
TAATGCTGAGATTTGAAACAGGCAAATGCCTTGCAATTGTTTTTTTTTTTTTTTTTTTTTTTTTTTTTTTTTTTTCTTTTAAAGAGTAAAAGAAGACTTGAAATTGAATTGGAGCAGGGTGGTGTAAAGATATTTTAATTTTTTAGAGTCACAATTTTTGTTGTTGTGATTGTGATAAGAATCAAAACTTACTCTAGTCACAAAAAATGTTGACACTGCACCATTGATTTAAAAGGGGTGTGTGTGTGTACACGCCCGCACTGATTATTTTTTAAGCTTTATTTAGCTGCATCAAGATGGATCAATTTTTTTAAAAGAGACAGCTGTCCTATTGCTTGATCAATTTACTCTGCAGTAAATTCAACAGATACCTTTTTAGATTAAACACTATATAACAAAATATTTGAAAAGTAATTGCTAACACAGTAGATAGCATTTTATCCTGTTTCTTCATTATACACAAATGAACATAGATGGTGAAGCTTGTATTATGGTTGTTTATTCCACTTCATAACTCATTTGAGCAAATCTGTAGCCACTAGTAAAAGGTCACAGTTTTTGCATGAATACTGACATTAGTGTTGCACACATATTTGTAAGTGTTACTTCAAATTATCATATTTGCTGTGTACAAAAACCCATTTTTGTCTAAAATACTTAAGCAAGTGGCAGATAACTCAGATATGTGATGATAAGCTGTATTATTAACTAAGTTGTTTTTACAATTACTGATCAGCCTTTTACACTTAACCTTGTGATTATTTTATAGAGATTGCAGAAACAGCTGTTTAAAAAGGTTGTTTTTTTTATTACAAAAATGTATTACCTAATCTCTCCCTGTTAGTCTTTACTTTTATCTGGAAGCTTTTTAAAACAAAAAGGAAACTGTCCAGTTCTTTCTCAGTTTTAGACTTCATGCCATGTAATCAACACACAGGATATGTGTTTTACATTTGATGCTCAAGTTTTCTGTCTGAAAACCTTTTGCTTTCCCATTTTTCATGGTTCTGGGGTTCTCTGTTTCTGTAAGCTTCAGGTGTCGATATAACATCACAAATCTCCATATTTGTATGACCTCACCACTAACAGTGGCTGATACACACGTGAAAGAGTCCAATTGAGTAGCAATGATAAAAGTGGACATTTTTTGTGGTCAAGGACTTTTCAGTACTTAAATTGTTAAAATATCTATGCAACTTATGGAAATAGATTGAATCCAAAGAATGTTTTGAGAACTGCTTGGTGTAGATCATTGTTCAGAGCTTTTGGTAAGCTTCCAGATGCAGAGTTTGCTGAGGTACTAGTGATATTGGAGCTTGGATTGGAGAGCTTACAGTTGTGTTACAGCCAGTCAGTGAAGGCTGGTATTTGCTGTTATTGTTGCATAATTGCACTTGTATGAGAAAAATGCACATTGAGATTTCATTCATTAAAATTCAGCCTCCATGTCTGGAACTCTTCTGTCAGTGTGGAATTATCTCTTAGTTTGGGTATGATGTCTGCCAGCATCTTGAATGGTTGTGTCTTCTGTCTGCCAACATGTATTTGCTCCCGTGCTATATTGTGTCTGTTGTCTTCCAGTACGGTATCTGTCAGTAAGTTGTTTTTATTGCCTGTCTTCCAGCACACATTGTCTATGAAGAACAAATGTGCACATGCAGGAAGTGTTTACTGATTAGTAGTCTTGGTCTGTAACTAGTGTTGAGACATACATTGTAAACAAATGCTACCTCTGCACACTGCTTATTTCTTGCTCAACAAGGCATCATACATTGCTTAAGAGTCTCACTAGCCCTGAGAATTCATTCCTTGTAGCTTATTCATTAGATAACTAGTCATGATGTAGTTGACACACTCAGAAGTCTGGGTTTATTGCTCTTGACTGTGGAGCATATGGTTGCTGATTGACAACCTCCTTAGGCCCATAGCAGGGAAAACTGTGTTCTCTCAACACATGTCCATCAGAAATATGTACTTCATTTATAAAGTTTGGTGAGGGAAGCTGAAGGAAAGGGTTATGTTTCATTTTGCCATGCCATGCAAGACATGGTGACCCACTCCCATTCATTGTCCACATATGCCTCTGAGCTAGTTAATTTATGTTTTACACTTACGACTTTTCACAAGTATTGTTCTTAACAGCTGAGTCTGTAACTATTCTTGACAAGCTTGACACACCCTGCGCAAACCAGCTGACACCATTGCCAGGCAGACACTTGACTGGAACCCTCGGGGGAAGAGGAGAGTTGGGAGACCGAAGCAGACTTGGAAAAGAGGCAAAGAACATCGGAACCACCTGGGCCCAACTGAAGGGGTCTGCCCTATACTGGGTCCGCTGGCGAGGTGTTGTTGCCGCTCTATGCTCCTCGAGGAATAACTAGGAAAAAACAAACATACACAGAAAATCGGGCAAGCCCACAAACAGTTTGCCTTCAGTGTTGAGACCGTGTTCCCGGATCTTGATTCTCACACCTATACTTCCTTTCTCTTGTTTACGCCAGTGCTGAGGACCATAGAGATGATTAGATGCTGGTGAGGATGATTTGTTCCTTCATAAAGTATCTTGAGAAAATCTCAGACTGACATAAACTTCTTTTGGCGTTCGTTGAATAGCATTACAACAAGTCAGGAGTATCAGGAGGATAAACATTCATTGACTCGAATAATCTAGATGATGACACCTTTGCCTGAAAAATGTTAATATTTTTTTTCACTTGGTTTACTAACATCATCATCAAAAATAGTTACGCATAGCGGGGTTTGCCACTGCTTGCTAATGGAATCTCAAAGCAACTCAAGCGGCACGAAGTGGGGGAGGGGTATGGGGGAGACGAAATCTCACGGAACTAGAAATTTCATGGCCTTTGTGCACATTGAATTTATCTGGAAAAACCCACCTCCCCCCTGTATCTCTCTGACAGCTCAAATGGAAACATAAATGATAAGCATGAATCCCACCCGTACTTCTCTCTCTCTCACAGGCACAAGGAACATGGCGTGTGTGAGAGACACTCCAGTGTAACCCAGTTTCGAAGCCTTCTGCCTCCTCACAGGTGAGGTGAGAAAATGTTTAGAGTGTTCTCAAGTCACGTGACATCATTTGAGGTCACTGCGGAACATGATACAACACGGTGTTTCCAGAGTCGCATGTAATCCTGCCATGTGTAGACACGAAGACAGGTAAGTCTTTTTACTAACTAACCCAGACATTGAAAACGCTTTGTTCAGTTAATGTTTGCGTGTTTGTATGTTTTGGCTGACTTTCACGTGTGTAGGAGTAAGTGTCTTGGCGGTATAACTGTGTTTTCTCTTCACTGATCATGCATGAAGATTTATGGGTGGGGAGAAAAGGGTTACGATGTACATGACTGTGCTACCTAGTGACACACAGAAACACACCCACACACGCTGGCTTCACACTACGATGGCGAACCAAGTCAACACAAAACAATAAATAACCGACTGGTGTCACCTGTACTGTGTCTGCCACCGTGATGTGTGTCTGTAGGTGTGGTTGGCACAGATTAGCTTGGTGTTTGCTGACAACATAGGTATACCCGTATGACCATCGTCGTTTCGCTTCACTTAACTTTGGGAAGCGACAAACACTATTGATATGGATGTGTGCGTCCGTGTGCGAGAGAGAGAGACCTCGATTTTATTGCCCTTACCATCTGGCTCATATTAAATGGTATGTCTCGATCAATGCTTGAATATGAGTGACTAAAGATTGTAGTAGGAAATACTGGATAATGTCCACAACATACACTGATAAGTGATCTTGTGTACAGCATACACGGAGAAGTTAGAAATACAAAATCTCATCACATACACATGTAAACATTATGTACGTATATGCATATACACATACATCGCAATCAATAAACTAGACACACACATGTGTACACACCATAATCAATAAACTTTATATATTTGCCCAGTAACACACATACACAGGAGCTCGCAAAATTCATTTTAAAAAATTATTTGCCGCTGTGCAAACTTATGTTCTACCTGAGCCTATAAGTGATGCGATAGTTTGAAGTCTCTCTCTCTCTCACCCTCTCTCTCTCTTGTAATTGGGTCAAGCTGACAGCAAAAACCTTTTGATCAGACATGTTGACGTATGTAGGATATGTTAATTCACCTCTAACATGTAATCATAAACAAAGTGTACACCTGAATGCTCACAACCGGAAGCTTTCGTTTGCTATTAAAAAAACCAAACAGGTTTACGTGTCCTTACAGTCCCCTTCCCAGAAAGAATAAATGCTAAGCTAAATGCTAAATTCACATCCTCCAGACATCCTTCATTAACGATCACGTGACAGTCATGACGAAGTAAAAATGGAGGATATAAACAGTCGAGATGAAAACATAGCAAAGGAACAGTTCACGACAACTGACGACAGAGGTTAACCCCACCCTCACCCTCATACCCTGCTACCTTGAAGGAAAAAAAAGAACCTGCGTCACTAAATACATTTAAATGCTGCCATAACACCTCGCTCGTTAGCGACATGATAGAGGTCATGAGATGACCTGTACAGACGACCTGTACCCTTTATCCTCACATCAGTACTAAAGCTGTTTCACAAACCTCATGTATCATCATCACGTATTCTTTAAAGAATATTCAGAGAAGGTAAGGTCATGTAATTATAAACATGATGTTGATGCTTCAGGTTTTCTTTCAGACAATGAGCAGCGGAACAGAGATCAGCCTCATCCCCGGAGAAGGAACTCAGGCAACGGACGTTGCACCCGATACACTTGAACCTCAGGGGAGACTGTTACCGACGATTTCTGATCATCCTCCGTCTACTTCACAACAGGTAAGACAACGAAGAATGTCAAAATTAGAATAACTGCTATCATATTTAAAGTTTGCAATTGACTGTCATTGCTGATGATATTTACTTGTCATCAAATGATGCAAAATAAAAGAGATGTATAATTAATTCCTCCAGGAAGTAAATATACGAAGAGACTGCAACGTTTATAGGTCACGTGGCAGATGACATTCTGCAAATGAGGATGTGCAGTTTATTAAGACCTAGCAATAATTAAATAACACCTACAATGTAACATTTTCTTATAAGAATGGGCTATGGACAGGGAGTCATCGCAACCGAAACTCAGACATTCTGGCTCCAGTGGGTTGAGGCCGCCTTCCCTGACCTCGACTCTCGCGCCTACTTCCTGCCTCCTGTCTACGTCAACCGCGTGCCCATGGTCAGACAGTCTGTTGGTGGTCAGGATGTTTGGGTTCTTCAGCATGCACCCGGACAAGCTTGTCAGTCCATGGAACCAGCGACAACTCCACCAGCTGTTTCCCTCTCACAGCCTTTTCTCGTTCAGGACAGTGACACCAGAGATGATGCAGCCATGCAGCGGGTACTCCTTCATCTTCAGAGATTGTTTGATCAGAACGGAGAAGTGTTGGTCGGAATAAGTCAGCTTCAGTTCGGACAGTACCTGGGTGAACCTTGTTACGCTGCCGAGGCTGCCCAGCTGCCCCTACCCGCCAACCTTCCTCCTGATCTGCCAAGAAACTGGAAAAAGGGAGACTTTGATGTGCTTCTTATTCACCGACATTACGGTTTTGTCGTCTGTGAGGTGAAGTCTTTTGGTGAAAATGTTAAGGAACTTGACTTAACACAGCAGGATATAAACACTAACATTAAAAGGAAACTGAGACAGGCTGTGTCACAGCTGGACAAGGCGGAGGCCATGTTGTCTCACCTGGTGTCTGATGCCTGTCCCGGTCTGCGCATCACTAAGACCATCGCAGTTCCTAATCTCCCAACTGCCTGGGTACAACAGGCTATATCTGATGATCCCCAGCTGAGCCAAGTAAGGATTGTAGTAGTATTATGTCTCAAAAAGTTTCTCAAATTAGTTTTTTTAAAGATTTGTACAGCGAAAAATGTGTCGGATAAAGTTAAGTAACTAACATTCTGTAACCCAGAAGAATAAAGTAGATCAAGTACTCATTTTCTTGTCATTTTTTTTTTTACTAGCTTTGGCTTTCTTTTATTACATAACTATTGACTTCTAGGTCTTGCTGGAAATATCTTTCAAATTGTTAGCATTCTACCCTCTCGGCGGGTCCCTTTACTCTGCAAAAATATGGCCTCTTGTGACGCATCGTCCTTTATTTTTTTTTTCTACTATTTTTTTACCAAGTTCTTTAATAGTGTGGATTTCTCTTACCTCATTTCAGTCAGGGTAAGAAATGGTATTTTTAGAGTAGGAGCAAACAACTACCCCCGAACCCGGAGGAGCGCATACTATCCCTATGCGGCCCGATACCCGTGTGACGCACTATACTTTACACGACTATCCATATACAGCTGTAATGTGGGTATCTCACTGTCCATATACAGCTGTAATGTGCATATCTCACTATCAATATACAGCCTTGAAGTAAATTGTTAATTCTCGATATGTTCGTCTCCTGTCAATTAGATATTCATAACCCTTTACAGGACATTTCCATTTTCACATTTATTTAAATAGTGTGTATTCCTCCAGCAGCAGTGCTACCATATAGTAGTAATTTTTTCTTCTTCTTCAAAGCACGTGGTTCTGTTACAGGACCTGTGTCGATGTCTAGGAACATCAGACCCCGCCGACATCGCTGGTCTGTGTCTGTGCTGTGATCAGTTGTCTGACCCCAAGACCCCGTGTGACGTCAGTAGTCACGTGCTGAGGGAACTCGGACACTGGTGGCAGCGACGTGTGGCTGGGGCTGGACCTGACAGTCTCATGACCTTTGATCTGTACAAAACTCTTTTGGCCAGGTCGATGCTAATTTAGAGTTTGCTAATTTGTTCACGATAACTGCAGCCCCAGAACTGTCACATGTCAATCTAAGAACAATCAAAAAGATAATTTACAAGATTGCAGAGAAAACAGAAAAAAGTAAGGTATAGCCGAATTCTTTTTTTTTTTTGTCTTCTTGAATATACTTTATTAAAAAGAAAGTTAAAAAGATACCAAAAAATCTTAAGATAATCAATAGGAAAACAATGACTAGTTAGAAAGCAGAAGGAGAGATATTGAGCAAACATGTTTCCCTGAAAACATTCTTTATATATTAACAGGTTCTGTGGACCAGCGACTACAGTGTCTGTAAAATGCATATTTCCTCCACGTGTGAGTGTCAAGACCCTGGGTCAGGCCGTGTGGTGGACAGGAGAGTGCTATACTGCTGTAATCACACTCTTCCCGGAGCAAGTTCACCTGCTACACACGGCGCCTCCCACACTCTTTGTCACCGGACCGCCCGGTACAGGTAAAACTGTGGTGCTGCTGCTGATGGCCATACAGTGGCTGCGGTGTGGTCACCACGTCTACGTTGTGTCTACATGGAAAGGTAGTCGCTTGGCGTGTAGAGTGCTGCATCACCTGCTGCTGCAGACGATAAAGGAGGATCCGACAACATCATCTGAACATCTTCATCTTCTGGAGTATGATTTGTTTAACGATAAGAAAGATGCGGACAAGGCAGTGAAACACTTATCACAGGCAGCGACAGAAGGGGAATTATATGTCATCGCGGATGAAGCAGGACCAAAGTAAGTTGCACAGAATGTGAGGAAATGAAACATTGGTGGATACATGTGTTGCTTTATCTTATGTGTCGTTAAACGATTACTACTGTTGATTCTGATAGATGTTGCCTACACATTGTGAGACAGTCATAAATAACTCAGATGTAGAAAAATATTTTAGCACCAAACTTCGCTTATGTAGCTTTTATCATATCCTCACAAAGAACATTGAAAGCAAAAGGAAATAAGCACCATACACTTGGTAACTTTTCTTCATCCTCTGTAACAGTCATGTTTGTAACAGGCATGATGTCCAGACCTTCTTTGACAAGCTGCTGACACAAATTCCTCAGCTTCATCTTTGGGCGGCAAGTTATTATCATGGAGCTGCCCCCCGTGGCTGGCAAGAGGAACATCTAACCAGACCCCTTCGCTGTCCCCCGACCGTCGTCAGGGAAGTGGAGAAGGACAGCGAGATCACTGAGTACCACGATGTCCTGCCGTACAGTAAGCGAGGTGTGGCCGACCAGACAGACGGCCCGCCAGTCACACGACTGTATCACCGAGGTCAGGGCCACACAAGTCACCTGCCGCAAGACTGTGTCACGTGCGGTCGTGAGGTGGCCAGCTTCCTACAGAGTCTCCGTGTTGATGCTACGGGTAGGTGTGGGTATTGTTTAACGTTTCTATACACCAGTAACTAATCTCTTCTATACATTTCCATGCTTTGA
This sequence comes from Pomacea maculata, assembly GCA_004794325.1. NCBI lineage: Eukaryota > Metazoa > Mollusca > Gastropoda > Architaenioglossa > Ampullariidae > Pomacea > Pomacea maculata. Next base: position 71,732 of record SRHC01003382.1, on the reverse strand, counting down.
GTAACCGCATACAACAAATTGTGATGTCAGAAATTAAAGCCTGGCTTAAACAGTTTAAATTACTTAAAACAGTTTTAGTTAAATAAATATTTTAATTTCTTTTGTGCACTGTGTCTTCGTGTAAATTATTATCTAAATATATTTAAGGCCGAAAAGTGTTTACAATTTGAAATATGTTGCTCCTGGCCTGTCAATAGTGTCATGACTAGTGAAGTAGGTGAACAAGGAAGAAACGTAATAATGCGTATGAGGATTTTATTTCACGTTTGTTTCCATTGTTATGGAACCTGCCTATATAATTATATATATGCATGCATGGGTTTTGTTTATACACACTTTAAATATTAACAGAGAATGGCCAAGCATCTTCAGTAACTTCCAGAAGTGACAGTACAACACTTCGTCTACAGTGGCGAGACATGTTAATGCTGTACTGGGGTGACGTCACCGACATCTCGGGTATGGTGACAGGACTGCAAGAAGCGGGTATCCCAGTGAAGGTGATGAAGGATGATGACATCGAGGACGTGGCCACGGCCCGCAGTGACGTGGTGTGGGTGGCCAGCGGAGATCGTGTTCGTGGTCTGGAGAGGAAAGTCGTGGTGTGTCTGGAGCACCATACAATCTTTGTCCCACTTCATTGGATGTCCCGGTGTACGTCACAACTGGTGATTGTCTCTCCTGACGATTAGCCACGTGAACACGAGCCACAGTCGTACCTCTGTCACGTGATGTAGTCTTGTGTGTCTCTACCTCTCTCACATTAACGCTGCCTTCCCTACTTCTTGTCTTCTTTTCTCAGCTGATCTCCATAATATCATCATATCTATAATATATTGTGCTTTTATTTTCAAAACTATGTCCATTCAAGCTGCACTTTGACATGTGTTGCTGTACTTTTACAACAATATAGCTGTAGATACTACTGTATATATTGTATATACTCGACACGCTCAGTCGAGAAGCATTTGTCAATACCCTTGTAAATACAAAAACACTTTAAGGTATTTCTAATATTTAAAAAAAATTGTCCATCTAGGAACGGATTGAACTGAACAAAAAGATTTCGAGGCCTCTAGAATTTTGGCATTAAGATTGAGTCAATGCTATTTAGATAACACAAAATAAAAGATGAAATGAGCATTCTTGAATTTGAGGTTTGTTAGAAACAACGCTTAGACACAAAGGAATTTGAGGATGTATATACTACAAGTCTGCTGTATCTGCAGTGATGTCACAGTAGTACAAATGTGAGGTTGCTGTGTGTCTAGGTACAGCTTGTAACATCAAGACTACACGCTCACCTGTCATTACCTGTCCATGTCATTTACTACAGGAGACAAATCACCCATTCTCTCCACCCCTCCCCCTCCCAGTACACGTGACTGTCAGTCGGACAACTGGAGTCAGACCATGATGCACGTGGAGTTCAATGACCTGAGATTCTGCTTCTGCTGGGGTGGCCCTGCCTGGCCATTTGTTACTCTCTTAGGCTGTTGTCCACCGTGTTGTGACTGTGATCGCCCACATCAGTCCTTCTTCAACAACCTTTATTCAAGTGTTATACTAACCATTTTTGTTTAGAGATGTGTTAAACCGACATCTCCATGATTTAAATGTAAACAAGAAAAATCTTTCAACTAATGATAAGGTATATTTCCACACAACAATACTAAACAATATATATATAGTAAACTTAATATTCCCAACGCAAAATGCAAATGAGTCATCGCAAGATCTTAGGAAAACGACTTGTGCTTCAATCACTAAGACAAACTGAAAGATCCGTGTGTGTGTGTGAAGGGTGGGACCTGCACATCCATATATGTGCCTCTGTGTGTGTGTGTTATTTGATTCTATATAACACTGAGAGATTTGTGAGCAAATATTGTGTGTACTTTCCCACATATTCATGACCAATTTTTTTTACTAATTATTGCTCATGAATAATCATCACTGCCACTGCTCATTGCTAACCAATACTTCAGACACTTCTTTTCCGGCTCTTGTGTCTGTTGTGATATCATCGATGTTCTCAAATGAATTAATCATTTAACAACATCAAGTAATACACAGACACCTGTCATTAAATAGACTGGGTGGTCAAACCGTGTATCTTTACATAACACTGACAGTATCTGTCACCTCTGTTAATCTGATCAGGAAGAAGACGGCAAGATGGCGGAATCATAGTCGTCTACATTATCGGATTTTCCCAAAGCAAAACTTTTATATTGTTGATATCAAATCGTCAGTGCATCTTATTTGCAGCAAATAAATAAGGAGGAATGTGTACTATTATAGGAAATATTATTTATCAACGTGGAGAGATGTTCAAGAAGTTCTAAAGAGTGTGACCACCCGTACAGGATACATGTCCTGTTGTAGGCTTGCTGGAGGTCGCTGTAGTTGGTCATTCAGGGGCTGAGGCCTACATGTGTGGATGGAAAGACCTCGGGATGGACTGTGTCTGTGGTTCTTAGTATCTGGAACAGTCGACAAGGAGACTGTAACTTCTAGAGGTGTCAGCTGACTTTTTTTATAGACGTCTTTTTAATTATTAAAAAATATGTTCCTTAGGTTTTATCCTGCTTCTGTTATTACTGCTAGATTTTATGTGTTCTGTGTTTTGTAGGTTTATACCGTATTGTTACTACTAACAGATTGGTGTGTCTGTGCTCCTTTACAAGACTAGGAAGAGTATTTCTTTTTTCCTGATGTGTGTTTTAAAGATGAATGCAAGATAACTTTTCCCACAAATCTTTGTGAAATGTTCTCGAAACAGGTCGCAAAACATTATAACACGATTGTGATTGGATTCTTAAAATCGCTTATTTACCGTGGAAACTTACTGAGGGAATATGAAGACCACACATTCATCACTCCTCTACCATCCTCTCCACTAACTGTATGTCTCAGTTTGTTTGTGGGTCGGAAGCAGGTTCACCTCGTGTGTCGAATGTTAAGGCTTCGGGAAAATCCCAAGACAGATTTTCGATCACATTTGTAGCACCTGCAAATCTTTCCTGATTACAGCTTTGCCATTTCTCTTACTGGCTGGATATGCACTGCTACAGTGACAGCTTCTCAACATTCAAACTAAACACAAACACTGACGGTTGTCTCTGTCAGCTTCTTGTCATCTATCTACACATAGAGGCTATAAATAGGACGATCTAAGTAATTGGATTTTTCCGAAAAGGGAGAAGATATTGTCTTTCCTGTCTCCGGGCTCGTTTGCTGATCGAGATAACTAAAGCAGTTCATTTTATTTGAAAGCAAAGGAGAATCGAAAAAAAATTGCCTCTTAATTTGTAGAAATAGAAGTTGTGAAGTGTCCAATACACGTATTCAGGTAAGATTTATTTGATCAAGTATGTTTGGTAGTTGATTATTGTATTTCTTTGTGGCAAGTAACATGTCGCCGCCATTTGCATTGGTAGGACGCAGCTCGTTTATCTTTCATCATTCTGATCAACGACAACATAAAAATGTACACATCGCAAGATTGAAAATATGTCAACAATATGCGAAGAGAGCAATTCCACATTTTAACTTTTCTTTTCTAATATGTGTTCACATAACTTTGTCAAGAGATCTTTGCTCTGCTCTCTCGCACTTCTGTTTTAAAGAAGGTTTTTACAATAATAATTAGTTGGCTACTCAAAGGGAAATGCAAGGTAAATAGTAAATAGGGTGTAAATGATCAATACTGACTTTTTGAATCCAGTCTGATTACAATTGGGGTTTGCACATTAATTGTTTACTTACAACACCGCCTAAAATAGCTTAGTGCTGATTAATGAAGGTCGCCATGTTAGGTACTCACGAGTTGACCCTAAATGAAGGTCAATGAGTCAAACGATGCTCTACAGTGTTTGTAGTTGTGTCGGCTTTAGTTTATAGCTTGCAATCTGTGGTGAAAACAACCAACTTTCACACCATCGAAAGGAAAAGTTTAGGGGTAAAAATGTTAACATGTGTTTGTTGGTTGCGTCCTGTAAAATAACCATGTGCGTGATAATAATAGAAACGTGGCTTGAGAGTAAATTGCTAACCTGTGCGGTGAATGATCAAGAGAAACTATAGGACTGAAATGTGTTGTTGGTGTATGAGGATATGGAGGTGAATGTGTGTATGAGGAAGGCTGAGATAGAATGATGACAGGGGCTCTGGGGATGAGAGGGAGGTGAAAGGTATTCTAGGGGTTTGAAGTGGGTGTGGATCCTTGTAATGTAATCTTTTTCTAGTATGACTGTGCTGTATAACTAAACGTGTATGTAGGTGTGTGGGAATGCAGATGAATTGTGAATAAAAATTGTATAGCTTTGGGTATGTGGCCATATTTGAGTAGGTTCTTGTTCAATAAGTTATGGTTAAAGCAATGAGAGAGCGGGTTTCAGCCGATCGACATCGGTGGCGGAGTCTGGTTGAGGCCTTATGTGCAACCTGATGCACGAAGAGGAATAAATAGAAAGCAATGAAAGATATGTGTATGTCTCTCATTCTCAATATCAATCAAAACACAATCCCTAAGAGTGCCAATATCTGACATGTTGTAGAATGTTGTGACAGCGATTTTAATGATTTTCTTATTTGATTATTCATAGCAGTCGCACTTAAGCAACTTTTTAGTTATAAAACCCTTATATAATGATGTATAACACTAAAGCAAGCTGTGCCAACGATCTGACTTCAGTGTGCGATAAGCGGCAATGATTGGTGTCCTGTCCTATGATAGGGCCATGTGACAGACACGGCTTCCGGCAAAGTTCGTCCTGTTCATGGAAGACCACTGATAGCAAGGTCTGAACATTCACTTTTTGAAAAATAAAGAGAGACGATTAGCGCTCACTGACGAGGAGTTGCTGGAGCTGCCACTATGGTAACAACTGTTTGTTTTGACAATCATAATATCTTGTGTGTGTGTGTCAGAGAGAAAGGGAAGACAGAAGCAACTATTAGGTGGAGTACCATCTTAGGTATCGGAAACAGTTTTGTCAATTTGTCCATTTGCACGTGTTGACACATCTGATCAAGTACAACAGTCCCACTACCGTGATGTCACACAAAACTAACAGCTAATGACCACTTGACTATGGTTTACTGTTGCTTATTTCAGGTCAGGAAATAACTGAATTGTTATCAACCGGATCAGGTTATGTCGATGAACTGTAGCCAGCCATGTGTAGGGTTCTTTTAAAAAAAGTTTGTTATTCTTCAATCATCGCGTAGCATCGTCTTCAAAATTATTGAAAATATTTGAAAACCTCTGTGGCTTTATTTTTAACGTAGAGTGCACTGAACAATACAGAATTCAAATGCGTGTCATGACACTGTCACATACTGTCACTTACTGTCACATTTACGTCACATGACATCGTTGCATTCACAGTTTTATGCACTGTGTTCATATCTTCCACAAGTTGATATGTAGACTGGTGTACTTGATGTGTTCACACTGTCCACCATGTTCACTGTATGTGTGTTCACACTGTCTGCCTTGTTCATTGTATGTGTGTTCACACTGTCCACCATGTTCACTGTACCTGTGTTCACACTGTCCGCCATGTTCATTGTATGTGTGTTCACACTGTCCGCCATGTTCACTGTACCTGTGTTCACACTGTCCGCCATGTTCATTGTATGTGTGTTCACACTGTCCACCATGTTCACTGTATGTGTGTTCACACTGTCCACCATGTTCACTGTATGTGTGTTCACACTGTCCACCATGTTCACTGTACCTGTGTTCACACTGTCCGCCATGTTCATTGTATGTGTGTTCACACTGTCCGCCATGTTCATTGTATGTGTGCTCACACTGTCCGCTGTGTTCACTGTGTGTGTTCACATTGTCTGCCATGTTCACTGTATGTGTGTTCACACTGTCTGCCATGTTCACTGTATGTGTTCACACTGTCCGCCATGTTCACTGTATGTGTGTTCACACTGTCTGCCATGCTCACTGTATGTGTTCACACTGTCTGCCATGTTCACTGTCCAACTACAGGGCAAGCGGAAGAAGGGGGCGGGAGGTGGTGGAGAAGATTCTGGCGGTGGTGGCCGGGTCAAAGTTTATCTCCATGCGGTGACCAATGATGAGGCTGCTCTTCTCAGAGACAATAGTAGGTTGTATTATTTCAGGTGCCAGAGGTTTTTTTCCCTTATATACGAAAGGCATCTGTATTTAAAGGTTCCCAGTCACTTAATCCTCAGACACTTCATCCCCGACACTTAATCCCCTAGACTTTTAATCCCTAAACACTTCATCCCCAGACACTTAATCCCCAAACTTTAACTAAAAAAATTATGAAGTCAGCGAAAAATTTAATTGAAATTCAAATTCAAACCATGCTATTAACTTTAACGTCATTGGAACATCTACAACATTAGTTAAAGTTCATATAAGCTAGTAAATTTAATGTTCTTTAACAATATATACAGTATATACGTATGCTCGAAGTAGGATAGAAGTTCCGGCATGCGATCATGTTGTGGCATTGACTCTGCAAGCAATTCGAAGGAATCAACAATGTCTTCTTCACGTACATAGGCAAGTGCTGGGAGGCATCTGACCATTCCACATTACTCGTCGTTTACGTCATAATCACTTCTCATCCCCAGTTCAGTGACTTTGCGTAATACCACGTGACTTAAGTGACAGTAACAGCCGTTAGTCTACAGGACTGAAACTTCTCTCGAAAAGCGGTCATCGCAGCTTTCTCAAAGTCTGTTACTATATATAGTCTCTGGAGCTGCATTAGGCACTAGCTCTCTAACTGCATCCAGCAATCTAGTATAGGTTGCACTTGATTTATAAAGGATTAAGTGTCTGGGGATTAAGTGTCGGGGATGAAGTGTCGGGGATTAAGTGTCGGGGATTAAGTGTCGGGGATGAAGTGTCTGGGGATTAAGTGACTGGACACCGTATTTAAAGATACAACAAGCCTTCATTTTATGTGTCATTCTTGTTAAGTAATTAATTTTCATCTTACTCCCCTAAGTAGACTGACACATTTTTTTCATAAGTAGGTGGGATTTAATTTCCTGTAAACACATTCAATTAACACTTCTTAAAACTGATGGTAGATTACATTTCTTAGAAAATAAACAGTCTATACCAGCTTTAGCTGTGTACATCAGCCGAAATGTTTTACACAGAAGAAACAGAGCGTGGGATCAAAACAAAGATAACTTGTATACACATTATCTACCTCTCCCCTGTCTTTATGTTTTATGAGCATCAGAACTAAAAGCATATTTCATTACAGTTTCTAAATAATGTGTTGGTTTATGTTCAAGGAAACACACGCCCACTTCAAGAAGTCAAAAAGCAGTCACGTGCTTCTGAAGTACAGTTCTATCAGAATCAACCTGTAACGGACATGAAGATTATCATCATCCGGGGCACTCCACAACAAATCGAGAAGGCTGTCAGCCTCATCAATCAGAAAACTGGTTCTAAGGTGCAGTAACTATGTTGGATTAATTCTGACAAAGAGAGTCGCACAAGTTAATATTTGTTAATATATTGAGAAGCAGGGAACGTGCCTTAGACGTTTGGAGTTGGATGCAGTTTGTTTTTAAAAACCTTCATTATCACCTCATGTTTGCTATGACGAGGTATTGATACTCAAACTTACTAAACATTTTAAAATAAATATATCCTGTTTTACAATTCAGGATATCTCCAAGTATATATCCTTTGATATCACAACACTTTCTTCAAACACATTCACGCCGGACCGTTGCGCATTGCTTCTCCAAAGAACTCAGAGATTACCTTTGTCCTCCCAGGTCGCATGTTATTTGTTGTACCGGACCAAGAACCACACAACAGTTATCCACCCACTAGCTGTACAGAAACAAATCTTACGGTGTAATGGCCAATGATAAACAACAAACAAACATTTAAACCAACATCGCTAGATAGTTGGCCGGCAAAGCACGCTCAGCAATATAAGTCTCGAATCATTTATAATATCCAAAGGAATACAGATATTCGTGACTGAATAAACAGGAACAATAAGGTGTGTAGTTCAAACATAACCTTCTGACGCCCACGCTATTCAAACAACATAATAACCATCACACATCACATTGTTCAATAAATCTCTGACATAGTAGGCCAAACTCACGTTTACGAGTGTAGGCCAAACTCACGAGTTTTAATCCAACGACTATTCCTCTCGAGTGTTGAGGACATGAAATAATCCATTTCAGTTCAGACCCACTTTGTGCTCTACACAGGTAACACTTACATTCTTCTGTAAGAACTTGTGGTACACACAACGAATAATTACTCGGGATGGGGACACTCCCCTGGTCACGTGACTAGGCGAGTTTGGCTATTCCCTCGACTTCCAAAGGTCGCTGTCAAGAGTCTTGTACAGTTTTCTGTATGTTTCTATATTCATATCCATGCGTTCGCCATTCATTCAGCAAGTCAAGATTTTACACAGTTTCGTCGTGTTTACACCAAAATTAATCATCAGACAACGCTGCAAAAGATAATTACTTCTATGCCTCGTCTTGGCGAGGACGATTAACATCAGGTCAATTACCGTGACGAGTGCGCTACCTTCTCTCGCTCTGTCTACACGAGAAGTGTTTCACTTGTCTCCATACAGTATCTGTATCTAGTGCTTCTTTCCTCCTTAACTTCCGGTGACGTGCTTTTGCGGTTTCTCGCCAAACTTAGTATGGTCAGGTGTGGTCAGTAACTGGCTGTTTTTGTGATGCGACAAATACTAGACATACTTTTACTTATTCTCACAGAGTTATCAAAGTCATTCTGGTTTAACATAACTCTAAAATAATGAACATGTCTACATTTATTATAGTATGAAACATCGCGTTTTAACAGAACTCGAACTTAACTTTCGCAAGCACCTTACAGGCATGTTGTAAAACACATTTTCCAGAGCTACCCAGCAATCAATTTATACACACCTTATCATTAGCAACATGAGAAACAAAGTATTAATCATATATATTATTAATTTTGAAAACAATTCAGCTAACTTTAATATTAAGCTCAAGAATACAAAATAGTAACGGTTTCCATTTGTTAATAAAAATAATAATTTCATTTCTCATTGAAGAGACAATGTTTGAATTAAAGCGAGTGTTGTGAACTATGTGGGGAAGGTGGGACAAAACTAGGAAATAACCTAGGTTACCCCAAAACTGTGAACAGTAAACAATTCATTTTATGTGTCAACTCATTACTGTGAGACCAGCAATGGATATAGTTTAGTTTTCTATACTAACTCATGGTATAAACTATCTTGCTTCAGGAAACCATTTCAGACCAAGCACAGAAATTCTGGCTCCATTGGGTTCAAGAAGCGTTCCCTGATCTCGACTCTCGCGCCTACTTCCTGCCTCCTGTCTACTTCAACCGCGTGCCCATGACCCCAGGGTCAGTTAGTGGTCAGGATGTTCTGATCCTTAACACAGAACACGGACAGTCTAGTAAGTCAAACCAGCCAACACCCCATGAAGGAGTCGGAGGGTCCACCGAGCAGGAACTGCCTAGACATGCATGTGAGAGCATTCAGCCAAGTCTACCTGATGACGAATATCAGGACACCCAACCTACTTTACCTGGACCAACCAGTCAATGTATCCAACCAACACCAGCTGAAGAGTCTTGCATTTCCAGCCACAGAACACCACCTGGACACTTCAGCCAGGTAAGCCAGCTAGCATCAGATCACAAGGCAGGGGGTTCAAACCATAGGGCACCACAAGAACAGGCCGGTAACTACATCCTAGAGGCTTCACCAAGACAGTGCATTCAACTGACACTACCTGGAGAAGTCAGTCACAACAATGAGACATCGCAGAAACATAACGATCAGTTCATTCAGACACCTACTGGACAGGATCATCAATACATTCATACGTCACAACCTCAACAGACAGGTCCGTACAATCAACTGACACAACCTGGAAATACAGATCAGCACATTCAATCGGGCCAACCTGTACATACCAGTCAGTACGAGCTGACAAAACCAAATAAACAAGGCGGTCAACATCTCCAGAGTTATCCATCTGGAATGACTGGTCAGTTTAGCCAGACAATGAAATCAGGACAATATATTCATGACATACAGGAGACATCACTCGAACTAACAAGTCAATACAAGCCGACATTACTTGGACAGGGTCAGTACAACAATGTACCTCATGCGCAGGCCTATCAGTATAGCCAGACGACATCAATTGGACAAGCAGGTCAGTACATGCATCCGACACCACGTGGGGAGACCTATCAACATAGCCAGACGATACAATGTGGACTGACATCTCAGTATATGCTGACGACACCACCAAGACCGGCAGACCAGGATGTTCTGTCGCCACCTGGACTGACCGGTGACTACATCCAGACACCACCTGAACCAACAGGTCACTATATCCAGACAAAAGCACATGGACAATCAGGTGAATGCATCATTCCGACTCCACATCAGCAGACATCTCAGCGCATTGAACTTGAAGCTGCTTCTTCCGATGTCGTTCAGCCTTCAGTCCATCGGCCTGCTAAAGTTCTAGACAGTGACATCAGAGATGACGCTGCCAAGCAACGAGTTCTCGTCTGCCTGCAGGAATTTTCTGAACGGAATAAAGAAGTTTTGTTTGGGATGAGTAAGCTTGCCTTCGGGGATTATCTCGGGGAACCTGTTTACGCTGCTGCGGCTGCTCAGCTCCCTCCACGCGCCAACCTTCCTTCTGCTCTGCCTCGCAACTGGAAACAGGGAGACTTTGATGTGCTGCTTATTCACCGACATTACGGATTCGTGGTGTGCAAGGTGAGAGCTTTTGGCGACATTACTCAGGCACTGAACATGTCACAGCAGGATGTAGAAAATAACATTAGAGAGAAACTGAGAGACGCCGTGTCACAGCTGGACAAGGCGGACGCCATGTTGTCTCACCTGGTGTCCGACATCGCTCCCGGTTTGCGCATCACTAAGACCATCGCTTTCCCCAACCTCACGGCTCATCAGGTACAACAGGCCATCTGTGAAGACATCCCTCTGACTGAGGTAACTATTCCATCCACAGCTTCGTGTCCCTCAACCTGCTAGGAGATAGTGAATATAGTTTGTGTACTGAGAGAGGTACTAGTACAACAGGTGTGTACTCTGAGCAATTAATAGGCAGAGTCCGTTTTAGCACAAATCATCCCATTCATAACTGTTAAAAGAAAAACTATTTCTATGAAGTTTAATAACACAATCTTGTCACTTATTCACACGCTGTCCCAGACTGATATTGGCGTGAGGTGTAGCCTTCGTGTTACACTATATATATATAGCATGAGACTACTTTAGTGGTGATACATTTACCAAATAGTGTCTACAGTTTGTGTGTCACAGTAGCTGGTAAGATACATTTATACATGTTATGCTAGGATTATTTGTTATCATCACAGACACCAGTTTGCAACATCACTTTCCCGCACTTGACAGGAAGTTTGAGCTTCGTGTTGATTACAGGTGAAAAACTCCTGCGATACAAGCAAACATCCTGTAAACGGCTACAAAATACATACATATCTCAAATATTCCTAAATTCTTTTAATATTGCGAAACATTCAAAGCATTGTTTAAATAAAGTTTTAAGAAGTACATTATTTTACACTCTTTTTTGTATTTTTTGCATAATATTTTATTTTGCTGCCCATTGATTTCAATAACTTACGGGTACCACTGTACACAGGTAGCCAAGAGAGAGTACATTAAACCTTTGCGATGTACCGTTACCGTTAAGATGACATATTTTTCATTTACATCGAACAGACAAATATTTATCTTCGTTGCGTATTCTAAAACAAAAACCCATTCTGCAAACTGTGACAATAAGGATGTAAGTAAAGTGTCGGCACTTTGTGTGTAGCTGTCTGCAACTCTAAAATAAATAATCTTATGTTCCCTCTCAGGGGTGTTTTCAGTTTGATTTGTGTGTTAGATAAGTTTGATGTGTTAGTCCTCCTGTTGTAACTGTACATGTTCTGTCTTAATGTCCCTCGACATCAGAGGTTTGTCAAGTATTTGATTAACACCTTAAGGCCCGTGGTTTATGTACAGGACCTGTGTCGGTGTCTGGGAACATCAGACCCCGCCGACATCACTGGTCTGTGTCTGTGCTGTGATCAGTTGTCTGACCCCAAGACCCCGTGTGACGTCAGTAGTCACGTGCTGAGGGAACTCGGACACTGGTGGCAGCGACGTGTGACTGGGGCTGGACCTGACAGTCACATGACTGATGTGGTCTACAAGATGTTAGTAGCGAGGCAAGTATACACACAACACAGTATTTCCGTACAGTGATCTCAGATGGTTGTTCACATGTGTGTGTGTGTGCGTTCACTGACTGAAATACACAAACCCTGTACTGTACATGTGTACTTACATGTACAATAAGCTCTTGTTACATTAACACGATGTCAGTGCAGGTGCACATAGCAAATTGCATATTAAATGTCAATCACAATTTAATTAATATCGTTGTACAGTTTTATATCCAGATATGTCGTTGGTTCTTTCTTACGATTTAGCTTTGCTTAGCTGAGATGTGTCGTGCTTTAGGGTTTGGTCTTAGCATTTTAGGTAGGTACCTTCCACAACACTGACATTAACAATTTAAAGTGGTTTATTCATAAAGATTGCCTCGTACAAAAATTTATTCAATATTGTATAATTATTGGATGTAAAGTGGAGATTCTTTACCTAAAATTAATTAAAGCAACACTATAGCAAGTACATAAAATTCCAATTTATGAGTTGTACTCAAACGATGTTAAAAAGTACAAAAAAAATTATTAACAAGATACATAGTTTTTCTTTAACATTTGTATAATCCACAAAAAAGGTTCAAAAACCTATCAAATGGAAACGACTATCAACAAACCGATATGACAATTTCAATTTAAATAAATTAAAGTTCAAATCAAATTAAAGTTTAAACAGATACTTTTTTAAAAGTAAAATTCAATATATACGTATACACACGTACAAAGAGTATTGGCCACACACATCATTTTAAAGGAGAGAAAAGTTTCTAATATTATTTTGTGCGCTTTTTGTAACCAAAGAAGAGACTATCCAACATTTGTTTTTAAATATGTCGTGTTGGACAAGTCAAAATAGCTTTAGAGACTAAAATTCATGAGAAGTGTAATTATGTTAAATATCATAAAATTTAACTTACTCGGCTACAGCGAGAATTCTTTTATTGAAAAAGTAGTAACTACTAGAAATGTTTTGCAGATATAAATCTACACTAAATACTAATTAAAAGACTAATTGATATTTAGAATTAAAAGGGACATTCTTTGGATTTGCAGTGTTTTCTCCCGTTTTCTAATCAAAGGACAGAGAAGTTGATATCGATAATAAGCTTAATATATGTATAACAATTATACTAACATATGTTTACATTTTAAATGCTGTCTATCAAGTGATTCGAAAAGTAGTAAATAAAATTGTTGACTGAAAAAAATAAAGAATAAGTTGAAAAGTAAATATTAAAAATATATATATTTGTGAAAAATGGCAATCAAAATGCTCTGAAAATAATATAGTGACTTATTAACTGCTAAAAACAGATTGCTAAGAAATAATTTCTTTAACTTGTATCTGTTTTTAATCTACAGTAAAGTTTTCGTTTATCCAATAAAACATTATATTATCACTTTTATCAACTGCATATATTGCAAGGCCATAACAGACATTCTCTTTTGACGGCGAAAAAATAATTCAAATTCTCTTTCTTCCTCCTTTTTCATTATGAACAAATTTTAACATTATTGTTGAACTTGTTTCTTTCAAGAAGAGACAGGATGTAAAAAAATCATACAAAGGATAAAGATTAAAAAAAACTTTAAATGGGTGATTGCTAGAAGGGCACAGTGACTGAAGTACTATTCAACCTGCAAAGAAGGTTCCTCTTTGCTGACCACTTTTTTTTAACTATATAAGTTTGCATCTCATTTACGCCGGCAATCAAATAAAAGCTCGTAGGTACCTGACGAAGTGAACAATTTCAACCCTCTTTTGTCTTATCTACACAGTGATTGTAGTGTGATGACTGTCCTTTTACCAGATTCTGCGGTCCGGCGACAACAGTGAGTGTGCCATGCACATGTCCTCCACGTGTGAGTGTCAAGACCCTGGGTCAGGCCGTGTGGTGGACAGGAGAGTGCTATACTGCTGTAATCACACTCTTCCCGGAGCAAGTTCACCTGCTACACACGGCGCCTCCCACACTCTTTGTCACCGGACCGCCCGGTACAGGTAAAACTGTGGTGCTGCTGCTGATGGCCATACAGTGGCTGCGGTGTGGTCACCACGTCTACGTTGTCAGTACTTGGAGTGGGAGTCGTGCAGCGTGCAGCATGTTGTATCACCTGTTGCTGCAGACAGAAAAGAAGCAACTGGCACCAGAGGTATTAGCCAGTCAGCTTCACCTTCTGCATGTTGACCTTAATGGCGACAAAAACGTGGAGAAGGCCGTCAACGACTTGTCACAAGCTGCAAGTGGAGGACCGTTGTATGTCGTCATTGACGAAATGGGACACAAAGACATGTCTACCCCTAAAATGTAAGATTATAAACGAGTTTACCATAACTGAAAAGAGATAAAAAAAAAAAAAAAGCAAAGAGCGTCTGTCAACAACATCTAATTCCTGTTCATTATTCCAACCCTTTACTTCGGCTGTTAGCACGAGTGGTGCAGGAGCATTGTAAAATGAGTATAAACAGCGGGAAATAATAATTTTGGACCGTTCGCTACCACAAGGCTACTTGCTCCCCCCTTCTTTCCCTCTACAGACGTTAATCACCACAAGGTGACGAATGCTGTTGGTAGAGGAGTGTAACGTTTTAACGAAAGAGTTGGTTGAATGTGTTTGCGAGCGCGTGTAACATCTGCATGTAAACCACGCTCGCCGCACTCTTTCACCTTTTTCAACAAAAAGGTCCGGCCAACGATTAACACATTTAATGTTTATGAAATTAAATTAGCGATGTGATGAAGATGAAACAAAATAAAAGGACGCTACCCCCTCCAGCGTCAACCTCCTCCTAACGTACGTTCCAGATGGTTGGCGCTGACGAAATCACTGGCTTGACCAGCTGGTTAATCCCATGAATCTGTTCACGCAGTTCGTGAAGCTAAGGATAAGTATACACACGATAATACGCCACAGGATATCCGCCACGTTGGATATCCGCTGCAGGCCGTTTACCATACACCGGTCACTCCACGGAGCTCTGTCCTCTCGAACTCCCTCTGGTCTCGTCCCCCAGTTACACCGTCTCCCTTCATTTACGTCATTTTCTCTATGACGCACAAGAATCGTCACGCAGAGCTACGTCAGCGCTCGCGCGACTGCTCTTCCCCTGACCACAGGGAAAGTTAAAAATAAAAGACGAATCTAACTAGATTCGTCTCAATCGCGAATCGTTACAAGGAGTAAAATACTCGGGTGCCTCAATATTCCTGCCTGAGACTCTCCATAAAGTAAGGTGCCAGTCCTGCTTGACAAAGGGTCATCCTCCCCTCAAATAATTGATTGTCGGAGTGTCACTAGCTTTAACCATTCCATATTCCGACTGTGCTCATGAGTAGTGATCGCGAAACATATTTGTTTACAAGGCATGTTTAGATGATTCAATGATGTGTAAGTGGCGGATGTCAGCGGTAATGGAGTTTCAATGTGTTGCTGCACTTAACCTCACAGACCAATGGCCACACATCGTAACTGTGGTTACTATGGTGACAAGAATCCATAATATAAGCTGATAAGACGAAGAGCAATGTTCATGAAGGGATGGAGAGGAAGAAACGTTTAGAGAACTACTGAAGAAAGTGCTTGAAAAAAATAAAAGTGAGGCGCAGACAACTGGCACAGAATGTAGGCGTGAGCAGACAACTCTTGTAGAGGACAGAGGAAGGGAGTGTCATGGTCTTTTATTGTTTGTCTAAACACGAGACATGTAGCAGCTTTGTATTGTAGTTAAATCTATTTTTTAAATACATGCTTTGCAACTTCCGTCCTTATTAACTGATTCTATCAATACCAAAAATTATAAAATAGTTTTAAAATTTTTGTTATGTTGACAGATAATTCCTTTTGCAATCTAAAACTTAATTAGAATGATCTTGTTTACATTTCGTTTTAGGAACTTTGTTTCATTGTTTGGAACATTTCTGTTTCCTCACCTTGTGTGCAGCGTGGTTGATGACATAGTGACATTAACGACATACAACAGCACACCTCAACTACATAAACAGTGTAACACTTGTCTCTCCATCTTGTGTAACACTCATGTCTGTACCAGGAAACACATCAAGACCTTCTGTGAGAAGTTGCTGACACAGGTTCCTCGTCTCCATCTGTGGGCGGCAAGTTGTTACCATAAGAACTGTCCCCCCAGCTGGCAAGTGAAATATTTAACCAGACCTCTCCGCTCTCCACCCGCCGTCGTCAGGGAAATCAAGAAAGATTCACTTATCATTAAGGGTGTTAGTATTCAGAAATACAGTGAGCGAGGTGTGCCCGACCACACAGACGGCCCGCCAGTCACACGACTGTATCACGGAGGTCAGGGTCACTCAGGTGGCTGGTCAGATGACTGTGTGACGTGCGGTCGTGAGGTGGCCAGCTTCCTACACAGTCTCCGTGTTGGTGATACAGGTAGGTGTGGCTATAGTGCAGTTTAGTTACCGTTGACAAGATACCAGACGTAACACGTAAGCGAATCTCTGATAATTTACAGTCAAGTATGGGAGACTGTCGGTAATTCATTATAATAATTCAGTATGTTTGTTTTATACTCCGTCACAGGTGGCTTGTCATTCTTTGTCAGTTTGTGTATGTGAGTTTTTGTGGGTGTGTCTTTTGGCGTTTGTGTTTATGTACATGCGTGTGTTGTATCTTATACAAGACAAGAAATGAATAAACTTTCTATGTTGACAGAGAATAATGAGCTGACAACAGTAAACACTGTCACTTCAACAACTTGCGACACAACACCCTGTCTACAGTGGAGAGACGTGCTGGTGTTGAGCTTTCTTAGCGTTAGTGATGAGTCGGGTGTTGTCACAGGACTGCGAGAAGCGGGTATCCCAGTGCGGGTGATGAAGAATGAGGACATCGAGGACGTGGCCACGGCCCGCAGTGACGTGGTGTGGGTGACGACTGGATATGATGTTTGTGGTCTGGAGAGAAAAGTCGTCGTGTGTCTGAAGTACTTTGATACTTCAAGATCTAATGTTAGTCATACATCTGGCAGTTTCCACTCCATATCCCGGTGTACATCACAACTCGTGACTGTGGAGTGGCCGTTCTTCTCCTGAACATGCTTCACACTCCCTCACCTGTCACCTGTAGCAGTCACATGTCTGTCTCTATTACACCAACATCTATAATCAGTTGTAACATTGTGACTTTATGCTAGTGTGCGGGCTACTGTACTCTGCTAAACGACTGTATGACCAGCTTGTATCGTGGAATTAGATGCATATTCTCTAAAATGAAGTACAAGCTACTTTTTTAAATACAGTACATAAAATACAGAAATACTAGAATACTATTGTTGTGTTCTATTAGCGAAAAATTGTAAATGATTTTAGACATGCTTTTTTAAATCAGATATTTACCGTTTACCTTCAAATAGGTGAATATTGATAATGCTACAGTACCTTTTGTCATGACATAAAATATACCCTAGTAAAGAGACTTAGGAAAATTAGACCACATGAATACAAGTACATAAGACTAATACATCAACCAATCAGACTGAAGAGCTATAACCCTTGATCAGCTCACGATTTCATTACATTTCACAAACTAAATCCATCACTCTCGAGTCTGGCATCATGGCGAGGCGGGAAATGTTGAGATTCCAGTTGTGTAATGAACGATACAACGAACCCACGGACAGCAGAGCCATCAATCCACAGATAGTTTATAATATGCGCATGTTTAAAAATCTGCCAATGAAAGTGTTGATGCATGTTCTAATGGGATGGCAATACAGTAGCCGAGTCTGTAAACTGGTATCTCTGTATGCCACACCTGTCCGGTTCCCTTGTACCAGGTAGATAGGAGTGAGGTAGGCCGTCCCCATTCCAGCCCACACCATGATGGACCTACACCATAATCATCACACTCCGTGACAGAGTGTGCTAACGGTCTCCATGTCATCTCCAGACGTGGATTTGGCAATTGTGTCAAGGTCTGGCAAAGCGACATTCATGAGTGAAGAGGAGTGAGGTTCACTGTTGTCGTGTCCATGTCACGTGGTGTGGTGTCCATGCAAGACGAGGAGCGCGGTGAGCAGATGTCAGATCATCCTTACCAGACGATGTTTTGGTCATCGCCGGATGGTTTGAAGATAACACAGGAAGATGTTGTAGCTCATGTATTTTGGGTGACGACAGAAAACATCGGGCTCTTTCTACAAGAACCTTTAGTTTCCTATTTATTTTCGATGGGGAGTGAAGACCCAAGGTTAAAGTTGACAGGAGGCAGGAAGGAGGCGCGTGAGTCGAGCTCAGGGAAGGTGGCCTCAACCCACTGGAGCCAGAATGTCTGTAATCGTGCTGTGTTTGCCTGTATCACACCCACATTTAAAATTTATATATGCATTGTTTTCTGTATTTTATTCATTTTTTATTTATTGTATTTCGTTACTTTATTTATTCTACAAACGCAGTTAAGCCCTAGGACTTTTTATTCGCAAGACATATTCGTTAAACCGTTTCTAATTCCGTTTTGAAGCAGTTTACAGTTCTTCGTTTAAAGTGGGGACAAGCATGACTTCCATGTCCACCTTTTCCACACACATATCCAGATCACAGAGTGCAAATAAACTAAAATGACTAAGTGCAGAGGAGGTTGAATTTTTAAAGTGTTCTAGGGTAGCGAGAATTATCTGATTTGCGAATGTACGATTTATACATCAATCAAACAAAAACAACTTGAAAACTTATCAGCCAAAAGCATGAATCAAATGTTTCTGTTAACTTGAAAATCTCGAGATGCAACATCAAATCAGTTCTAAAGGTTGTAACTTTTCTTCTGCATTTATTGCAACGTTTTATGAAGCGATTAGGGTAGGTTCAATTATTTATCAACATTTAACAGACTTTCTGGCGATTCCATACAATACTACAAACGCAGTCAGCTTTTGCAGTTACATGACAAAATGGATTTTGTTGACAGGCGAATATCGTATTCAGGGGATTCCGTTGTTTCCGGAAAAATCCAAAGTTTACTAAATTTGTGCTCCATCGATAACAGCTCGTGTAAAACAAGAAAGTGTGTGGTCACCACATGGTGTTCATCTCTGATAGACAGTCCTTGTTGGTCAGCTGTTTGGTTTCTGGTGTTCGACTGAAGATTGGTCATGTGATTTGTTTTCCTGTTAGTACCGACTACTCAGTGCTACTTTCTGCTAATCACTGCTTCACTCACCTGATCACCAATCTTCTGGTCGATTAGTTTTGCTGCCTCCTCGATTTGTGTTTGATGACCATGAACGATGATAATCCTTCTACCTGATACAGGTGGGGGTGATGATCCATGACCACGTCAGCTCCGGTCCTTTCTTTAATTTCTCCTGCATGTAGCCATTTTTTGTACATTGTTATTACTAAAAAATATTTTTGTACGTTTCATCAAGTTATGCCCCTTACCTATTTTTCCTTTCTTTTTATTTCTTAATAATAAGGACTCGACTCCTGAGATAGCCGAGAAAGATTCAGATAAGGGTGCATAAGAAAGAAAAAAAAAGAAAGCAAAAATTAAAAAATGGAAAGAACGAAAGAAAGAAAGAGAACCGCGTGAGTCAATAAAGTGCCCGTACAATACTGAAGTACACTAATGTTTATTTTACCTCTATAAGAGAGACTTGTACTCTACCTGTATCAAGGTGGGTAACCTGTTGCTTAGTGAGACTCAGGTAAACGCCTCGACACCTTTCAGCCTTACTCTGTCTCTGTCCCATGTTTGTGTAGCAACTCGACACCTGATGATGAGAATAGGTTTGTTGAAAGATTATTTGATATTCGCTTAGTAGCGAGCAGCCTTGAGCTCCCTGTATGCTTGCCTAGCGAGCACTGCAAGAACAGGGTCACTCTGCCATCCAGCCAGGTGTGTCGTAAGAGGCGACGAAGGTGGACACCTCACCTAGAGGTAAAATAGGTTGTGGTTGGTCTAACAACCCCACCATGTAAAAACATTACTGTTACAGAAACCGCAAGCACGATAACTGTACATCTGGAGACTCGACTAGAAGATCCCTCTTCAGAGGTGTTTATGACGCGTGCTGGTGAAAGCCCTCGGGAAGCCAGCTCGCCGACACATCTTCTCACGGCCAAGGCAAAAACCAGGATAGGGACCTGGAATATCTGAACCCTAAACGAGAGTGGAAAAGCAGCTCAGATAGCACAGGAGATGAAAAACTATAACATCAAGCTCCTCGGCCTGAGCGAGACAAGGTGGAATGGCAATGGTCAGACCAGACTTTCGTCAGGGGAGACTATTCTCTACTCCGGATATGACGACCCTGACCATGACCACACACAAGGAGTTGCAGTGCTGATGACACCAGAGGCTGCAAGAGCACTAGTAGCATGGGATCCAGTCTCCCCAAGACTCATTTCAGCCAGGTTCAACTCCAAAGGGAGAAAGATCACGATCATCCAGTGCTATGCACCTACCAACGCAGCTAACGAAGAGGATAAAGAGGACTTTTACAACTTCCTACAAGCACTGGTTGTTCGTTCTCCAAAACGGGACCTAAAGATCATAATGGGCGACATGAATGCCAAAGTTGGAAATGACAACACAGACAAAGAACACGTAATGGGTAAGCACGGTGTGGGCAACTGCAATGAAAATGGTGAGCTGCTCACAGACTTCTGCCTGTTCAACGACCTTGTAATTGGAGGCACAGTTTTTCCACACAAAACCATCCCCAAGACCACCTGGACTTCGCCAGATGGACATACAGTAAGCCAGATCGATCACATCACCATTAATCGCCAGCTTAGAAGGAGCCTGCTGGATGTCAGAGTAAGGCGAGGTGCAGATGCAGCCACAGACCACCACCTGCTTGTGGCAACCATGAAGATAAAGCTGAGGTCCTTCCATGACACATAAGACAGACCGCACCACAAATTCAACGTGCAGTTTCTTAGAGAACGTAAAAAGCAAAATGAGTTCAACTGCGAAGTTAAAAACAGATTTGCGACACTGGAAGGACTCCTGGAAGATAGAGTGGCCAACCACTGGACAGGATTACAAGAGACCTGGAAGAATGCCTGCATACATATTCTGGGGAAAAAAGGAAAACAGCTCAAGGAATGGCTGACTTTAGGGACCTGGCAAAAGATAGAGAAAAGGAAAGAGCTGAAGAAGAAGATCAAACAATGTCAAGACCAGCAGGAAAAAAATGAGCTCAAAGCAAAATACTGGGAGATAAACAAGGAAGTGAAGAAGAGCGCAAGGGACGACAAGAGACAGTTCGCAGACAGGAAGGCAGAAGAGGCAGAACAAGCGGTTTTGAAAAATAACACAAAGAGACTATACGAAATTACAAGAATTCTGTCAGGAAGGAAAACCACCAATGCATGCAGACCAATAAAGAATAAGAATGGCAGCGTCATCACCGGGGATGCAGAACAAAGATCACGATGGGTGGAACATTTTGATGAAATACTTAACCGACCACCACCAACAAAAACTTTGGACATTCCCCCAGCTGCAGAACAGCTCCAAGTAAATACCAACCCGCCAACCAAGACAGAAATCATCGAAGCCATCAAGTCCTTGAATTCTGGAAAGGCGGCAGGCCCTGATGGCATTCCTGCAGAAGCACTCAAGGCAGACCCAACAGCCGCAGCAGAGATGCTACATCCCCTACTGAAGAAAATTTATGAACAGGAGCAAGTTCCAGCAGACTGGAAGCTTGGCTACCTAGTGAAGTTACCCAAAAAAGGTGAGCTGACACAGTGCAGCAATTGGCGAGGGATTACGCTGTTGTCCATTCCAAGCAAGGTGTTGACCAAAATCATCCTGTAGCGACTGAAAACCGCCCTAGATAGGAGACTTCGGCAAGAACAGGCAGGCTTTCGGCAGGGAAAATCATGTACCGACCAAATCGCTACTCTGCGAATTATTATCGAACAGTCCATCAAATGACAGTCACCCCTATACATAACCTTTGTAGATTTTGAGAAGGCCTTTGACTCCGTAGACAGAGAAACCATCTGGAAACTGATGCAGCACTACGGATTTCCACAAAAGTTTATTGCCATCATCCAGCAGTTGTATGAGAACTCGACATGCCGGGTGATACACAAAGGAAAACTGTCTGACCCCTTCGCAGTGAGGACTGGAGTGAGGAAGGGTTGTCTGCTCTCACCGACAATCTTCCTGATCTTCATAGACTGGATCATGAGAAGAACAACCTCTAACAGCAACACGGGCGTTCAGTGGACCTTCGCCAGGCAGCTTGAGGATCTTGACTTTGTGGATGACATCAGTCTGTTGTCCCACAAGCAACAACACGCACAGACAAAGCTCACTCGGCTCGCAGAAGAAGCAGCAATGACTGACCTAATCATCAACATCAAGAAGACGGAGGTAATGCAGGTCAGCACAAAGCAAGAAGCCCCACTCCACCTACATGGAGATTGTATTACAGAGTCTGACCGTTTCACCTACCTTGGCAGCATAGTCAGGTACCGATGACGATGTCAGAAACCGGATAAACAAAGGCAGGCTTGCATTCCACTCCCTAAGACCTATCTGGAACTCCAAGGCTTTGTCTCTACACACCAAGATCCGCATCTATAATACCAATGTAAAGTCATTCCTTCTGTATGGATCTGAGACATGGCGGGTGACAAATGCCATCATCAACAAGATACAGACATTCATCAACAACTGTCTGCGCCGCATCCTTAACATCCGATGGCCTGAGAAGATCTCCAATGCGGACCTGTGGGAGAGAGCCAACCAAAACCCTGCCAGCCAAGACATAATGAAGCGGAAGTTGGGCTGGATTGGCCACACTCTACAAAAGCCAGCCGACAATTTAACGCGACAAGCTCTGGGCTGGAACCCACAGGGAGGCGCAAGGTTGGGAGACCCAGACAGACGTGGAGGAGATCAGTCCACAGAGAGGCAGAGACAGCTGGCATGACGTGGTCCCAATGGCGGGGTGTGGTTGCGACCCTATGCTCCACTGGGGGCTTATAGGAAAGAAGAAGAAGAGAAGACACCTTCTCCTTACTGGGTTGTCTTCCTCTGTATACAAAAAGAAACGAATTCCATTACCAAATTATTACATAATTTACACAGATTTTCCCGGAATTCCATGTAATAACTAGGTAGGCATAGAGTTTTAGACAGAGAGCCCACAGTAATATATTCACTCAAAAAGCCCTATATACAAACTATACAATACTATATACAAACTATACAATACTGTACACAAACTATACAATACTGTACACAAACACACCCTCACACAGATGCGCAATCACACGTGTGCACTAACATACATGATGTGCGCGCACACATACCCGAAATCACTCTCCATGCCTGTGGTCCCTTTAGCTCTGTGAGTGAGCCTGTGACTTACAAAAGTCAGGTCTGATGTGAATCACGACGATTGAACGTGAAAGGGAAGGAACTCTGAGACCAGGGACCTTCATTGCTGGATCAGTGACTCGGGGTCAAGGCCGGTGTCAGAGAGACTAATGTTTTCCGGTCTGTTAGTTGGTAAAATACACACACCATTATCTGTTTGCAGACGTACCTGGATTCGAATGAAAAATGTGCAAACTGTTGCATTGTTGTCATACCAATAAAGGGAGACGACGAGACTTGGCATGCATATATCGCGTGTTATGTCCCTTGACCTCACAAGCTGACTGGATCGGCTGTCCTTGATTGTGTTTTATTGTTGTGGTCGTGCTTCTATTTGGATAAAAGTGTTCTGCCTTCATGTTTACGTGTGTTTCTACTGTGTTTTATCCCCTTTCGGCTGTGCGGCTGGACAGCAGATGATGTTATTTGAAGTGCCAACTGTTTGGATCTATTGGAGAGATTCCACTCCGCCTGCTTCACCCGCTTCGGCGGCGACCTGGACATGCAGTGAGTAAACTGATGTGACGATCACCTTTTTTTCCATTTTAATAATATAATGTTTCTTCATATTCTCAAGATTTCTCAATATATTTCCAGTATTCTTCTGATGTCACTGACCTTATTCTCTGGAGTTGTTACCGTTACATTTACAGTTATCTCCCTTTATTGTCGTCGCGCATCGAGTCCTCGCGTTGTTCTTCCTTCTACATCTTTGTTATTATTGTGATCTTGTTCTACATCTTTGTTATAATTGTGTTATGTTCTACATCTTTGTTACTACTTTGTGACCTTGTTCTACATCTTTGTTACTGTTGTGCGATCTTGTTCACGGCACTGAGTTTCCTTTGGCGGAGATATTACGCTTGAAAAATTCTCATCATTATTATTTTTAAAACAACATAATCTGTTCTGGCGATGTTTTTATACGATAAAATTGGCTACAAACCAATAGGCACTTTCTATAAACAAAGACAACACGTTTTATAGAAAATCCTACTGTTGATTTGGCAAACTTCTTTAAAAAGGTTCCGATGAAATAAAAGTTTAATTACTAACTTCATTTTTTTCCAACATTAGTAAGATACGCCATTTTGAAATTGGTGAAAGCCCTTCTGTGTTAGGGTTTGTTACGATGGGTGGCTGCTTTGATAGGGCAGAGGCAATGATTGAGAGACACATCCAGTAACTGAAGGTCCGTACCTGAGACAAGTATTGGCGTAGGTGTAGCTACAAGACCACAACAGGTGGCAGGTGTGTGAGTGATGATCACTCGGATAGTCGTCAGGGGGAGACAATCACAAGTTGCGCCGAACACCGCGACATGCAGTGAAGTCGGACATTAACAACACTATCATAATCAACATTATCATTATCAACCACACACACGACGACTTTTCTCTCCAGACCACGAACATGATGTCCATTCGCCACCCACACCACGTCACTGCGGGCCGTGGCCACGTCCTCGATGTCATCGTCCTTCATCACCTTCACTGGGATGTCCTCAGTTTTCATTCCATGCAGTACATTAGAGTTGTGACTAACGACACCCCAGTACAACACCAACACATCTCTCCACTGCAGGCAGGGTGGCTGGCCGCTGCAGGTGGCGCTGACAGTCGTGGATGTTGTCGTGGCATTGTCTGTTAACATTCAAAAATAGTTTCTTCTTCATGTCACCTATTTGAGATACAAAGTACACACTGACATACACATTGATATAAACAATTCCTTTATTACATTATGACGTAAATAACAGACATACGTGACAAACACACTGACTGTTTTCACCTGCTAGTTATTTCTCACCCTGTTAACTGTTTCACTGATGTTAGACTGCACAATACCCACACCTACCTGTGACACCATCACGAAGACTGTGGAGGAAGCTGGCCACCTCACGACCACACGTGACACAGTCAACTGGCCAGCGACCTGAGTGACCCTCACCTCGGTGATACAGTCGTCTGACTGGCGGGCCGTCTGTGTGGTTGGGTACACCTCGCTTACTATACGGGTGGACATCATTAAGCTCGGTTATAAACTCGTTCTGCTCGACTTCCCTGACGACAACCGGTGGAGAGCGGAGGGGTCTGGTTAAATATTCCACTTGCCATCCAGCGGGTGCGTGTTCATGAAAACAACTTGCCGCCCACAGATGGAGACGAGGAACTTGTGTCAGCAGCTTGTCACAGAAAGTCTTGAAGTCTGGCCTGTCACAGAAATGAGTGTCACAGAGGATATGGATTCTTACATTGTTCGCTGTGACGCTGTTAAAAATCCATGTGTTGGCGTATAGGCTATGTGAATAATATCGTGTTTTACTGTAAAGTCTGGGCAACCAAAATTCTCCAGCATCACAACACCTCCATCAGACGTCAAACGCATTGCGGAAATATCTGTTACATACCTGGTGGTGATTATGAGATAATACCGAGCGCCATCTACCTTGAGCTCGTTATCACACTCCACGATGTACTCACCACATGTCCGGTCCCGCTTCATCAGCGATGACGTACAACGACCCTCCTATCGCCGCCTGTGACAAGTCGTTGACGGCCTTCTCCACTTCTTTATCGTCATCAAGATCATACAGCAGGAGGTGAGGCTGACCGGGTGACACACCTGCTGACTGTTGTGTCTTTACTGTCTGCAGCAACAGGTGATACAACATGCTGCACGCTGCACGACTCCCCCACCACGTACTGACAACGTAAACATGGTGACCACACCGCAGCCACTGTATGGCCATCAGCAGCAGCACCACAGTTTTACCTGTACCGGGCGGTCCGGTGACAAAGAGTGTGGGAGGCGCCGTGTGTAGCAGGTGAACTTGCTCCGGGAAGAGTGTGATTACAGCAGTATAGCACTCTCCTGTCCACCACACGGCCTGACCCAGGGTCTTGACACTCACACGTGGAGGACATGTGCATGGCACACTCACTGTTGTCGCCGGACCACAGAATCTAGTATATTGAAATCAATAATGTATTCGTTGAGATGTTTCCAAAAACTGTAAATAAGTAGTGAAATACAACATACATCATAAACAAATAATTATTATATTAATTTAATTTCTTTTTTACTTTACATATTTTTAAATGTAGAATGTGTTTCTACAGTACGCCAGATGTCTGAGAGAGTTCAAGCTGACAGACATGTTGATAAAATTCCCTATCCCTATGAGATCGTGATGTAAAAGGGAGACACTTCATATTAACATACTCATTCAAAGTATGTAGCATAACATGTAATCACAGTCTACTTTTAAACATTGACAATTTGATATGGTGCACTGATGGAACGAATGGAGGACAAAAGTTATGAATACATAAAACATACATAATTTTTCTTGAGATGTAAAGGAACCTCATTTCTGTAATATGTATTAAAGGAGAGCACAGGTAGATTACCCAAGTCCCCGGCATTTCAATGGTTTCTGCACCAGGTGCCTTGCTTCAGGCTCTGAGTTACCTGTGTCCACTTTGTAATTCATCTCATTGTTGTGACTTTTAAGGGCTTACCTTCCTGCAAGGCTCTTGTACACGTCACTTGTCATGTGACTGTCAGGTCCAGCCCCAGCCACACGTCGCTGCCACCAGTGTCCGAGTTCCCTCATCACGTGACTACTGACGTCACACGGTGTCTTGGGGTCAGACAACTGGTCACAGCACAGACACAGACCAGCGATTTCGGCGGGGTCTGTTTCTCGTAGACATTGACAGAGTTTCTGGAAAACAATCACGGGATCCATGAGATGGCAATTAGCATTGTTGATATGTAACAGCTTTAGTGTCTACTTTGTATCTAAAGTTTATCATCGCAGATGTATCAAGAAACTGAACTTTGAAATGTAATTGTAATTCTCATTGTGGGTCTGTCACTCTCATTCTTATTAAACATCTTTCTGTTTTTCTCACTATTTTTTTTAAAGATGTAAAATATCAGTTCTTAGCACCTGCTAGTTCCTAGAGATGAAACTGTTTTTCTAATTTTGTTGAAATTCATTTGGTTCCTTCCAGGTAGTAAACACTTGCTTTTAAAGGGTGTAAGTATTGATATATTACGACTAATTTCATATTTTACAATGTTTTTGACATTTTTGACATTGTGTCGTCACTATCGTTTCATTTGTTTCGGTATACATGTATAATGAAGAACTTTACTCGCAAATGAGTCTGCAAAAGAGTCAAAATGAGAACACACTGCTTTTTGTTTTCACGATTCCTACTTGAGACAGCTGAGTGTCATCAGATACAGCCTGTTGTACTTGACTAGCTGTGAGGTTGGGGAAAGCGATGGTCTTAGTGATTCGCAGACCGGGAGCGATGTCGGACACCAGGTGAGACAACATGGCCTCCGCCTTGTCCAGCTGTTGCACCGCCTGTTTTAGTTTCTTTCCGATTTGTTGAGAAATATCCTCCTCTGGCATGCTTAATGTCTTTATATTGTCACCAAACGTCTTGACTTCACAGACAATAACACCATAATGTCGATGAATAAGAAGCACATCAAAGTCACCCCGCTTCCAGTTCTGAGGTAGACCAGGGGGAAGGTTGTGCGATCCGGGTAGTTGGGCACCCGCTGCAGAGTAACACGGTTCCCCCAGGTACTGATCAAACTGAAGATGAGTCATTCCTATCAAAACTTCTCCGTTCTGTTCACACATGGATTGCAGACAGACAAAAATCCGCTGCATGGCTGAATCGTCTCTGACGTCACTGTCCTGAACGCAAGGCAACGGAGGAGCAGTGGATGGACTTAGCGCCGGTGGATTGGATTGACCGGCCTGTCCATGGGCAGACTCAAGGACCAGAACATCCTGACCAGCAACTGACTGTCTAGTCATCGGCACGCGGTTGAAGTAGACAGGAGGCAGGAAGTAGGCGCGTGAGTCGAGATCAGGGAAGGCGGCTTCAACCCACTGGAGCCAGAATGTCTGGGCTTGCTGTAGGAAAGTGTCCTGTGTTCAAAGAAATTTAAAGTACATTGCCGATCTACGTTTATTATTGGCGTTCCTCGGTTCTTCTGTACATACCTTTGTTCGTTCTTTTTGATGACAGGAGTGTGAAAAGGGTTAAATATGGCATTAGGGTCAGCGTCTTCAGTCAATAAATCCCTGTCTGTCAGTTCGTTTGTATAAACCTGTTCAAATGGAATTTGTTTGTCCACTACCTAATACTACAAACCAAGTTATTCCTAATTTTTACTATTATCCAGTGTAATTTTCTTTCGTATGCTTTCGATTATAATGGATAATTCAAGTAGTTTGAACTGGTGTTGATTTCAGGAATAATATCTTTAAAACTTCGCATCTGAGTGTTTTTGTGTGTATTTGTATTGATATTTCTTTGTAATCTAATTTAGCTCTTTGTAAATTTTATATTCCACGAACTACTTGTAAACATACCTTAGTGCGAGTCGTTTGGTTCATAAGTCTGACTGCTGCCTCGATCTGAGCAGGAACACCGTGGATGATGACAACTCTCATACCTGGTACAGGTGAGGGCCTTGAGTCAAGCTCTGTGTCGGCGCCCGATTTCTTTTTGACCTCCTGAAGTGGACTTGTATTTACTGAGAAATATTAAAGAAAAATTAATCATTTTCTTACAATCAACTTTCATAGAAGCACCTTTGATTCCTATATGGTTAACTGAAAAAAGGTTTATTTCCTTTTGGGAAAAAAAGGCGTCTACTGCATTGTTTCGTTTAAATTAAGTAGACATCAACTATCTCTTTATAAACTCTTTTTCAACCATTTTAGCTTATCTGCATATTAGCTTTGATTTTTGTTAGTTTTTCTACAATATTGTGTGATTTTAAAGGATGTGACATATATATGTCTCATCCTTTAAAATATGTATCGCGTCCATCTACGTAATGTACAATCTGCTTCCAAATATTAAGAAACACAACTCACCTCTATCTGTAAAATTACTGTAAACCTGCTTCTACAAAAGTACAGACTGGTGTATTTAAAATGATATTTCACCTGTATCTTTGACTAGAGCAGCTTGTTCCTCAGTTACAGTGTGTAGATAGAGACTAGAGACCCGAGTATTTCTACCCGAAGTTGCACCAGCTCGGCGCTTGCCCTGTACAACAACATTTTGTTTTCTCATGAAAAAAATTCTTGTACATGCAGTTACAAATAACAATCAAAAACAAAAATGTACACTATTTTTAAAAGGGAGTGTTCATGCTTCGTTTACTATATAACATGTAACATGGAAAGGTTCACACCAAAAAATCAACAAAACACATTCCCACGCTGACTCCTCCACTCCCCCGATTCTTTTGGTCTGGCTTGGTGTAGAGTTGTATAAGAGCTGACTTATCATCCTCTTGGTTTGATGGAAAGTGTATTGTTACTGTTCTTTACAAGATGAACCCAAACCACTGCTTTTTAATATTTTAATTTATGTGTTTTATATTTTTTTCTAGCTGAACTAATTAAGAATTTTGCCTTTTCGCTGACAGAAAACTTACATTCGATGGCTGATGAACATTGTTCACCTGTTATACAGAAGAAAGGAGTACTTAAAAGGGAGGTAAAAACGAAACTAATCGAACATGCACGAAGACGACCTTTGACATTAGCGCATTGTGGACAGGCCGTAGGATGGCTCTAAGACGACATACCCGACAGGTGTGTACCCAGACGGTTGTGGGGTGGTGAAAGTTCGATGGTTATTGTCTGGCTGCTGTCGTCTCACCTGTTGTGGAGCAGACTGATGATGGTCAGACATGGGTGACAACGATGTCCTCTGAGTGCGACTAAGTTTCTGTCAAGCACAGCAAGACACTTGCGGTCTGTGGTCGTAACATTCAGTCCATCCTTGCGGGCCTCCAGCTGAAACGAATGTTAGCTTGTGACACTTTCAATGATACTAACGATGATGTCACATAAAATCACCGCACTTACATGGCGAACTCACTCCATATACACTTTATTGATACTAACTCTAAGTAGGTCTAGCTGTTTAAAAGCCGTTCATATATGAACAATGAACACATATGGACAAACGTGTGTGAAGGCCACAAGACACTAATGGCTTAGGGTGGACGCTTGAAACATGAGAATTTGTTCAATATGTTCAACAAGATAAAGCTTGTTATTCAATCCTTGTCAGCCTATTCGCAAATACAAGAGGACTTCAGAGGTGGGACACTTTGACATTTTGCGCTGTTAAGAGCGGCCTGAATGCACACCTAAAGAATGTGTAAACAGTCCTACAGGTGAAAGTATTTTATCTCTCTAATGTCCTGTTTATGTTTTTCTCTTTCTATAACTGACGTGTGTGTGTTCGGACACCCGTATGTGCCCAGAAATCTTTCATTTACTCTGATATCCTCTTTCAAATTCGGATTAAAACTGCTGTCTTTATCCAGTCACAGCGGAACGTTCCAGAAACTGTCTTTCCCGTTCGCACGGCCTGGTTACGTAACTTAGCCTCGACCTTTCCTTCCACCACCACCCCCTCCACACCTGGGGTCAAAGGCCAGACGTTTCCTGAATGCGTGCCTTTTAGATGTTTAAAAAAAGAGAGAGAGGTGTGCCTGGAGAGGGAGAGGGGAGTCAGCGATGAGAGATTGGGGGAGAGTGGGCAAAAGGTGAGAGGAGGGAGACTGGAGGCTTAATTGTTGAGAGGGGGATTGTGTTTTGAGTTTTGGAAGTGAGAAGTCACTGCATGCCAAGACAGTGTACTTGAATAGGGAGAAGAGATTTGGAGTTTGAGTTCCTTCACCACTCGGTTACACAATGTAAACTAATTTCACTAATACCGGTATAAGAAACTTTAAAAAAAGGACCACCTTCGCGCCCCCCTTGTAGTGTCTCGGTATCTCCCGTGTTGGATAGTAAGCGAAGTTAATGATACTATCCCACCATCCCCTTCTCCAATATTCTATTTGTAAGAAGGCCGAGCACTCAATGTCCCAACTGTTACTCGTTGAACATTTGCTACTGAGCCTGTCCTGCTGACTCATTCACATCACTAGTCTGCCATGTCACACCCACACACGGAAATAAATCTTTTGTGAAAATCGCGATAAGTAGAGATTAATGTCGCCCAAACAACACCTTCATTTTCTCGAGGATGATGTGCTTGTGTCGCAATGAGCACCGAAATCTTCAAACAAAAGATGAAAGGTCATTGCTGCAATAAAGATCATAGAATACAAGACCCAACAAAATATTCCTAAGAGTGGGTAGAAGATTACTTATAAACATCACAGTAGACATTTTTTAAAATCAGACACAAACTACGCATCTATGCATTTACACTCAATCCAGGATAAGGTCATAGGTCCAGGATGCCCTGCTTGCAAAGGTGGAATCAAAGATTTATCATTTTTCCGCATAAGGAGACTAGAGAATAAAGACTGGGAAAAAGCTCTTGTGAGAGCTGTGAATCGTTCACATATTCATAAATATATATCAAAACGGACACGAGTTGAGTCGACGCTTTCGCACTGCGAGCGCCGCGAGTTGGCTGTCCATAGGGTTTAACGTCTGTGACCTATATATATATCAATCTAAGTTATCGGATTTCTACAGAAATGCAGACTTCGGAAAATCCCGATCGTCAAGTACAAAATATAAAAACGCCATTATGCAAATCAAGCTGTCTACTTTTGAACACATAATGATTGACGCAAACAGAATAAAAACGGTTGGGAAGACACGAGGAGAAAGAAAACGATTAGCCAAAGCTCCTGTGCCTAGTCAAGATGGCCAAATAAGACGTGTTAAATTCCATTCCAAAGATGATTCAAACACAACTTTTGTAAGGAGAAATTCTGTTCGTTTGGGAAATGCACAAAACTGCTTTGAGGTAAGTAAACTTTATTTGTTAATGATTTTTATTGTTGTCGGCTCTCGAGTTTGTAATGTTTCTATTCGTATTTGTTGTGCCTTCCATGTTTTTAATCTTTCCATCCTGTTATGGGGTATATAGCATGCACAGAGAGCATGACACAAAACTGACGGTTATTTCACATATGTTATGGAATTAAATTTATAAAACAACAAAGCAATGAAAAGAAACTTTTTCAAAAGTTGCAATTTTTCAATGGAACAGAAGTCTTTGCATATCCTTATAAAGTTATATAATTATGGACTTTGAAACTGTTGCTCATGGTGGATATGGAGACGAAGCTGATAATATTTATTATTATATTAATACTGGGGTACTTTTATAATTCAAGTCTTTTGTATTTCAAAGGACGAGGGTCATCATCACAACAGCAACAAAAGGCGCAGATGAGCGCTCTAACATTGCAGTTATGTGATGTGTCACAGCAAATATAGTTTGGCTCACGAAAGTTTCCATCACTTTCCCATTCTGGAAAAAAGAGCAGACGTGACCCAGTTAATAGTGGATCACAGACACCATGTCTGGACAGCCACCTACATTCAAACGGGTAAGAAAGGTTGGTGTGAACTGCTTCTAAAGAATGTATCGCTAGTTCCTGATGTTGCAAGAACGGCATTTTTACTGTCATAGCAACCTTCTCACATTCCTGCTTTCTTTGAGGGTTAATGCTCGCGTGCATAAACACAGCTGAGGTGTTGACACATTGGTGAATGTTGTGATTATTTGGCGGTATTCACTTGTTTGTCATATCAACATCAATGAAAAACAGTGGGCAAGCAAAAAAAAGTGATGTAGCAATTGTAAGACGGTGAAACAATGAGAGCAGGTCATTAAACGACGGACTTGTCATCGACTGACTTAGCATGTGCTGTGAACCTGTATCCATGCTTTTGTCTATTTCTTCGTTTCTGTTTCATAAGTATTTATGTAATATTGTTTATGGCTCTCATAACTGGTTCTCGCTCAATTATGTGCACTCCTCAACTCACACATCATAAAATTCACACCCAGCGCTAGCGGCACGGTGTATCCACGGAGGACATGGAATTTATATCGTGTTCATATTCTGCATATTAACAACAGCATAGATTGGCTCATTTATGACATACATTGTGATTATTCTTCCACACTAACTGTCCAACTACAGGGCAAGCGGCAGACGGGAACAGACGGCGGTGAAGGTTCTGGCGGCGGTCGTCGGGTCAAAGTTTACCTGCATGGTGTGACTGTTGAAGCGGCTGCTCTTCTTGAAGACACAGGTATGTCATATTTCCTAGGGCCATAGTCACATCGAGCTGCTATGTCACTTAGAGGCCATCAAAGGTGCAGAAAGGATATTTCGGGACCGAAGTAATCCAATCGATTCATGGGATGACATACGATATACGAACGTTTAAGATTTCGAACAGTTGACATTCTGGAGACCAAGGAGGCTTTAACATTTGCGAACCGGGGGGCGCAGTGTCACACTGACATAGCAAGTATGTCGATTTGCCCTTCGACAGATACATTTCAAAAGGTGTGTGCTGACCTAGCCGGCGTCTCACAAAGAATAGCTTCTTAAAAATGGTTTTTTTCACACCAACAAGCAGAATAAAAATTTGTATGCTGTTGTGTAATTTTATTTAATATTTTTCCCTTATAGTAAAACTGTTACTTGACAACTTATCACAAGTATGTAATGATGATAATTTTGTGCAATACTCATGAACACAATTATGTACAAAGAAAAAAAAAACAAAGAGTTAGCAAGAAGTACAGAAAAATGTCAATGGCACATCAAACACATGACATGACTCTAAAAAAAAAAATCCACAAAATGATGTTATTGTACACAAAACTCTCATCTACATGAAGCCAAATCAGATATCACTTTTGTAGTATGTGCGTACCATCAATGCATCCCAACAACGTCTGGAAATCCTCCGAGGTTACAAACTTTCGCCTTTTGTCTACTGGCTTCTTGTTGCTTTGGAAATGTAATCCATCTGTGTGCCCCGCCCCATCTAGCAGGGCTCTCGTAACCCTGTCAATAATGCGGCCCTTATTAAGAAGCCGTTCTTTGTTCACCAGACCTATCAATATCAGACGCCGGCAGATCAGCATACACACATTTTGAACTGCACCTGTCGCATAGAAAGGAAGGGCTAGACATACTTGCAATGTCGGTGTGACACTGTCCCCACGATTGGCAATGTCGACTCGATCTCACTATGGCCCACAGTCTGTATTTTTGACAGACATATGTTGATTGTATTCTAACTACAGGTAGGCTGTATAGGTCTCATCACACGTAAAAAAAAAAGTGTATGCGTGCGTTTCCTACTGTTCCGTCGCCGCATATTGTAGTTTTATTGCAGACAGGAAAGCCAACAGATAACCAACATAGTAAAACATGTGAAAATAAAAAGTGATGTAATGATATTATTAACACCTTTTAGCTCTCTTTTTCTTAGGACATTGACGATAGAAAATATGACTAAATTTGAGCCTGATTTCTAAATATGAACGTTATTTATTTGAAGGAAACAGGCAACTTCTTCAAAAAGTCAACAAAGAATCACGTGCTGATGTAGCGTTTGACCCCAACCCGTCACCTGTACCAGGCATGAAGATCCTCATCATCCGCGGTCTTCCGAAACAGATCGAGAAAGCTGTCAGCCTCATCAGTGAGGCGATTGGTACTAAGGTGAAGTAAATATCACAAAACAATGATGACAAAGAATGTCACATAAATTGCTGTCACGTATCACATCAGGGTTAACATAATCAACCGGAAAATATTTTTGAGGGAAGCTCCGTAACATTGTGGTCATTCAGTCCTTTACAGTTAAGTAATCAGGTGAGTCAAAACTCACTATCAATGAGCAACAAAACAAGGAAAAATGCAAAACTATCTTCGAGATAAGGGCGTTCTTTTTTTCTTTCAAAAATTCCCAATATATGTAATGATTTTCTTTAGTTGATAGGCGTGCTGAACATATTTACATTGTACCAACACCATTCGTTAAAGCAAACGTGTTCAGTGGATTTTGTTATCTTCTTTTGTAACTGTTTTGAGTGTTTTCCAGCTTTTCAAGTAGGCGGTTAGAAATAGTGATAAGAAATGTAGTGGTCAGGCCATGTTAGCGCATTTGGTAGATGACTCACATGCAGTAAAACAATCATTCTGTCGTCCTACAGCAAACAAAACATAAACATACCAATAAACACACTGTCAAAACATTTAAAACATCAGTTACACTGTTTGTTCGTGATTACAAAGCTAGTTTTCGTTCCCCATAAATAACTAAATTAATAATAAACTAAAAAAATACTATAAGTAGGAAATAAATATGTAGAGGGATTTCAGTATATTCAACGCTTAAGGAGTATGTTTAAAGATTGTTTCTATCCATTTTCCGTCAAAAATATATTTACGGGTATAACATTTTCGTCACTCGCTTGCTGTATTAGATACTTGCGATCAATTAGTATTATGATATTAAATGCATGGTTTGTAATGGAAAGGAAATGTATCTTTTTCGGGATATTAGGATGGTAGTGAATATTTTGAACTAAGGGAAAGGTGTGGAAAGACCGAGGAGTACCTAATATCTGTAAAGAGAATGTATGAACTTTAAATCAGTGTCATGAATAGATAAATTAAATAGACATATAGATAATTAGAAAATATACTAGTAGTTAAAATTTAAATATCAACGAATTATAATCCACGTTTGCTCCAGGAAACGATTTCAACACAGGCCCAGACATTCTGGCTCCAGTGGGTTCAGGCCGCGTTCCCTGATCTCGACTCTCGCGCGTACTTCCTGCCTCCTGTCTACTTCAACCGCTTGCCGATGTCCAGACAGTCGGTTGGTGGTCAGGATGTTCGGGTTCTTCAGGTAGCAGAAGGACAGGCCGGTTAGTCCAACCACCTGTCACCGTCTGCACAGTCTGATAAGTATTTCCAGCCAACTTTACCTGAAAACGTCGATGAAGACATCCAGCAAACATCATCTGGACGGTCGGGTTGCTGTATACAGCTGACACCACCTGAACTGTCTAATGACTTCATCTACTTGACATCACTTGAGGAGAGCAGTCAGAATATCCAAACAACTTCTCCTGGACAGTTAAGCCAATCTACCCATCCAACACCACTTGCCAGTCAGTATATCCAGCAAATATCACCCAAACAAGGTGGGCAAATTCTTCAGTCAAAATCCCCAGAACAGGATGGTCAGTGTACAACAGCACTTAGACAGGATGGTCAGTATATTCTGCTCCGACAACCTTCACAGGTTGGTCACGATATCCAGCAGACATCAGACCAACAAGCTGATCAGTATGTATGGTCACCACCTGGCCAGGCAGGTCAGAATATTCAAACAGGAGATGCCGGTCAATATATCCAGTCAATTACATTTGGATGGTCTGGTCAGTGCATCCAGCCAACGTCACCTGGAAAAGCCGGTCAAGATATTGAGATAGCAACACCTAGACAGTTCGGTCGTTGTATCCAACCAATATCACCTCAACATGTCGATCAGTATATACAACCACCTGGACAAGCTGGTCAGAAGATCCCACCAGCATCACATGGAGTAGTCAGTCAGTGTACCCAGTCAACACTAGATGGACAGGCTGCTATGTACATCCAGCCAGCATTACCTGAAAAAGTCGTTCAAGATATGCAATCCGCAGCACCGGGACAAATCAGTAGTTGCGTCCAGTTGATACAATATTTACTGGCTAGTCATTCTTCAGGACAGGAAAGTCAGTTTATCCATCCGTCACCACTGGGGCTGACCAGTCAGTATCTCCAGCAAGCAGTCCTTGAGCAAGGCGATGAGGATGTCCAGCCGACATCGTCTGAAGCTTATAGTCCTTATATCCTGACAGGAAGTCCTGAAGCTTATATCCAGGCACCTTATTCTGTTCAAGCTAGTGAGGTTGTCAAGTCAGTTCCATTTACACAGTCCAGTCATTGCATCCAACCAATGTCATCTGCACAAATCTGTCAGCACACCCAGTCAACACCACATGAACAGGGCGGTCACTCTTTTCCGCACAGTCAAGTACAGGTCAATCAGTATATCCAGCAGATATTATCTCAACAGGATGATCAGTATATACAGCTACCACCTGGACATGTCAGTAACAACATCTGTCAGACAATACTTGAACGGAGTGGTCAGTATAGTTTGAACAGACAAGCTGAACAAGCCGGTCAGTTTATTCAGATCACATCGCATCGGCACGCCAATCATTGTATCGAACCGACATCTTCTATGCAGACCAGTCAAAATGTCCATGCAGGACAGGTCACCAAGTATAATAATCTAACATTACCTGGACAAGTTGGTCAGTTCAACCAGCTGACATCATCTGCACAGTCATATCAGCTCCAACAGCAGACATCCTATCGGCAGCTCGATCAGTTTATTCAACCAACATCCATTGAACAACCCAACCAATGCATCCACCCTTCTAGACAGGTGTGTGAGGACATCCAGCCGCCGCCATATGAGGAAGCCGTTCACTATGTCCAGCTAAACCCAGTCGAAAATGTCGGTCCGTATATCCAGCTACCACTCTATCAACAGGCTGATCAGTACCTGCAGCCGACACTATTTCAACAGACCGATCAGTACACCCCGTCATTGCCATTTCGACGGGTCGATCAGTCCAGCCAGCTGCAACACCCTGAAAAGCCATGTCAGGACATCCACCAGACCTATCAACAGTCCGGTCAGGTTATCCAATCAACACCCGCTGAACAATCCGGTTTGTACATCCAACCAACTGCTACTGAAATGGTTGGTCAGTATATCCAGCCGCCACAGCATCGACTTACCTGTGAGCTGAATTGGTCAACAGAGTTTCAAGAATCTTGTCAGTCTAACCAGTCGACACCGCTTACAAATGCTGATCAGTGCCTCCAGCCGGCGATGGTGAGTTCTTCCGCTCAGTCTCTGAATTCTCAGCCTACTCGCGTTCAGGACAGTGATGTCAGAGACGATGCAGCGATGCAGCGGGTGCTCGTCTGTCTGCAGAGCATGGCTGAGCAAAACAGTGAAATTATGTTTGTACTGAGTCAGCTTCAGTTCGGACAGTACCTGGGGGAACCTTGCTATGCTGCCGCGGCTGCCCAGTTCTCCCTCCCCAACAACTTAGTAAATAGTTCCCCCAATGACGAAGAAGGTACTTTTGATGCACTTCTTATTCATAGGCAATACGGACTGGTGGCATGTGATGTGAAATCATTTGGTGACAATCTATATCAGCTATCCATGCCACAAGTTACGATAAACACTATCATAAGAAACAAACTGAAAGACTCTGTGTCCCAGTTAAACAAGGCGGAGGCCATGTTGTCTCACCTGGTGTCCGACATCGCTCCCGGTCTGCGCATCACTAAGACCATCGCTTTCCCCAACCTCACGGCTGATCAGGTGCAACGGGCCATCTGTGAAGACATCCCTCTGACTGAGGTAACTATTCCATCCACAGCTTCGTGTCCGTCAACCTGCTAGGAGTGCATATAGTTTGTGTACTGAGACAGGTGCTAGTACAACAGGTGTGTACTCCGAGCAGTCAATAGGCAGACTCCATTTTAGCACTAATCATCCCACTCATAACTGTTAAAAGAAAAACTGTTTCTATGAAGTTTAATAACACATCCTTGTCACTTATTTACGCGTTGTCCGAGACTGATATCGGCGTGAGGTGTAGTCTTCGTGTTACACTATAGAATGAGACTACTTTAGTGGTGAAATATTTACCAAATAGTGTCTACAGTTTGTATGTCATAGTAGCTGTCAGATACATTTATACATGCTATGCTAGGATTATTTGTTATCATCACAGACACCAGTTTGCAAATTCTCACACTTGACAAGAATTTTGAGAGT
Organism: Pomacea maculata; assembly: GCA_004794325.1. Lineage (NCBI taxonomy): Eukaryota > Metazoa > Mollusca > Gastropoda > Architaenioglossa > Ampullariidae > Pomacea > Pomacea maculata. Next base: position 32,265 of record SRHC01003382.1, on the reverse strand, counting down.
CGTGTTGATTACAGGTGCAGAACTCCTGCGATACAAGCAAATATCTTACAAACGGCAACAAAATAGATACCTATCTCTAATATTCCTAAATCCTCTTAAAATTGCGAAACATTCAAAGCATTATTTTAATAAAATTTTAAGAAGTCAATTATTTTATACACTTTTATGTATTTTTTGCATAATATTTTATTTTTGTTTGCAATTGATTTCAATAACTTACGGGTACCACTGTACACAGGTAGCCAAGAGAGAGTACATTACACCTTTAAGATGACATACTTTTACTTTACATCGAACAGAGAAATATTTATCTTATTTATGTATTTCTACAACAAACAACCCATTCTGCAATCTGTGACAATAAGGATGCAAGTGTCAGCACTTTGTGTGTAACGCAACTCAAAAGTAAAAATCTTATTTTCCCTCTCAGGTGTGTTTTCAGTTTGATTTGTGTGTTAGATAAGTTTGATGTGTTAGTCCTCCTGTTGTTGTACCTGTACATGTTCTGTCTTAATGTCACTCGACATCAGAGGTTTGTCAAGTATCGACAGGTTTGATTAACACCTTAAGGCTCGTGGTTTATTTACAGGACCTGTGTCGGTGTCTGGGAACAACAGACCCCGCCGACATCACAGGTGTGTGTCTGTGCTGTGATCAGTTGTCTGACCCCGAGACCCCGTGTGACGTCAGTAGTCACGTGCTGAGGGAACTCGGACACTGGTGGCAGCGACGTGTGGCTGGGGCTGGACCTGACAGTCACATGACTTATGTGGTCTACAAGATGTTAGTAGCGAGGCAAGTATATACACAACACAGTATTTCGTACAGTGATCTCAGGTGGTTGTTCACATGTGTGTGTGTGTGAGCGTTCACTGACTGAAATACACAAACCCTGTACTGTATAATGATATATACTTACATTTACAACAAACACTGGTTACATTAACACGATGTCAATGGAGGTGCACATAGCAAATTGCATATTAACTGTCATTTAAAATTTAATTAATATCGTTGTACAGTTTGATATCCCGATGTGTCGTGCTTCTTTCTTAAGATTTAGCTTTGCTTAGCTGAGATGTGTCCTGCTTTTTTTTTTGGTTTTAGCATTTTAGGTTGGTACCTAATTGTGATCTTTTTTTTCTTCCACAACACCAACATTAACAATTTAAAGTGGTTTATTCATAAAGATTGCCTCGCAACACAATTTTTTCAATATTGTATACTTACTGGAGATAAAGTGGAGATTCTTTCCCTACAATCAATTAAAGCAGCATCATAGCAACTACTTAAAATTCGAATTTGCGAGTTGTGCTCAAACGATGTTAAAACCTACACAAAATAATACAAATATTTATTGACAGGATACATATTTTTTCCTTAACATTTGTATAATGTGCAAAAAAGGGTTGAAAACCCTATCAAATGGAAACGACCCTCAACAAACCGATATGAGAATTGAAACTAAAGAAAAAAAAATTAAAGTGTGAATGAGAACTAAAGTTTAAACAGATACTTTTTTAAAAGTAAAATGTAATAGATAAGTATACAGACGTACAAAGAGTATTGGCAACACACATCATTTTAGAAGATGAGAAAAGTTTATAATATTATTTTGTGCGCTTTATGTAACCAAAGAAGAGACTATCTAACATTTGTTTTAAATGAATGTCGTGAACTCTGGGGTAGGAGCACGTGGAGATGGTAGAGGTTATGATTTCCGCCACTCCGGTCAATCACACTCTCGATACATCTACCAAATCACGTCGACATTTACCGCGTGCACCTACACTAACTTGCGTATTCACTCTTTTAATTAGCTCCAGCCCCCAGCATGCATCACCCCAACAAACAACTCAAGGCAATTTAGTATATATATATAACAAGAGGTATTAATCATCGAGAGGATTATACAAATTACAGGAAAATGATACAGTTTCAAAATATCAAAATATAGTCGTTATCTAGGTGTCCCGTTGATCTAATTATGCTCCTTCTAATCCAGATATCCAGTGAGTCAATCTATCCTTAACTACCACACTCACAACTCTGCACAGTCACTCATTCCGTACAACACACACACGTCCCACTTAGCTTCACCGTGTGATGGGTTAGCCCTAGCTGGACACACAACTGACCACGAGGTAGCCAAGTCTTGAGCTGCGATCTCTCTTCGCCGTTACCTCCCCAATAATCCTTAGCGAAAAGCTCCAAGTTTGCTTCCAAACTCACTATCGTAACATCCGGCACGTGGCATTGATGCATTCGATTGGTCAGACACACCACATGACATACAACAACAAAAAAAAAACCCAGGTTAGTGTATGACGTAGGTGCCAGCCTTCTAGCAATACGTTATCTACTCTAGCCGCCTAAGTGTCTGATTGAAGGGGAATGTTGACACAGTCTCAGCTAGAACAGACATTCTTTTTTGAGGGCGAAAATAATAATTCAAATTCTCCTTCTTGCCCCTTTTTCATTATCAACAAATTTTAACATTATTGTTGAGACTGTTTCCTTCAAGAACAGACAGGCTGTGAAAAAATCATACAAACGATAAAGATAAAAAAAAATCTTTAAATGGGTGATTGCTAGAAGTGGCTAGTTATTGACTGAAGTACTATCCAGCCTGCAAAGGTTTCTCTTTGTTGACTACTTCTTAAAAAGATATTCAAAGTTTGCATTTCATTTACGCCAGCAATCAAATAAAACCTTGCAGGTACCTAACGAAGTGAACAATTTCAAGATGCTAATCGTGTTTCACACTGGAATCAAACCGTCCTCTTGTCCCTCTTTTGTCTTATCTACACAGTCATTGTAGTGTGATTCTTGTCTTTTTACCAGGTTCTGCGGTCCGGCGACAACAGTGAGTGTGCCATGCACATGTCCTCCACGTGTGAGTGTCAAGACCCTGGGTCAGGCCGTGTGGTGGACAGGAGAGTGCTATACTGCTGTAATCACACTCTTCCCGGAGCAAGTTCACCTGCTACACACGGCGCCTCCCACACTCTTTGTCACCGGACCGCCCGGTACAGGTAAAACTGTGGTGCTGCTGCTGATGGCCATACAGTGGCTGCGGTGTGGTCACCACGTCTACGTTGTCAGTACGTGGAGTGGGAGTCTTACAGCGTGCAGCATGTTGTATCACCTGTTGCTGCAGACAGTAAAGAGGCAACTCGCACCAGAGGTATTAGCCAGTCAGCTTCACCTTCTGCACGTTGATCTTAATGGCAACGAAAGCGTGGAGAAGGCCGTCAGCGACTTGTCTCAAGCTGCAAGTGGAGGAACTTTGTATGTCCTCATTGACGAAATGGGACACGAAGACACCTCTTTCATGGAAGCCCCTAAAATGTAAGATTAAAAACGTTTTTGCAAAAACTGAAATAATGTAAATGATGTTTGTACAGAATGAGCGTTTGTCAACATCTTATTCCTGTTCATTATACCAACCCTTTACTTCGGCTGTTAGCAAGAGTGGGTGCAGCAGCATTGTAAAATGAGTATAAACAGCGGGAAATAATAATCTTGGACCCTCAGCTACCACATGGTTACTTGGCCAACCCTCTGCCCCCCCTCCCCTCTTCAGACAGTTAATCACCACAAGGTGACGAATGCTGTTGGAAGAGGAGTAAAAAGCTCGGGTGCCTCAATATTCCTGCCTGGGCCTCTCCATAAAGTAAGGTGCCGGGTCCTGCTTGACAGAGGGACATCCTCCCCTCAAGCAACTGATTGTCGCAGTGTCACTAGCTTTAACCAATCCGTATTCGAGACTGTGCTCATGAGTAGTGATTGCGAAACATATTTGTTTACAAGGCATGTTTAGATGATTTAATGATGTGTAAGTGGCGGATGTCAGCGGCAATGGAGCTTCAGTGTGTTGCTGCACTCAACCTCACAGACCAATGACCGTACATCGTAACTGTGGTTACTATGGTGACAAGAATACATAATATGAGCTGATAAGACGAAGAGCAATGTTCTGGAAGGGATGGGGAGGAAGAAGCGTTATAGAGAACTACTGAAGAAAGTGCTTGAAAGAAATAAAAGTGAGACGCGGACAACCGACAGAGAATGCAGGCGTGAGCAGACAACTCTTGCAGAGGACAAAGGAAGGGAGTGTCAGGGTCTTTTATTGTTTTGTCTAAACACGAGACATGAAGAAGTTTTGTGCCTTTTAAGGTTCGTGTAGAAAGTTTGCATGGAAGCCCGAGATCAACAAATTAAAGTAATTAAGCCTTGATATAAATAACACACAGAAGGGGCAAGGCTTTGGAAATAAATGAGTATACAGGTGCAAATATTGTAGTTAAGTCTTTTTGATAAATACCTATATGGCAACTTCCGTCCTTATTAACTGATTCTATTAATACAAAAATTATAAAACAGTTTTAAAGGTTTTATTATGTTTACAGACAATTCCTTTTGGCAATCTAAAATTTAATTAAAGTGATCTTGTTTACACTTCATTGTATAAACTTTGTTCCATTCTTCGGAAAGTTTCTGTTTCCTGGGCATGTATGCAGCGTGCTTGATGACATCGTGACATTAACATACAAACAGTACACCTCAGCTACATAAACAGTGTAACACGTGTCTCTCCATCCTCTGTAACACTCATATCTGTGGCAGGAAATATATCCAGAGATTCTGTAAGAAGCTGCTGACACAGGTTCCTCGTCTCCATCTTTGGGCGGCAAGTTGTTACCATAAGAACTGTCCCCCCAGTTGGCGAGTGGAATATTTAACCAGACCTCTCCGCTCTCCACCGTCCGTCGTCAGGGAAGTCAAGAAACATACAACTATCACAAAAGGTCACATCATCAAGAAATACAGTGAGCGAGGTGTGTCCGACCACACAGACGGCCCGCCAGTCACACGACTGTATCACAGAGGTCAGGGTCACTCAGGTGACTGGCCAGGTGACTGTGTCACGTGCGGTCGTGAGGTGGCCAGCTTCCTACACAGTCTCCGTGTTGGTGTTACGGGTATGTAAGGCTAGAATGTAGTTTAGTTGACAAGAGATACAAGTCGTAACACGTAAGTGAATCTCTGATAATTTACAAACAGTCAAGTATGGGAGACTGAGGGGAACACATTATAATAATTCAATATGTTTGTTCATACTCCGTCACAGGTGGCTTGTCATTCTTTGTCAGTTTGTAGATGTGGGTTTGTGTGCGTGTGCCTTTTGGCGTGTGTGTGTATGTGCATGGGTGTGTGTTGTATCTTATACAAGACAACAAATGAATATAGTTTGTATGTTGACAGAGAATAATGAGCGGACAACAGTAAACACCGTCACTGCAACAACTGGCGGCACAACACCCTGTCTACAGTGGAGAGACATGCTGGTGTTGCACTGGGATTACTATATGTACTCGGGTATGGTGACAGGACTACAAGAAGCGGGTATCCCAGTGCGGGTGATGAAGGATGACGACATCGAGGACGTGGCCACGGCCCGCAGTGACGTGGTGTGGGTGACGAGTGCAGATAGTGTTCGTGGTCTGGAGAGAAAAGTCGTCGTGTGTCTGCAGTACGATTATCGGTCCCTGTACGATGACGTCACAAAGTCTGAGGCTTCAAGACGTGTCGCTCCTTTTCGATCTGACAGTTTCCACTCCATATCCCGGTGTACATCACAACTCGTGATTGTGGAGAAGCCACTTTCCACCTGAACATGCTTCACACTCCCTCACCTGTCACCTGTAGCAGTCTGATGTCTGTCTCCATCACACCAACATCTATAATCACTTGTAACTTTGTAACATTCTGCTTTAGTGTGCGGGCTACTGTACTCTGCTAAACGACTGTATGAACAGTTTGTATCGTGGAATGTGATGCAAGTTCTCGAAAATGAAGTACACGGTACTATTTTAAATACATAAAATACAGAAATACTAGAATAGTATTGTTGTGTTCTATTAGCGAAAAATTGTAAATGATTGTAGACATGCTTTGTTATATCACATATTCGCCGTGTACCTTTATATAGGTGAATAATGACAATGCTGCAGTACCTTTTCCCGTGACATACATTATACCCTAGTGCAGAGAACTAGGAAAACGGGACCAGATAAATACAGGTACATAAGACTAATACATCAACCAATCAGACTGAAGAGGTATGACCATTGAGCAGCTCACGGTTCCAGTACATTTTACAGACTCAATCCACCACTCTCGAGTCTGGCATCATGGCGAGGCGGAAATGTTGAGATTCCAGTTGTGTAATGAACCATACAAAGAACCCTGGGACAGCCAAACCACCAATCCACAGATAGTTTACAATATGCGTATGTTTAAAAATCTGCCATTGAAAGTGTTGATGCTTGTTCTAATGGGACGGCAATACAGCTCACAACGATGAACATTTGTCTGTTTTAGAAACACATAGATAACTATCCATGGGGTTGACTGCTGCAGGAAGTCATTGACGACCCTGACCCTGTCTGTCGTTTTCTTTCTGAAGACCGACGCCTGGTCCAACAGCCTGCAGTACTGACAGTACCTGAGTCTGTATAATAGTATCTCTGTATGCCACACCTGTCCGGTTTCCTTGTACCAGGTAGATAGGAGTGAGGTAGGCCGTCCCCTTTCCAACCCACACCATGATAGATCCACCACCATAATCATCACTCTCCACGACAGTTACATCTTGCTAACGGTCTCCCTGTCGTCTCCAGACGTGGATTTGGCAATTGTGGCAAGGTCTGGCAAAGCGACATTCATGAGTGAAGAGGAGCGAGGTCCACTGTCGCCGTGTCCATGTCACGTGGTGTGGTGTCCACGCAAGACGAGCAGAGCGGTGTTAGGTGTGTTTAGGTGCAACAAAGTAATAGCCTGAGATATGTTTGTGTGCGGAGTGTGTTTGTGTGTGTGAGTCAAAGAGATTGCGTGTTCTATGGAAAAAATAACCTTCACCATTCTTTTATGTTTTTATTATTTTGGTTAGGAACTGTGGACGACCATGCGCTGTATATATATATACGCTGAGATTCCACACATTATATTTAATAGTACTAAACAACTAACGGATGTATTTAATACTACCATGTTAACAATATTAGTAACTGATCAACACACCAGATCCAAAGCAAACACCACGAATATATTCCCTGGGATCGACACATAAGATCCAATGCGAACACTACAAATAAATTCTCTGGGATCGACACACAAGATCCAAAACGGACACTCCACACTTTCAGTCCGCCTTTCTTCGCTTCTCACAGCCGTCTGCTTTCTTCCAAAAAATTTTCACCTTACGTCCAAACTAAAATTACGTCATAAAATGACGTCGGATTCTGACGCAAAACCACAACGCAACCAACACACTCTTATATGTAAAGTAAGGGCAATAATCTCTAACACAGACAGGGTGACCCCCCCTGTTCCTAACAATCTAACCTTTTTCTCCCACCCTATAAGAGGTTGTTAGCGCCTGTCACCAATACAGTGAAGGTTGGCTGCCCAGAGTTCAATCTGCATGTCTAGCTGATTTTTTTTTAAAGGCTCGATGGTAAGTCAAAATGACCCAGACAACTTCTGACCAAACTACCACTCCCAAATTATGTGTCTCTAAGACTAGTAGTTTCTAGACAACCGCAAACTGACTTATTTGGGGGTCTGATGGCATCGTACTCAGTTTATAGGACGCCGACTGATGTGTAAAGGTAAACTATGCGTATAAGCAGGTGACAAATGAACGGAAAGAAGTAAAGATAATGATCGGGCACACTGGGCCTACCGTTTCTTTACACGTAAGACAAAGGCATAATGTCAGCGGAAAATAATAACCACCCAGAAGTCCTAATGCCTGTAACGGAAGGCTAGGAGGGTAAGAACGGACAGCTTGACACCAAACTGGAAGTCTTTGTATTTACACAGCTCCAACTACGCACCGATCTCACGGGTGCCTTGGCACCAGCGCCACGTCACGTCAACACGTACACAGCGTCCACCGCGCCATGACGACTGGCACTTTCTCTTTTGGACATCGCGAGCTGTATGGTTGCTATCGAGCAGACGATAGCATACAATATCCTTGAGCAGACCATTAATATACAATATGTACAGTAATAGCATACACCAAACATACTGACTGGTACAACTGCAATACTGGGTAGTCAGCTGCCCACCCTGCTCTGGCTATGCGTTCGTCGTTCCTACAAAGCCTAACGACATTCGTCTCTGTCTCTGCTAAGCCAAGGTAGTTCACCGTGACATTTTGTTTTCTGGGCTAAGACGCAATGTAAAATACCTTTTGCGCTATACTTTTTAAAAAAAATTTAACAGCTGTAAGGGAGTTGGGGTACCACTCGTCACGGAGATAAACATAAAGCCAGATAAAAATATGTAACATCATTTGGGCTGTTTTCATGTAACACACCTCTGACAAGTTTACAGTAATTTCTCATCGATCGCAAGCTAACTCACGCATTTCCACGCCCGCACTGACAGTAATACATATCCCTCCGATATGCTTTTCACAAATAAAACCGGCAGTTATCAACTCAGCGCCCCAAATTTCAAGAACTGTAATTTAAGTGGCTTAAGTGGTACATTTCAAAGGATAACTCCACTTTTCTCTAAGGTCTACATTTGTTCAGTGTGTGCAAGAGATAAATGTGTTAAACTCAAATAAAAACTGCTTTTTCCACATGTAAAATTTTGAATTATTCAGTAATACGAACAGTAAACCCACATACGACGTGCTTCGAAGTTGTGGGGAAGGGGTTCAAATGTGGCAGTAACAAAGTTGAAAGGTTAAAAACAATTTCCTGAGCTTTTCAAATGGTTTGGATTTTCTTTTCTTTGCTAGGCATCTCAGCAGTCACTTCCGCTTCACCCAAACCACACAGCAGATGCCCTTGTTCGAAAAAAAGGTTTTAGTAATGATGCTGGTGGCAACTTCCGAAATCTGCTGGTTTCTTAGTCACGTGACGCTCGACTATGACACCAAGTCTATGGAGCGAGCCCAGTCAAGTCTGGCTGGAGAGAACAAAGTTTTTCTACGCCGACAAATACAGGTACACAAAGCTTGGCTTCCACAGAATTCGGACACGAAAACAAGATAGCACAACAAGGCAGCTCGAACATTCGGTGGGCAAGCAAGCGTCACATTTTGTTTTGCAAATGGTCAGTTAAAATACTTCTTCGCTGTAGTCCCTCATCTTTGCTTTTACAGTCACTATACAAAGCGTGGTGAGGCAGAAGGACAAAGAGAAAGGCCGACTGTCCTTAAATTGAATGTCATAACTAAATAAAGATTGTAATATGATGATGGGGATGATAAATAATAAAGACAGTGTCTTGGGACTTGGATATCCCTGCCATATGTCACGACCTCTTGTCAGGAACGCTGTTTTTTGAAATCACTCACTTTCTCACTCTATACGCACGCGTCCCCTTGCGTGCTCTTCCAATCACTGATCACCAAGATTTGTCGTGGGAATCAAAAACTTTAAATCAATTAACATTAACTAAATACAAAGTTCACAGAGCTTCCAGTTTCCCAAAACGGACAATCCACTTACTCTAGTCCGCTACTGATCCTTTCTCCCAACCGTCTCTGTATCCACACGTACAGTTTCTCCCAACAGTCTCTGTATCCACAAGTACAATTTCTCCGCTCCTCCCTTTTCACGTCCGTTTTCACTCTTCCCCCATTCTTCACTCCTCTCCCACTCCGTCATATAAAAGACGTCATAAAATTACGTCATAAAAAAGACGTCGGGCTCTGACGCAAAACCACGACGCCGCAAAAACACTCACATGCCGACTGGCAAGGGCAACAATCTCTTAAAGCTCTAAACAAAAGACAGGGGCAACAACCCCCTGTTCCTAACACCTCTTTACTCAGGCTTGTGACATCTACACCTTTCAGCTCACAACAAACAATTTGCCGGTGAGTTTTTAATAACACACACAAAAAAAACGAACATTACAACAATAAATAGTTAAAGTTTTTACCAACCCAACACAGGGAAGTGCCCCAACAATGCTGTTTACCACAAAAATAGTTCCATACATTCCAGTTCCATAAATTTTTATCCGTTGTCTTGGGAGCTTACTCTTGGTAAAAAGTAGTTGTCTCCCTTGTTTTCAGTTTCACAGAAAACTTCGTCAACTTTAGTCAAACGACGTTTATACATTGGCTCTGGCTTCACATATGTTGTCATGTACACCAAACCACCAGACATTAAATTTCAGTGTGTTTTTCACAAAACAGTTGTTTATCAGCTGCTCTACCTTCACACATCGTCATCCTTGAGGTCGGAAAAGTAGGGGCAGATAAACACGTCATGTGATGAGCACGCACAGGACACGAATCAAATCAAATCAAATCCAACTTTATTGTCTGTAGAGGAAATCCAAGACAGAAATTTTTCTTTTGCTCACAAACACAAAAATATGACACACATACATACTCATACATACATTTAAAGCACACGCGCTTCTACACATTCTCACATAGTTTCTTTTTTCTGTTCCCTCCCATTGTCGGAATGTCACTTGAATTCACATCAGGGGCCTGTGTGGCCTTTTGCCGCAGCGATAGCAGAAGTTTCGAGTACAAGCCAGCATGAGTACGTTGCCCTTCCAACCGATCCAAGTTTGAGGGGACACTTACAGAAATACAATGCTCCACACACAGTCAGACGCAATGCAGTACATCTGTGCACAGGCTGATATAAGCAAAGTTCCGTAGAAATCAATCAAGTTGAAAACATGAAGGACGAAAGTGAACTGGTATCACTCAGGAATACGACACCCCACACAGTCAGATGTATTGGAGTACCACTTATGTCCATTCATTGACGAGCCGAAGAAAGCATAATTCACGTAGAAATCCAAAATAAGTCAAAACGTACAGGACGAAAGTGAACCGGGGTCAAGTCAGACAGTTATAAATTTCATTTGTTTTTTTTTCTTCTTCTTGGAGTATCCAGTACTTAATTTTTGGTGCATGCTAGATCAATGAATTCGAGTACCTGTCTTATGGTCAATCTAGTTTACCAACAGGTATGTCCAAGTTGTTTTGTGTATATTCCTGTGTGGGAACATAGTGCCACCTGTGATATGGTCATTGATAGCGCAGACATCTGTGAAGAGCTCCCCGTTTTCATTGCCGGTGCCGACGCCATGTCTTCCCATGATGAGCTCCCTGTTGGTGTTGTCATCTCCCACTTTGGCATTTAGGTCTCCCATAATGTTTTCAGATCACTTCTTGGTGTGTGGTCAAGCAGAGACTGCAGGGAACTGTTGAACTCTGATGTTATATTTTCTCATTTCTCTTGCCACTTGAGCTGACTCGCCACTTTCATAGAGGGCTCTGATGTTTCCGGTCCCTATCCTGGTTCTTGCCTTGGTCGTCACAAGATGAATTGGCGAGTTGGCTTCCCTAAGGCTTTTACCAGCACGCGGAATAATCTCTTCTAGAGAGGAATCTTCCAGACCAGGCCCTTGTTGTAATACTGTCAAAGTTTCTGTAACAGCTTTTGTTTTACGTGAGTTGGTTGTTAGTCCAAAGCAAAACTCAAAACCTATACACCTATATACGCGTTCATACGCACACCTTACAGTGACTTACTGTCACATGCACGCACGTATATGTACACACTTTACCACACACACACACACACACACACACACACATCTGTAATAAGGCTTTAATATAAAATATTTCTGAACGGAATAGTTTATTTCACATGATAACTGATGATGGCATTAGATGTTCTGTAACGTAGATCTGTGTGATATTGTTGTTGACACTAATACACACAAGCATAGGTAATCTCGTTATAAACTGATAGTAGAAGAGGAGAAACGATAAAAAAACAACTACAACGGTGACAGGTGAGTGAATGTCAGTCATCTTCAGGTGGCTGAATGTCAGGGGAGACAATCACAAGTTGTGATGTACAGCGGGACATGAGGTCCAGTCGGGGATAGCTGTGAAAGTACCGTGTAAGCCTGCCTGTTGGAGCAAATGTAGTGGAGTCAGACACCGGGTTGTCCACACACACGACGACTTTTCTCTCCAAACCACGAACACGAACTCCACACTCCACCCACACGACGTCACTGCGGGCCGTGGCCACGTCCTCGATGTCATCATCTGTTATCACACGCACTGGGATACCCGCTTCTTTCAGTCCCTTCACCATACCCGTGTTGTCACTAACCTCATCCCAGTACAACACCAGTACATCTCTCCACTGTAGACAGGGTGATGTTGTGCCGCAGCTGGTGGAGGCGACTGTTGTCGATGCTGTTGTGCAACTCCCTGTCAACATTCACAGTTTTTTTGTTCTGTAAGTTACGTTTTACACATACGGCGTACACACTGACAGACACATGGATATAATACAGGGATGGGCGGGATGTCCTCAGGGAGGCAAAGAAAAGGTACAAGGACAAAGTTAAGGTACAGTTCAGTAGTGGCGACCTAAGGGCAATGGCCAGGTATTTACAACATGGCGTCTGTCAGTCGCAAGGTCAACACTCGTAACCAACCAGTGGCACTTACCGGTGTTAATGAGTGTCATCTTCACAACCTCCCGTCGTAATTCCACTTTTACACTTTTACGTTTCTTTAAACGACAATATTTCTTTGTCCATCGTCAGTAGGATCAATCGTTCATCGTCAGATCATCGCGAGAGTGACTGTGCAGGCATCGTACAGTCGGGCTGACTGACTAAGGATGTACCCGTTTTTATTTTACTTTGTGTTACTGACCCCTCCCCCAGCAATGAAAGAGACTAGTGCTCAGCCACACTGTAGCAGGGTGACTAATCGTGCCCACCCCTTTTTTATTCTTTTCCTTTTTTTTCCCCTTACCTGGCCCTTTCATCTATATTCTATTTTTAACGAGACATCTCCGTCATTCTACAGTTTTATCTTTCCTATCTTCTGTCTACACTGACCTTTCACCTGTCTTCTTGTTTCCCATCATGCCTTTCTTTTGAGGTTGGTGTGGCCCACACCAGCCAAGCGGTTGGTCTTGTATTATGGTAGCTTTGCTAGAACGCTGCGGCTGGGGTCATCTGGTCTTCATACTCAGAAAGCTAGAGTATATATATTCCTTTTGTGTCTCTGGTGCGACCCTGCGGGAAAAGCCCTAAGAGGTACCGCTTGGACTCCTTGGTGGGTGGGGGGCTTAAAAAACGAACTGAATTTCTTTATACCAGGGCACCCAAAAAATCTAACCTAGGAAAACGCACAAGAGAAGAAGAATCTTCGGACAGTGAGGATGAAATGAGGGATTGTGCGAGAGACGAATCTGAAGGGGCCTGGCCCCGTTTTCTTGTGGTGGAGGGCGTGGAGCTGGCCCAGCCGCTCTCTTCCCTCTCCTCTTTCGCTATAGCAAAAGGGTTTAGAAAAGTCTCTACACACGCTTCTGCTGTTAGAAGTCTGCACTGTGGACAATTTCTTGTCCAGTCCGCAAATCAGAAAGCGTCTGAGGCTCTGCGCCGATGGGATGGGAAACAGTTTGTCGATCGGCTCATAAAGGTAACCCCTCATCAATCCCTCAACTCTTCAAAGGGTGGAGGGTAATTCATTGCCCTGACCTTTCTGAGATGTCAGAAGTTGACATCAAATCATAAATGGCACCCTAGGGGGTCACGGCGGTGCAAAGGGTCATCCTAAAAGAGGTCGGGAAATTTATTCTTATAAATACTCTTAACTTTCTGTTTACCCAATATGCATGACTTCATTGAGGTTCGATATTTACGGTCAAAGTTTATTTATACCTTCACCGTTGCGCTGCTTCAACCGCTTCAACTGCTTCAATCTTATGGTCATGGGACGAGTATCTGCGAGTCCAAGGCCCGATGCTTTCGCTGCAGTGGTACAGGCCATGCGGCAGCTGATTGTTCTTTAAGTGCCGAGTGTGCTACCTGTGAGCATCTTCTACTGTGAGATCCATTTCCTACTCTGCAGCTGTTGCAAAACGACCGTCAAACTCTGTGTCCATTGAAGCAGACATGACATGGGTCTCTTCTGAGGGGCCCTGTCCCAGTCTGTCAGGCTAAGCCTCCTCCTCCCCCTACAAGCTGTGGTGGCACCCAGTCATCACAAAAATCTCAAGCCACACAAGCATCACAGTCCAAGCATCCCCTTTCACTAGTCAGAAACACTGCACGCCAGCAGGCACGCAACACAAAATCACAATAGAACAAGAATACCACACCGCAGACAGACAATAAAAGCAAAATCGCCAGAAAACCCACCACACAGAAAAATTCATCTGTAACTACCACAGCAGCACCGTCAATTTCTGTTTTTAACCGCTTTTCTTCTCTTGTGGATGAATGACTTTTTTGTGGCGCCTTCTCCATCCCGCCGTCCCCTACCTTCTTCTTCTTCTCCCTCTGTTTCTGTAAGGCGCTCTGCGTCATTACCTCACATATAAACTATGTTTACAATCTTTCAATGGAACTGTCTAGGAATCCGAGCCAACTTTGAAGAACTCCGATGCCTAGCATCTCGTTTCTCCACTGATATTATAGCAATGCAGGAGACTCTTCTTCCTCCTCTTTTTCCTTCAAAGGCTATCGAGTTTTACAAGACTCACAGACTGATGTCCCTTCAGGTGGGACTGCTCTTCTCATTCGCTCCCACCTTTTGTTTACACAGATACTCCTCATCACTCCTCTTCAAGCTGTTGCTGCCCGGGTTACACTGGACAAAACTATCACTATATGCTGTGCCTATCTTCCTCCTGCTCGGGTATCCCGACAGGACCTTGAGGGTCTTTTGACCCAACTTCCTGCTCCCGTCCTTCTTTTGGGGGACTTTAATGGGCACCACCCCTTGTGGGATGGGGCCTCGACTTACACCAGAGGAGAGTTCTTTGGATCCTTTTTTATGGAAAGTGATATCTGTATTTTGAACGAAGGTTCTAACACCTACAGTAGCACAGTGTCAGCAGTTGATTCGTCCGTGGTCAGCCCAGCACTGTTACTAGATTTTAACTGGGCTGTACATGACGACCGCAAGTTTTAGCTAGTCTGGAGCAGGACGATAATCTTGATAACGGCGGGTGGAATCTGATGAGGCAGATTGGCCTGCCTTTCAGACCCTCTGCTCCACCCGCCTCCGCCGAACTTCTAGTTTTAGTTTAGAGGTAAAAGACCTTGCCAATGATCCCACGATGCATCCTGCTAAGCTCTCCACCTCAATTTTAAATGTAATCGCGTCGGAGACGATTCCTGCACGAAGGCACTGTAATAGCCGTCCACGGGTGCCTTGGTTTACAGAGGAGTGTAGGGTGGCCCAGCGCTCTCGGTAGAAAGCTCAGCGCCTTGCCTTCAGACAACCCACTCCTAAAAATGTGATAAGTTTTAAACGTAGTAGAGCTCATGCTCGTTATATTTGTAAACAAGAAAGAAAACTTGCGTGGCAGAGGTCTGTGTCCTCACTGTCCTCCAGTACCACTTCGAAAGCGGTGTGGACGGCCATGAGGAGGATAAAGGGAAGGTTTCAGGCTAGCTCGATAGGCTATCCACAGGTTGGAGACTCTGTTCTCACAGAGGCACGAGATGTTGCTAATTCCTTGGCATCCTTACCACGGCTCACATCTCCTCTTCTTCTCACTACTCTCCAGATTTCCAGGGCTGGAAGTCTGTTCAGGAATCTCCTGGCTGTGACTTTTTTCCGATAAGTACAATCTACCCTTTTCTGTCTCTGAACTACAGCAGGCCCTTAAGTTCAAGGACTCCGCACCGGGCCCAGACAATATTTCTTATCAACTGCTTACTCATCTTCCACATATCTCTCTCCTTCTCCTTCTAGACATCTTTAACTTTATCTGGTATCCCAGGCAATGTTCCAGCAGACCAGGCTGCCAAGGCTGCATGTCAGTCCCCTGGCAAATTCCAGTCGCGTGTATCATCAGACTGTAAACCTGGGTAGTTTTATGTCAACTTATTGCTAGACAACTTTTACAAAAGGACATTAAGTTTTAAATTAAAATTAAATAAATGCGGCAATTTCAATTTGAAATTCATAGTACAGACATAGTACTCGGTCCGCGGTCAGAAATACTTCGAGAACCACTGGTGTAGGGGAAGTTTAAGTGTGGTACATATTATGATTATTTGTCCTGAGGTCCAGACTATCCGTCGGCAGTTTTTTTTTTTTTTTTTTTACAGAAAATTGTATTCTTTGTTCAGGTTTCTCTACATGTTTCTCTGTCAGCTGTCATCCTCACTGGGTTCTATCTCTCCTTCATTGAAAGTCTCATCACTTTTTCCATCATCTCTTGGTTCGACAGCCTGTCCCTAGGGAACAGGAACAGTCTTGTCTCCCTTGTTAATATCTGTTCCAAGATCACCGGAACGAGGCAGAGTATCTGTGGCAGCCTATTGTCATCAGCAAATCCTTAGACAGGATCCTGCATTCTTTCTATTTCTCATCGTGTGTTGGCCTGTGAGTTCTCACTCCTGCTGTCTGACTGTAGGGTTAGGATTATTAACGCTATGTCTGTAACGTCAACTCATTCCACGTGCCATCCACGTGATAAACTCTACTGACCGTCATTTTGTAGTAGCCTGATGTGACCTTAGCCCTTAGGTCACCAACTGTATGTACTGTGTGTGAGAGAGAGATATATTATTTCAAAATGTATAGGTATGTATATTGCTAGTACGACTTCTATCTGAAAGAAACCTTGTGGAGAAATACAGTTGTATTGTGGAGTAATAAGAACGACATCTTAACAAGATGACATAACATGAGAGACACACGTCACTAACACACTGTCTTCTTCACAAGACTGTTTCTTACCTGTTTGTTAGTTATCACACATGTAAGTTACCCACACCTACCTGTAACACCAACACGGAGACTGTGTAGGAAGCTGGCCACCTCACGACCACACGTCACACAGTCACCTGGCCAGTCACCTGAGTGACCCTCACCTCGGTGATACAGTCGTGTGACTGGCGGGCCGTCTGTGTGGTCGGACACACCTCGCTCACTGTACGGGTGCACACGAAGGTGTCTAGTGATCGTCTCGTCCTGCTCCACTTCCCTGACGACGGCCGGTGGACAGCGGAGGGGTCTGGTTAAATATTCCACTTGCCAGCGGAGGGGTGCATCTTCATGGAAACAACTTGCCGCCCACAGATGGAGACGAGGAACTCGTGTCAGCAGCTTGTCAAAGAATAACGGGATGAAAGGGGTCCTGTTTATAGGACAGTAACAGAGGATGTTGCTACACGTGTTACACTGTCTAGTGTCACTAATATCTGTGTTTATGTTTGTGTATCGTGTGTGTCGTCGTCCACTAATGACCTCTTTAACTAATGATGACACAAAATGAATCAATCAATCTTTATTGTCTGTACTAAGCATAAAGGAGAAACATTTTTCTTTTGCTCAGAAAAATAACATATACATGTAAACATGAAGATGAAACCCTGTGATCAGTCAACAGGTGTAGGCCAGCCGAGGTAGATGTTATAATTTTTGTTTCCCCGATTAGCCAGCAACCAATGACCTGATTATTTGAGACTGAAAGATGCAAAACATGACTTTCAACAGTCACGGCTACTTTGTCCAAATACACTTGTTTGACCAACAATGAATCCTAAGAAGAACTAAAAGCTGACGAGTGTAGCAGTCTGAAATTGACAAATATGTGTTTATGTGTCTTGTCAATGATTGTTGACGCGCCCCACCGTTTGAGAACCGCGGCTATAGAGGAACTGAAAAACACTTTACAGTCTGTGTTTATGTTATCTCAACGTATCAACGGGCAGACATTGCGTTATTCACTGTTACTAACTTGAGGAAATAGCTCGTATGTAAGATGTTTTTATTATTATTTACGTTATTTCATTTTGTATAGCAAACATAGGCAGACTCTTACGGGCAAATTATTTTGTTTATTTGTGTGAAAGAATAATTGTCTGCCCCGGCAAGTGTGTTGGAAAGAGAGTGAGCGACAGACACTACACGGTGTCGTGAATGTTGGCACTGGTGTTGTTGCTGACGTGGGTCATAAGTGAGGGACACTGTGAGAATCAAGGGAAAGCTGAACAATAATAGGTTGCTGCACCAACTGTGTAACAGCCGGTGTAACACACTAACACTACGTTCACAACACCTCCATCAAGCGTTACAACCATTAAATAATTATCACCTGTTAAACACGTGGTGGTGATTTTGTCGTAAAAGCGAACGTACTTTATCTTTAAGTCGATCATCACATCACACACTTTACAACTTACCTATAAATACTTGATACTTCATCAGCGATGACGTACAACGACCCTCCGATTGCCGCCTGTGACAAGTCGTTGACGGTCTTCTCCACGACTTTAACGTCATAAAGATGATACTGCAGGAGGTGAGGCTGACCGGGTGACACACCTGCTGACTGTTGTGTCTTTATTGTCTGCAGCAACAGGTGATACAACATGATGCTCGCTACACGACTCTCACTACAACTACTGACAACGTAGACGTGGTGACCACACCGCAGCCACTGTATGGCCATCAGCAGCAGCACCACAGTTTTACCTGTACCGGGCGGTCCGGTGACAAAGAGTGTGGGAGGCGCCGTGTGTAGCAGGTGAACTTGCTCCGGGAAGAGTGTGATTACAGCAGTATAGCACTCTCCTGTCCACCACACGGCCTGACCCAGGGTCTTGACACTCACACGTGGAGGACATGTGCATGGCACACTCACTGTTGTCGCCGGACCGCAGAACCTGCAACAAACAAATGGTGGATACTGGAGCTCATCAAACAGCTGTGGTGAACCCTGTATATTGAGTGATTCACATATTTTACTACACGTGGTTTGTTACATTATCTAAAACTGTTTCCTATTATAAGAAATGTAAAGTATTAAATATTTTCTCTCTCACTCACCGTCTACTGTCTATTAAGTGTTGTTCATGTCATCGTGAATATTCCATTATCTCGTAAATATTTCTTTATATTTTTACTCCCAACGTCATTTTCTCTCAACCATCCCTCACTTTTAGTTTAGTCAGGTAAGAAAGTTTCGCCAGTTTCGTCAGCCTTGTAGACATTTCTGTGTAGCCGTGTAAATGCTCGTGAGGAGGTGAAAGTATAAATACGATACCCACACAGTCAGACACACTGAGTACCACTTCTGTCCTCCCTGCACACGCGGGTAGAAGCCAAATTGCCGCAAACATGAAACAAGTCAAAGACAGACGACAGTGAGCCGCGGGTCAGGCCACAGAGTAGCGCCCCCTGATATTGTAAATCGTTTGGAAGATTTTTAATTTTTTTTTAATAACTAAGATCGTAATCAGCAATAGTTTTTGTTTGTATGTTCGTCATACTTGTTTGCCGTACAACAAAAGTCACAATAACATTTTAATGTCACGTGTAGCACGTGCCGTCTTGTAACATCGAGGGAAGTTCCTGCAGTCCGACCACTCGGATATTAGAACCAAAATGATGACGACCCAATGTAATCCCATTAATCTGCATCGACTGCATTTTCTGGAGTTTGTTAGTTTTTTTATGCCGTGACAGCAAGTCACGGGAGTTTGCTGGATAAGGTCTAGTATAGTTCGTGATGCTGTGTGTCACTCGGCACATCACTCTTGGTAAGACCGTCTATAAGACTTCCTTACATGGTGGTCAAAGCAGAGGCAGAGAGAAACACAATAGTCACAAAAAGGTAAGTAAATGATTTACATAAAAAATAGAGAGGATCGAGAGACGAAAGTAACAGCAGAAGAAATAGTATAAAAGAAGAATGAGGAATGCGATGTCACAGTCAGACTAAGGTAACACAGTTATAGACTACACATTTGGTAATGAGTCTAATATTAACAATGAGCAGTTTATAGGTCAAACTAACATGTCTGACACTTGACCTGCCTTTAGAGCGAGGGACTGTTCTTCTCCGTATCAGCCCAGGGGCTTAGTTTAGTTTAGCTTAGTTTACACATCGAAAAGCATAGTGCCGCGGTGCGGTTTTTGTGACATCTTTTGTTTTCACATGAGTGAATTGTTAGCCCAAAGCAAGCCCCAAACCTGGAGGACCAGGGTACAACATTTTAGTCTATCCTCTCCCCTGGCAGACCTGTTGGCTTGTTCGCACCTGCCAGGAGCACAAGGCTCCCTCCGACATGGCTCTGTGATCTTGTCGCTTGTGGCACGCCCACCCTTAGCATTTCTTCTGCTCACCAACCAATCCCTGCAGAGCGCGTACTCACGTGATCAGCTCCATATGACTTAAGTTCACCAGATGATACAAGCATCAAACGTAAGCTCAGACTTAAGGAAAGATAGACCAGTAGACCTCTGTACATGTTCTCGTGCCTTACGGCCCGCTAGGAAAGAAACATATGTATCTACATAACTATGTTCTTTAGGTGTAACTTTAAGAAGACAAACCTACACATCTCTACTTCATATGTATCTATCTCTGCATTATATTCCTCTATTTCTATGTGTACCTCTATATGTGTATACATATGTATCTATACCTTTATATCTGTATAGACCTCTATACATCTTAATCAATATACCTCTATATCTATATACCTCTAAATCTATAAACCTACACTTGTGCCTGACAACTGACAGGTCAAGATACAAGCACACCTGTCATGAACACCTGTAGGTCTGCTACTGCTGTGACGTCAACCAGCTACAGACACCACAGGTGAGATAGTCACGTGAGCACGAGGAGACTGTCGCCGCTTTTGTGGAACATTAAACACACAAGGTATGTGAAGGTATCCGTGCAACGAAGCATTTAACACACAATGTTAATATAACATTCAGTATATCAGGCTACTTAACACAAGGTGATCACACTCCCCGTAATAAATATATTTGAGACTTTTGTCTCCTCCATGATGACAGCGCCGCTGTGTGTCACTCTGTATTAAACTGGTTCTCACTATCAAGCGGCTCAAGACAATCGTGACTTGTGGCAACTGTTACAATCTTGTTGTCAAGCCAACCCACAAGAAGTATCTGTCGTATCTACTGATGTCGGGTGTAAAATAGCCAAACGTAAGGAAACTCTCATTAACGAGGTGAAACAACGACTGACAGAATAGTCACTTACTCGTGTTTCTGTCTGAAGTATAATAGTCACGAAATGATTTTTTTTTTAAATTGTCTGCAATAGGGTATTTTTTCTATTTTATTTTTTCCACAATACATACACGTAGACCACAAATAATTGCATGTAGAACAATTGCACGTAGGACAATCGAATATTTAAGTAATCTACGTATACATTACAACAAAATTTACACATAAGATACTAGAAATAACAACTAACAAGACAATATATCTGCTATAATACAGGCAGAGTACACAAAAGAAATCAGGTTTTAACATTTGCTGTATGTGGCAGTTGTAACGAGGCTCCTCTCAGTTACTTTAAAAGTCGCTTTTGTTTACAAACAATACCGTTATTAAAGAACTGACATGACTAAATGAGAGCCACTGTTTCCAAACATATTCTACAGTTGTTCACAAAGTTTTTAACCAACGGAGAGTGCCAGACTATGTGTTAAAGGCTTTCACTCTCTGATTACTAAAAACAACACAAAGAAGATATAGTGAGCTTACAGTAAAAAAAAAAATGATTTTGCGGGTAGGATCTGAAGTAAAATTAAACCATCTTAATGGGATATCTGTAGTAGTATAGAACGTGTGCGGACGTTCAGCCGATGGACGTTTCGCCAACAGACGTTTTGCCGCATTATGTCAGAGAGAGAGAGAGCTTACTTACTTCTCAAAGAATGAAAGTAACTACTAGATTACACAATAATTCTTTATTTCAAACAAATTTTACACACAGACTTCACAGACAGTTCACTTTGATTGTCACAGATTATGCGCAACAGCTTTGAGAAAAAACATTGATACAATGGCGAGAGAAATGTGTGAGCTAACGGTTCACATGAGGAGGGATAGTGAGAGAGAGGGGGGGGGGGCAATGTCTTCTGCCTGCAATGGCATTTTTTTGACAGATGCCGTGACCACTGTTGCTGACTGCTTTCCCGTCCCTTACCTCCTTTACACCGACAGCTGGTGTTTGGACACTTAGCTTATAGTGGTTGCTACTGGCAACCGGCGTTTTAGTACAGTGATCACCAATGCCACCTACATACAAGCACACATTCATGTATTATCATATCACCCTACACTTCTACTACTTACCTGGCCACCAGAGTCCTGTACACAGCATCAGTCATGTGACTGTCAGGTCCAGCCCCAGCCACACGTCGCTGCCACCAGTGTCCGAGTTCCCTCAGCACGTGACTACTGACGTCACACGGGGTCTTGGGGTCAGACAACTGATCACAGCACAGACAAATGGCAGGCATGTCGGTGGGGTCTGTTGCTCCCAGACACAGACACAGGTCCTGTCAAATATTCACGTGATCAAAGAAAATGACTAATGAGTGAGAAGGAATATATTAACGTTTTATTTCAATGTTTCTAAGAGTTACCCTCACACTTTAGTGGTGGACTCATCGAGGATGAAGTGAATTTTCTAATATGTGTTAAACGTTGACGGGTCCTTTTTTGTAAGAAAAAAATAAAAGACTGCCGCGAGTGTAGTTACATGTAAATTTATACTCGCCTTCATGACTGCAATCTTCTCACAAAACGTTACTACATAAAAGATGGGGTCAACACAATGGACAAACTGGTTTATTCCTACAATGCCAAACGAAAGACAAGAAGATGACCTATGGCAGTCTTTACAACCGGTATACCAGAGACTTGAATGCCTACATTGTTTACTTTCCTAAACCCCGAGTGGCAAGGCGGCAAAAAGCACAAATAGCGAATTTTCTTGGTAAAACTAAGAGAGTGGCCTGGTGGACTTGGAAAATCTTTGGAAGAAGGATCTTCTGGGTAGAACAGTGTTACTGGAAAAGGTGGTAGTGGACTGTATCAGACTGAGCCACGAAGCACATGTCCCACGTGTTGTTAAGCTCCTCGAATGTTTGTCATCCTCATTTCTTTGTTAGTTGTTTACAGCAGCACATCAATGGTGTCTTCACACTGTCCGCTGTTAGAATTGTGCTGATGTTGTGTTTGTGAGTGTATCACCATGTTACCTGTAGACCAGACGTGTAGAAAGTGTAGATGTTGCATGTCCGGTGCTTGATCTTTGTTGAAGCTGTATACTAGCAATCAGTTGGTCATAACAGCTCATGTGTTTGTACAGTCGGCACTGATGTAGGATCTCTTCGTGTTACTGAAAGTCCAAGACTTGCCTGCACTGTATTTGTGACTGGATAAAAATCACTTTTGAAGTGTTTTGAGCAAACCCTTGAGTACGGTGAAGTTCACACGGCAGGTTTAAACAAAGCAGAGACCTGTATAATTATACACACACCTGAATAACATTCATCCACTGGCGTTAGTAGTCGTCATCTTTAGGAACTAACTCCATCTGAGAATCGAAGAGAACCTTCAGCAACAGCACAGAGTCCTGGTCTGTTTTCCTTTACCGAGGATCACATCTTTGCTGTTTGACTACAGCTCATGAAGACGATGCTATTCTTGGCCATAAAATACCACTGGAATATGCTTTTGTGATAGTTTATGCTCTATTTCCTGTGGTTGTTTTTTTTTAATGTGCGCTCTAGTTACCCTTAAAAAAAAAAAAACAATCTGTCTGGCGGCTTGATATCTTCCTGACCTGATGACACGCCACCTCTAGTCGGATACACATTGTTTACTACAACTGTTTGACTGCTTTCACAAACTTTTTAGTTTTATGAACGAGCTTTTTTTTAATGAAATCATCACAGGGAAAAAAACTATTGCATGGGAAAGGGAAATCAAGTCGCAGAGGTACATTTAATAAATTTTACTTTTCTGTCGAAGAAGAAATTGTTTTAACATATTATTTTAGTATTTGCAGACTTCTGGAAATTAATAATGAATCGGTCCCATAAATAAGTAACTGGGGAAAACACTAAACTTCTAAGACAAAGGGAAATGGAGGAATAATATATTACATAAGTTCAGAAGACATAGTGAGTGAAATAAAAGTGTGTAGTGACTTATGACAAGCTTGACGACACGTGACTGTCAGACATAGTATTCTCAACCGCCTGTTACAAGCGAAACATTCTCAACTTGAATAATATAAGAAAACATTGTGAAAGTAACTGGACAATAATTAGAAAATATTTTGCTAAATTAAAGGTAGTTAAATCGTCCTTGAAAAAAACTGTGTTGTCTGTTAGTGAGGTGTTGACCAAACACAGTGTACGTTTACAAGGTATACATTCAATGTCTACCTGTTTGTTGACAAAGACGAGAGAGTTCTCACCTGTGTTAGCTGTTTGTGGCCAGACAGAGCCTGCTTCACTTGATCAGCCTTTAGGTTAGGGACTGCAATGACCTTAGTGATGTGCAGTCCAGGTGTAACATCGGACACCAGGTGTGACAACATGGCCGCCGCCTTGTCCAGCTGTGTCGAGGCCTCTTTCAGCTTCCCTCTTATTTTATCTTCTATTACCTGAGGCGACATATTGAGAGCATGCACGTTGTCACCAAATGCTTTCACCTCACAGATGACAAAGCCGTATTGGCGGTGAATAAGAAGCACATCAAAGTCTCCCTGTTTCCAGTTTCGTGGCTGGGTGGAAGGAAGGGTAGCGGGTAGGGCCAACTGAGCAGCCGCAGCAGCGTAACAAGGTTCCCCCAGGTACTGTCCGAACTGTAGATTACTCATTGCAAACAACACTTCTCCCTTCTGTTCACTCATCTCCTTCAGACAGAAGAGGACCCGCTGCATTGCTGCATCATCTCGGACATCACTGTCCTGAACACGAGGAGGCTGAGGAAGACAAGTCTGAACAGCGGCGGGTGGAGTCGCCACGGACTGGCTGGACTGACCGGCCTGACCAGATGCTGACTGGCTGGACTGACCGGCCTGACCCGATGCTGACTGAAGGACCAGAACATCCTCACCAGCTAGGGACTGTCTGGTCATGGGCACGCGGTTGAAGTAGACAGGAGGCAGGAAGTAGGCGCGTGAGTCGAGATCTGGGAACGAGGCCTCAACCCACTGGAGCCAGAATGTCTGGGCCTGGTCTGACAGTGTTCCCTGTATAAGAGTAAGAATGTAGACTTGCTGTGAGAACAAATATTCCGTTAATACTAATTGTGAATATATGTGAATCAATAATGTTTCACGAGTGATCACTTAGAATCACTTTCTGTTGTGATTTGCGATGATGACAGCTTCATATAGCTTACTACTTGTCACACACGGGTCACGTGGTGTGCTAGTTAGCGGGGTGGGGACCGGCCAAGCAGCAACTGTTACATGAGTAGCTAACTTTGTTTAACAGGCTAGAAGATGTAGACAATACAGTTAACCGTCACCGGCTATCGTTTCACTTGCCAGAGACACAGCAAGTGGCAAGACTCCGTGTGGGGGGTGGAGGCTGTGGCCCCCAAGCATGATGCAGTAACAACATTTTGTGTACGTCGGTTGCTTGTACAATTTATTTGTTTTGGTTCTTTTTATGTAGACTCCTCTTAATTAATCCTTTTTGATGACTTGCTAATAGCACAAATAAATCGCACTTATGTCTCCTACACGAGTCGAGCGACTCACACAGGGAGGGTCAAGTAACTGAACACAGCGAGCATCGGGTGGTTGTCAGTGTTGTCGGAATGTTCACCTGCTATTATCTCCCAAGAATTGTCATTGTCCCCAACACACGTGTAAAGGGGGACAACCAGAGCGTGTGTGGCACTACTGCTGTTAGTGTGTTAGTGAGACTGTACTTTGCATCTTTATGTTATTTCTACCGTGCTACTTGCTTTGCTGTTAACTCAAGTCGTCAAACCACAAACCTGAGCGCCAGTCTTGTGACTGATCAGCCGGACTGCTGTCTGGATCTGCGAGGGATGACCAGTGATGACGACAACCTTCATACCTGGTACAGGTGAGGCCTTAGAGTCCAGCATGACACGAGCGCCCGAGCTTTTCTCTACCTCCCAAAGCGGTCTCGTCATTGCTAGGAAACAAGGCAAGTAAGTCAATCGATGGTCTCTCACCTTTCTCAGCAGGTGTTGTGCTGGTGTTCATACCACCAAGTCTCGTTGTCTCTCACTTCTATGGGATTCTCCTGGCATGGCTAAACAGCAGTTGTCTACCTCTTCTATCCCTCATCCTTAAATATTGCTTTTGTGCTGCTATATAATGTCTGTCATGATTCACCTCACAGGTACCCGTAGGAGCAGTGTACCTACCCGTGTCAGCAAGAAGAGTGGCCTGTCCATCAGTCACGGCGTGTAGGTAAACGTTCCCAGAAGGTCGTCCACCACCGCCACCCTTCCCTCTCCTGCTCTTTGTCTAGAATCAGAAATTTAATGTGCACAAAATAAAGAATTAACTATTTCCTCTTGGATACAAATACCCACGTGACTGGCTGGTCCACCATTTAGTTTCTACAGATGGTATCAGTTATCCAACTCACACATTCGTGGTCCGTGACAGTTCTCACCTGCTGTGAAGCAGACGGCAGACCACGTGACATAACTGACTAGTTGTCTCCCCTGAACAGACTCCAGTGTCTCTGCTGTCTGTGTGAGGGGAGGAAACTCATTTCTGTGTGGCAAAGCGCTAGTCACTGGCTGAAACACAAACAACAAAACATAACATCAAGCACCTACAAGTGTGACTACAGACAACTCTGCAGCTTAAAGTCACGTGGTCATTACAAGATGTCTGTGCCGTGCTTTTGCGTCTTTGCACGCTCCTGTCCTCACTTTTTCTCTCAACTTCTTGTCAATGACGTCACATGTTGCCCTGGGAGACGACTTGCCCTCGCTTCATCACAACGACCCCTGAGTGGACTAAGTCACTAACCTATCTTTCTGTCTTTTTCCCTCGCAAAGCGAGGACACGTCAGTCTGTGAGTGGCGACAGCTCTCGTTGCTGATAGTCTGTCTTGTTATCTACGATGTCTACAACGTCTATGTTATCCAAAGTGTTCACGTTGTTTACATACTTACACAGAGGAGTCACTGTGCTTTGTATACCGACATCTCGTCATGACTGGTGATTCCTGTGACACAAGTTCCCTTTGTCGTGTCGGTGTGGTTGTTAGTGTCAGTGTCGGTGTCAGGTTGAGAAGATCTCTAGAGCGGGACAAAGCCAACACACGCTCTGCTCTCGTCCTCCTCTTGTGATGTTCACATGGTCCTGACGACTGGTGTGACGACCTCACGACACAAACCGTCCGTCACACTTCAGCGACTGTCGTCTGTCACTGATGCTCGGCTTGTGTGCACTTGGAGAGGTTAATGGTGATTGGCTGAACCAGGGACGATACTTACTGACGTAACGGGCGTTGGCACGCACGCAGAAAGGCGTTTGTGTGATCTGTGAGCATTCAGGTTGATCTTGCCACCATCACAATTTATTCCAAACATTAATCCATGCATGTCTAAGCTCGCATCTACCTACAGTGAAGCTGGCAGTAATGGCTGCAACTTGTGTTACTTAAAGACCTACTGTCACATGCTCACGCTCAAAAGACTGTTCATATACTTATTTATGCATTGAACATGGTGAATTAAGTTAGCAGACAGCGCATTCTAACTATTCATTTAATTTTGCTGTTATTTACGAGTTCACTCACTATTGCACTTACATTTACTTACATAAATAAATAGATATAAAGGAACACAGAAATACACATGCACAAACATGAGCGGACGCACACTCGCACACACGAATATCAAATGTTTAATCCTAGGAGATGTACTTCCAGCCTAATGCCAACTACACTAGAAATGAAAGACACGACGGCACAGACGATGTTCAGGAAGTGACCTCTGACCTGATGTTACTATCGCTGCAACTTTCGAGAGGCTTCGTGTCGCTGCAGTCCCTGACCACTCGAGATTGTGAATCAAGCTGACAATGGCGATGTTGTCTGTAGGGCCAGACACTGGTGGTCCTCTATAGTGTTGACACAAAGTCTTCATTGACTCCCACGTGGTGCAGCCTCCCACCAAAACACTTCAACGTGTCCTTGATGATGTCGCAGATCGCCCCTCGTGTCGCCGGATGCCCACAGCCGCTGACAGTCGGCACCAACACACCCACGGGCTCAGCGACAGTCGCGACACCACGTACCTGTCGAACCTCTAATGAACGAAGACCACAAGAAAGACGAAATGAACGATATAAATAATCACCTTAATCAAATGTAGATAAAATGTAGACACCCCATGCACAAGCAGAAGACAGTAAGGGAAAAACACAAACATCCTGACACACTGAGGCACAGAACTGTTCGGGCGCTAAGACCTGTCACCCTTGAAGCCTCCAGGCCCAGAGTTCGATGTCTAACAGTCTGTATTGTGTTTACACTGTTTTATTTACTCTGTGGCCTTGACCACCACTCAACTGTCCGTCCGGCGCACACAGGACCCGTCTGTAGGTCCACAGGCCCACCTGCCTCGCTGACCACACGCCACACGATGCAGGACGGGATGACGAAGGTGACGGAGAGAAGAAACAAACGGGTGGATGAATGTGGAAAATGTCGTGACTTGGCACACACAGGGTGTAAAGGGGCAACTTTTGTTGACTATTGGAGAATATCATCCGGGAACTCAGTCTGAGACGAAATAAAATGTCAGAAAAGCTCTGTAAGCAGTGTATGAGTATTTGCTCATGGGAACAGAGACGCTAGG
Source organism: Pomacea maculata (assembly GCA_004794325.1). Lineage (NCBI taxonomy): Eukaryota > Metazoa > Mollusca > Gastropoda > Architaenioglossa > Ampullariidae > Pomacea > Pomacea maculata. The sequence continues at coordinate 3,545 of SRHC01003382.1, read as the reverse complement.
GTCTAACGTCTCTGATGGGAAGAATACAGGTCACAGGTATATTTCAGGTTTTTTTCTGTGGATCATTGCAGTTCCCTGTGGAACAAACCCCATCAATAGATCAAACGAGGTCTTTGTGTTTTGTGGAATCAAAGAACACTTGCGACACAGTGGTGCATGGATGTGACCTCAGCTGGGAGTGTGTGACCGTGACACATTGACCCTTCCAATACTCAAACAACAAACAGGGTGAAATCTTAAAATCAACAAACATGGGGTACTGTAATACTCTTAGCCTAGAAGCTAAAGTTTTAGTGTCCTGCGGTCACCAACAGTACCGGGAGCCCACTCCTGTCTCTCACAGACCCTGGTGGTCACCACTGGCTACTGTGTCCACTAACAGTCCCTGCCTTAGTCCACCCCTGGCCTAGTGGTCACTGCTGGCTGCTCCGTGCACTAACAGCACCAACCGACAATGAACAGCAAGCCATCACAGCAAGCTTTCACAGCTGGCAGCCAACCAATCACTAGGAGTATATTTGTGACATATTAGTGTCGGTAATAAACAGTCTGTACCCGGGATCAGCTCGTTCTACTTGATGAACACATTTGAAAAGGCGTCCATTTTTCGTAATATTCTGCCATCTGCCACAAGTTCCTTCCATCAACTTTTAAAAGGAAGGAGGGACCACTGGCCCTGCCCTTCGCATTACCTTCGGTTTGAATTTATTTATTTTCCAGGGAACTAGAGGCTCTTTTACTTCGTCATCATCACCATTAGCATATCAACAAGCAAATGGAGAGAAAAAAAATAAGTAAAAATTCAGGAGGATGAATAAAATTGATGTAGTACTTTATTTTGTGGTCTTCTTTTGCTTTCTCTAGTGAAAATGGACCGTACAGCCAGCAGCTCAGAAAAGCCATGGAGGCCGCTTACTACTGTCACTGCACTCATTCCCAGAGGGTCCTCCTGCTTCCTGCTCTCATTCTCTCTCTGCAGCTCTTTTATTTTTTTTTCTATCTCTCAATAATCTCTTTTATTGGTATCCTCTCTCTATCTCTAATCTTTCTGCTTCTTCTTTCCTTTTTATTCTCTTTGCAATCCTTTCTGCTTTAGCTTCTTTCATTTTCTGGGATTTGAGCGCATCTAACCTGTCTGTCTACACATTGTATTTCATGTCTGTCTACACATTGTATTTCATGTCTGTCTACTCATTGTATTTCATGTCTGTCTACACATTGTATTTCATGTTTCATACAAGATTAGTTATCCATATCAATCTTTTCCCTCCTTCTCCATGATGAAATGTTTCTATGCCCAATCAAGTATCAGAAACTCTCCATAAATGTTTGATAAGACTAAAGTTGAGACGTAGACGATTAATACAATAATAAATGCAATGTTGTAAATAAGTTTATACAAAAGCATCAAAATGAGAATCAACTTGTCCTCTCAAGCAGCTTGGGAAACATCAACAAGTACATGCCAGGCGTGAAATTCCATGAAGTCTTCCTGCTGTTGATACTTGAAGCGCATGTCCTCACATAAATTTGATGTCACGAGTTCAGATCTCGTCTCTGCTGATGTGACAGCTTCTTATAAGGCTGACCTGTCGGTGATTGTCGGTGTCAGTGAGTGAGTGAATGAGAGTGTGTTGATGGGAGGCAGGTGAGTGTGTGAGTGTGAGAGTGAGTGTGTGCTGGCTGTAGTTCATGAGGATGCTTTATAGCGGGCTGTAGGTGTTGAACATGTCTTTGGTGGCTGTAGGTATTGGGTCTACAAGGTTTGAAGGTATTGAGGACAGGTAAAAATTTAATCAGCGGTTTTCTGTAAGCATCCGACAGTTCCTGACAGCTTCCACATTCTACTGGTGATGACTCAAGCTCGTTTTGTGAATGCAGCCATAGACTGGCAAATGTTAATGTAGGAAAGTGGATGACAATTCAGCAAGCGCAACAATAAGCTGGGATAAAATTTGTCTTTATTTTTCTTTTCATGCTAAAGGGTGAGAGGTGAGTTGGTGCTTTTCGCCGACCAGCAGCGTAGCCACATCGCGGCACAGCAGCCACCGTGTAAACTGCAAACAGATGTCGCATGCATGTGGTCCACACGGGATTTGACCCCGGCACAGCCTTTTCCCACTGTGTTAGCGACAAGTGGTCACCGCGAGGATTCATTGGACCCTGTCGCCTCCAGGACAGAAGAAGTTATATGATTGATTCGGTAAATTGTTTTCTGATACTTCGTTCTTTCTATCAAGAATATTTGGAAAACAATTTGTCTATTTTCCAGGCAATCTTTATTTCTACATAAAGACATTTTATGCTTCTCTCATCTGCTGTAGTCGAAACTATAATCAAACGGAAAGATACAGAGAGGCAGTTCTCCCTAAAAACTGAAATAGAAAAGGAACGTTTTCTTTTCATTTTTAATTTGTTGAGCGAACCTTGTAGTTTCCTTAAGTTTCCTTCTGCATGTTTATAAATGATAAAACATCATGATACGTTTCTGGTTAAACACAAGTTGTGTGTACAACAGTTATATGATCATAATCACAGACAACTGAGTGGTTGTACCAGACATCGCTGTACTAGTGAGCGAACAAAGCAGTGACTACCACACAAGTACTCGGGGTGGGGAGGGGAGACTGGGGAATGGGGAAAGGCTTCAGTATGCTCTGTAGTTTTTTAAAGAAACAAATGCTAGGTTATTTTATATATGATGGTTGTACAAGATTCATGAAAATTAACCCTTTTTCAAAAAATTATTAAAAAAACAAGATAAAACAACACTTTAAGGAAAGCAAATGAATGATTGAAATGAGTGTCCAAGATATCGACCCGGCAAAATATCTGGCAACAGATAATTTTTTCCGTTGTAAAAGGTTTGTTATTTAGGGGCCCCGAAGCACAAAGAACGTGAGACAGTAGATTTTTTTTCAAAAATGTTTGTGTGTTTAGATACAACTGGTCCCATAAATCTGACACTGAGACGACTACAGATAAAAGAACCTCTTTGCCCAAATATGAGAACATGTCTATGTATTGCTCATAAGTATAACCTTACATGAAAAGACCAAGTGTGAAGGCGGTTTATAGTCTCAATGATAACATTGTCATGATTTGGACAAAGCACTAGAGGATGAAGGCTGTATTTCACTTCCAGTGGTGTGTTGTAGGTTGCTTTGCATCCTTCATGCCGACATCGCCGCTGTTCTCTCTCTCTGTGTGTGTCTCTCTCTCTGTCTGTCTCTCTCTGTCTCTCTTTGTGTCTCTCTCTGTCTCTCTCTCTGTCTGTGTCTCTGTCTCTCTGTGTCTCTCTCTCTGTGTCTCTCTCTGTGTCTCTCTCTGTCTCTCTCTGTCTCTGTCTCTCTCTGTCTCTGTCTCTGTCTCTCTGTATCTCTCTCTGTCTCTCTCTCTGTCTCTGTCTCTCTCACTGTCTCCCTCTCTCTGTGTCTCTCTGTGTCTCTGTCTCTCTCTGTCTCTGTCTCTCTCTGTCTCTGTCTCGGGGGTGAACTGTGTTCACGAGCTGTGCGGACGCTTTTTTTCCACGCTCTTCAATACAA
>SRHC01003381.1:137095-180940 GCA_004794325.1 Pomacea maculata | reverse complement strand
TTCGATAAAACTGTTATTAAAGTGCAGAATTGTTCACACATTTAGAAAAGGCCCTAAACCCTAATGAATTAAGAATTGTGTTATCTATTCTCTTTCTATGTCTTCTGTTAGCATTGTTTTCTTTCAAAGTTTAGCACCTAGATGGCGGTTCTGTCACGTGACACTAATGGAGGTCCAATCCAGGTGTGACTGTGTCGTCAGGGCTGTGGACCTGCTGAGCGATTCTTGGAGAGATCGACACGCTAACCATGATAAAGTCGCTTACATCTCCGTAACCTCGAATAGACAAACTCCCAAATTAGGAATTTCAGGTACAATTTAGATAATGAGGAGGGAGAAAGCAGCAGTTGACACTCCAGTCACTCCACTCCACTCCACTGCCGCACCAAAACTGGGCGGAGCTTCAAACTTAGTCACGTGACTTAACAAGACAAAACTGATGCAAACAATAAACATATCCGTATTACCAGATTCAAGAATGGCACACAGGTCCACACCCCGCTTCTGTCTGCTCTGATCCACTCTACGTTCAGTGGGATGGTGGCCAGTGTTTGGCTGCTGCTGAAAGACCATGGATGGTGTCTGGTGGCTAAGAACAAAAATAAGTAAAAAAAGTGACAAGTAACAGCTGAACATGGATGGAATTTGATTTCTGCTAAATAATCAGTCCAGTGCGGTGGTCTGTGCTTAGGAACTGGAAACTCTTGTCTGCTTTGGTAAATGATAGAGCGGCTAATAACAGACAGCACAATGCTTTTGAAATATTTTAGAAGAACAGACGGTTATTTCCGTGAAAGCAAATTTGAAATATAGAAATCCTTTACAGGACAAAAGATAATCAAACTCCAAAAAAAAATTGCTTGTATTATTTTTAAACATAATAATTGTAGATCTTCGTGTATTTTAAGACATCTGAGATACAAATAATTACATGTGCCTTGTGTGATTCACACACACACACACACGTACGCACATACACCCACGCAAAATTTTTATACTTCATCTGTGTTTTTTTAGAAGCTGTGGACTTGGAAGGCCTGATAATGTTGTTTGCACGAGCATTTTGAAGAGCACAGACCTCCAATATTATTTGCATGCAGAAGCTATGACTTTAAATGCCCCTAGAGGGAGAGCCATCCAACTTTCTTAAATCAGAATTTTAAATCTCGCCACATGTCAAAAGAAATTATTTTCAGTGGAGCATTCATTCATAAGATCAGCATTTTTGTATTTTAAACCGTTGTGCAGTGAGCTGCTTGTAATTTTCGCGCGCGCGCGCGCTTGTGTTTGTGTGACAGAGAGCGAGAGAGAGAGGCAGAGAGAGGAATATTGAGCTCAGTAAGAATGAAGTTCTTTCTTCAACCAAAATGTCGCAGCTTGTAAAACTTTCCAAGGCTAATTGACGAAACATCCTACAGTTATAAGAATTTTCTAGAATATTAATCATGTAGGTCACCCTGCATCAATATTTCACATTTTCGCAGATCCTTCTAAGCTACTCTATCTTAAATTAAAATCTGTCACATTATTTTTTTTATAGGACCCGTAAAAAAAACCTCCCACTCAAGCAGACATTTTGAAATAATAAAAACTAATTTGATTACACAGATCTATTTTTGAAAGTGTTCTTTTTAAAAAAATATTCTGATATTTTCTCAGCCTGTCGGCTATCTCTTGATTTCAGTATTTTTTTCTTGAGTTACCTTTGCTTTTTGTTTTTATTTGCTTCATGTGTTTTTACTCTCTGAACAATAGGCTGATGATTTACGACTCCTACAAAACTAATTTGCCATTCTTCCAGGGTGGATGACCGGGCAATGCTTCGGTAAAATAGTCGTTACCTTGGCAAAGTAGGTCAGAAGAATACTTCGCAGAATTTTTATTTTCTTTTCTCTTCCAGAAAGAAGAATACAACTTCGGAACAAGCAGTGATATGAAGCGTCACGGACATTCTAGAATATGGGGTGGGGTTCGATTTCCATTTCTGAAACTCCTTGACATAATTAAGCAGTTAGGGGGAAAGGTTTCAGGTAAGGATGACTTCGTTTCTCTCTTCAGTTTGTCTTTTACCGTCCTGTCCACCTGTTTCCGTTATACTGTGTTCTCATAGTTTTCTTTCTTTATATGAGAATAATACCATTTTTGTCGTCTGCATTAAGATGCCTTGTTGATGAAGATGACTGACACAGCAGCAGGAGACAAGTGTTTGACATCATCTCACACAGCCAGCTAGAGGCAACAGTCAGAAGCACGAAGACTTCAGAACGCCGCCATCGACCTTTCTGGCATTCACCGCAGACTGTTAGCGCCCTCTAGGGAATGAAAATAATAAGGGTGAGCGCTCTAAAGTATAAGAAGTGTGACAAGATGGCATCCCACTTAAAGCACTCAAAGGGAGGTCACCGATACGGCTGCTAGCCGAGTCTTTGGGTTTGGGCCACTCCTGTTAAAATCTCCTTTTTTGACATCTGTCTCTCGCGTTCCCGACTTTCTTCCATTTCCCTGAAATAAAATCCCCACATTCTGATTAAGTTCCCTGTCACGGTGAGAAAATTCTTTCCATTCTGACTTCATTCCACTCAGAAATAAAATGTTGAATTTGCAGATAGCAAAGGTCAAAGGGTCTTCGATGGATATAGTAGCACAGTTATTAAATAATAGCATGTTATTAAATAATAAAGAACAATTTAATAAATAGAGTTAAACTGGAGACACCTTGTAGCAAATTCTACATTTGTCACAAAGACAAACACACACACATATGCATGCGCACACGCACACAGACACAGGACCGGGAGAGGAAAGAAACGAGACACAAGATGGATAGATAGAAAGAAAGAAATAAACAGTAAGAAAGAGGGAAAAAATCCCAGCAAGGAAGTGAACGGCCATTACCTCTCACTCAATCCTCTGCAGTTTCACTTGTTCCCAGTTTGTTCTTATTAATCCCTTTAGGTGTTAGGGTTTCTTTCTTCACTGAATAATTAAGTACATGCAAGAGGTGCATGCAATAATAACTTTTCTCGAATGTTCTCTGTTATTACCGATCAGAGAGGAAAGATAATCATATTGTGTTCTAGAGACTTTTTAAATTTGATTTTACTCAGAATCACCCAAACATTTTCTCTCTTTTGTTTAATCCCTTTCCCGCCCAGGAAGAAACTGAAATAGATCGTTTTCGTAAACAGTTTGGTTCAGTAATATATTATAGGTAAAAGAGATAAACTGTCTTAGTTTGCTGATATATTGCGAGGAAGAGGGTGAGAGGTCACTTAAAATGGCGCGTGCAAGGGGAGGAAACCTGAAGGCAACTTTTGGCCCCTGACGGAAAGAGAGATGTTCATGTCGGTGTGGGCGTGCAGGGATGGTGAGTAGGGAGAGGAAGATTTATCGTTGCAGATGGATGGTGGATTGTGGCTAAGTGGAATGATGGACATGAAAGATGGAGGTTTGAAATGCAACGATGTCCGCCATCATTGCGACAACCTGTGTGTATGAATCGTAGAATGAAAGTCGAAGTGCAATAAATATTTGTAGATAACTACCTGTGCTATAGGTTGATATTAGCGAGGATATTAGCGAGCAATGAATTAAGTATTGTTTATTTTACATTACTCTGCATGAAACGAAAAAAAAGTGTAAAAGAAAAAAAAGAAGACACAAAAAATAAGAACAAATAAAAACAACACAGAAGAAAGACACACACACACACAAATTAAAGAAAACACGAACTAACAAAAGAAAAAAAAAAGATGGAACGAGCAACCAAAAAAGTTAAAAGAACAAGTTAAAAAAAAAGAAAGAACAAAGCAGCAAAAATCACAAAATAAAACAGGCACAATCAAAAGAAAGAATAAAAGAACAAATAAAGCAACGAACAAAAGAACAAACAAACAAAAAGAGACAAAGTAAACGAAAGAAAAAACTGATCGACAAACTAAAACACAACAGAATGAAAGACCAAAAAAAAAAACAACGGAAAAAGCAATAAAAGAAACAAAGACAGAAGGAAACTTGGAGGAAATAAAACCATATTTTTAAAAAAGTTCCAACTCCTCACAAATACAAGACACACAAACACAGGAGAAGGAGCTGGTGAAACAAGACTATCATTAGGAAACAGAATAGATAGAGAGCAGAACTTGGCTGTAGATCGGGTTGCTTGCGGAATAAATATTCGGAAAACCAAAATAAGTTCACAAGCCACCAGAAGAGAAGCAGAGCAAATCCAGCGAGAAAGTAGCTTTAAGAATTCAACTTCATGAGTCGCAAAACCAAACGGTTTAGTTTTAGTAAATAAGAAAACAGTGGAAACACTGCGATTATTTTTAGAAGAAAATGATACAATGGAAGATAGATGTCTACAGCATGGATACAAGAGCAACAAACCAATTGAATAATAGTCAAAAATGTCAAACTGTGGTGTTGCATCTTTTCAGGGATGAAGATGTGAAAGAGTTACTGATCGTAGCTCGTAGTTCAGACCTACACAGTCAGTCGTAATCTGTGACTGAAGAAGACCCATATACAACTGGAAATAGTTCAAATCATCATAAATAAGGTAGAATCTGCATGGTCACCTGCAAGTAGACAGGATAAAACACACGGCATCGACTATGTGACATCATCGCGAACTTCATGGCAAGATAAGGGAGGCAAGCACTCGATGGTGGCGCGTAGATGAAAACTGTCTGATGTAGGCAAAGGAGGAACAATCCAGATGAACAGAGAAACAGATGATGTAGAAAGGTGATGTTGAGAACGAAGAACATGGCAAGACCAAGAACTTTTAAGAATACTTTAAAAAATAAAGGACGCAGTAGGAGGAGCCCCAGGGAACCGTCCTGTCAAGTCGACAGACCTTTGCACCAGCGGGTCCGACGCCATTTTATTAGCAGAGACTTAGTGACACCGAGGAAGAAATTGAAAGCGAAGGTGGAGGATGGGGAAGAGGGGTTGAGTTAGCGCCTAACCGTGTTATTGAAGCGTTGGTCAGGGCAGGCGTTGGACTTGGGCAAAAAAAGTAAAGGGCTGTTCAGTCAGACGTGGTCGGCTGACACGTAGCAGGACAAGTCCCGGGCTCCAGTCAGGCTTGAAGCATCCTTGGGAGCAGAGTCGTTGATAGGGCAAGACACAAATCAGTCTGTGACCCTGGGCACCCAACAGCTGACAGACAATCAGGCAGCCGGGCGACCACCTGTCACATATAAGGCTATTCCAGACAGTTTACGGCCGAACTGAATTCCCTAGTCACAAAAACTAAGAACACTAAATGATATTTTAAACAGAAATGTGGTTCACTGGTTCATTCTCCAGCTAGTAAAAGAAAATACTGGTAAAAAAATATTCATTTAGGAAAAGGTAAACCATGGTCAAAACGTCATTTGCATGGACTGTTGATGAACTCTCAGGTGAGAAAACAATCTACTGTGAAGTTTCAGTGCCATCAACAGCGAAACACCACTTGCTTTAAAGTTTCAGTGTTACAAAACACAAACCATTGCTGACTTGGCATAAACATCACTTCTTCACCTCCATGAACTTCGTATATGTTATTTAAGTGACCGAAGCTCCACAATCTTTGATTCATTCCAGCTGAAGACGTACTAAAGCATATCCGACATTAAATATAGCAGAAAAATGATCAGAGGATGACCTCCAACCATGCCTCTTACATCCATAAACATTCCTTTCCAGTGTCAGGTCTTGCCTTCATCCTTCAGAACATAAGAACACAAAGCTAAACAAGATTTTTGTGTGTGTGCGCGTGTGTGTCTTCTTGAGCTCGGAGAATATGAAACGCGTTGAAAGCTGTCGGCTCTGGCGCCATTAATGAAGTGGACCCTGTTTCATTCACTAGACTGAGACCTTCCCGCAAACAACCTTTTTCCCGACAACCCTGCCATCGATTTCGTGGTTATTCCAATTTACGCCCTGTCACGTGGTTACACTCACTCCTCGCCCTCCAACAGGAGGACATCATTAAGGACCTTAAGTCTTAAGCCTTTCTCCTGTCAATGTCATAACAGATATTTAAGCAAAATAGCTTTTTCCCAGAATGCAGCAGTTGGTAGTGAAAGCCGCAAAAGAAAAAAAAAAAGAAGAGAGGAACAGCTTGCTTTTCAGGTGATTACAAGTGCAAAAATGGTTCGATCCTTCCGGAGTAAGGGCCGAAAAAGTAAATTCTTTATTGCCAAGTTTTATAGGAGGGCTAGAACTCGCTTGCAGGCAGTCAATACCGTATTGATGATCTGTCTAGAGGATGACATGAAGATGACAGTCACTAAAACAACTCTCCTGGACCCTGTGAAGTGTCGGCATGAAATGATATCAACTTTAAAACTATCGAGCAATGGACAGAGGGAATAAAGAAATAAAGGCAAGAAAAGGCAAGAAAACCACGAAATCTTGAGAAAGTTGTGTTCTTGCTGGTTGAAAACGAATGGAAGAGGAAAGTGAGTGAAGGAGTTAGTGAGTGAGAAAGGGGGTTAATGATTGAGAGTGGGGAGAGACAGAGGAAGGGATGAAATTAAGGACAGAGGGAGGAGAAAAAGGAGAGAAAGAGAAAGAGAGAAAGAGAGATATCCTTATTTGACAGATCAGCGAGCCTTAAAATTGAGGTGAATGCTGAGGCCAGTTTTATTAACTGAAGGAGCCAAAATCTGTTCAGTCCAAAGAAAGAAAATGAAAATTCAATTTAATAAAATATTAATTTTTACTATACTTAAGAAATTTGCTTATTATTCTCAACACCTGAAAACAAGGCGTATTACTCAGAAAAATATCCCAAATCCGGTTCAAATGAAACAGTTTTGCTTTCTATGTATGTATTTTATGTGCATGTGTATGCATATGTATGTGTTAAGACCAAGTTTTTATAAAGCCATAATGTAAAAATATTGTTCATATTTTAAAAGTTAAGTTTTCCTTACTGTGTATGTGTTTGTGTATGTATGTACGCGCATTAAAGAAGAGAGCTAGAGATAAAGAAAAATAGAAGACAAAAAGTGAGTGGACTGTAATTACAGGAACAATGGACTGTGACCAATTTATAATTTAATCAACTTAATCAGAGACCAGGTAGCTGAATATCTAGACAGTGATCATTGGGTTGGTCAAAATAAAAATTCTACTCAGCCAACCCAAGACACAAGTTCTGAACTAATCTCTTGTCGCACGTGAAATGTTTCTTAGCTGAGTGGTTGTCCAATGTCCCGCTACTTTAAAGAACATATTGGTCATGTTGGAGAAAAAATGCCGCTTACATCGCTCGTCGTAAAGCGTATTCAGCGGTGAGTTATCTGCGCTTTTACGTTGCCATCATGCTAATCAAGGGGGATTACTGGCACGCTGGATTGAATCTGGAGCTTGAAATTGCCCAATGTGGAGCTAAGTCGCATGGCTTGAAAGTTATTTTGGATGAGAGATTAGACGATGCACCCTGAATGTTCCTCTTGTTAAAGACCCTTTGCCAGGCCCCTTGCTGGCTAGTCCGGCCCACCCGCTAATAGTCTAGACTCACCCGAGACCTAGGACAACATATTTCTTTCATATTTTTGTAAGAATTTAAACCTTCCTTCTTTGTGAGTTTTGGGACGACGACGACGATGATGATGAGGTGAAATACATATACAGGAGAGCATTTTAGTGTAGAGGATTGTGTTAGTGTAGAAGAGCATGTAGGGGACTGTCAGTGTAGGAAATAGTGTTACAGTGATAGAAGTCACGTGACACGTCTAATTAACAGATTATCTACAACTAGTTAAGGTCCTCTTGACTAAGTCTGTCATGTACAAGCCTGTCGTCTCTCTTCTTGACCATCCAGGATGATGTTTGTTGACATGTACCTCGGGAACGGAAGAAGGGTATTCATATGATTTGGGGCAAAATATCTCGCACTGAGCGTTTAAAAACATTATTTTGCACACAAGATAGTTTGTAATGTAGAAGTGTGTTAATACCGGGCTACTCGAGTGCACTAGACGCTGTTTGTGGTTTTTTTTCTCACATCACCAGCCATCGTAAAGTGCATCTGAAAGATGAGTGTTTCTACATACATAAGAGCAAAAATCATACTTTCTGCTCCAGGGTTTTAAACCGCTAAGGGCTGTGCTAGATTCCCCTGGAAAACCTTGTTTACATGTGTTTATATACTTTGTTGTACTTGATAACCTATAAAGATATGATTTAAAGGATTTTTAAATGGGTTGAAGAAGGAAAGAACAAGTGAGTGATATAGCAAATAAATTAAAAAATATCTCCTGTTACTATCCGACCAGTGAATGTGAATGTGTGTGAAATATTGTATATAAAGAAAGATTTGAATGTATTTATATATATTCTGAATATTTCAATACCCTTCAGACAGTGAAGGAATCTTGAATCTTGAATCTTGGATGTGTCCGTTCCTGCCTGGAGGTAATCTTTTGGAAAAAAAGCTGGAGAGGCGTGAACTCAAAGGGAGGGCTACATCTCACTAGGCACTAGTGCCTGGTGTTGGAAAATTCTGGAATACGACTAGCCAATTTCCACAGCCACAACATTGCTGCCACACGAGTCTGAAGATGAAAGGCCGCCAAATGTTTAGGGCTCACTGCATTTCAGCGTTTCCCCTCTTACTTGTAGTCCCTACTTTTATAATTAGCAAGCAGATCAAGAAACGACAAAAAAAAAAAAAAAAAAAAAAGCCCCCAGCAAACACGCAAATAAAAAAGAGAGCTCACTCCTTTCATATTTTTTTCTAGTCAATTTGTTTTATTTAGTGGAGCGTTTAATATGCCTTCTTCGTGTCGAGATGGAATTGGTCTTTTCTGGAACTGTCTATCCAGGAAGAACCTGCGGTGTGGAAACTCTCCAAACGAGAGAAAGTGAATGTGGCGGTTGTGAACAGTCTCTTGAAAAAATTCTCGACAAATCTTGAAGTTACAATCAAAGGGAATACAAACAGCATACTAATGCTATCTTGAGAACTTGGAGCGCTTGGCATTTTGTTAGAGGGAAGATGAAAGAGTGAGGTCGGCAGACTGGGTGGAAGATGATGGTGTGATTGAGGTGAGCTCTTGTCAACACTGGACATGCTGGAGTGTCTGTAATGTAGGTTTGTAATAAATATACACAATTTATGTGTGAAATGCAATGTTTACGAAATATTTGTTGCCATTCATGTGTGGATTAAATCCATGTATGTATTGTGTGAATTTAATGAAGTGTGCTCTGTATGTCTTTCCTAATGTATATATACACGCATTTGATATCATCTGCAATATATGTAGTGTATGTACATATGCAAGTATATAGTCAATGTATAATAAATGTCACAAATGAATGTGGAAAGCCATGTGTGCATGTATACACTTATGTGTGTATGTATAAACCGTTTATGGTCATTTCCCCTCTGTTGCTATGTAGTAGCCCTGCATGACGATGATTCTCTCTGAGTCCCATCTGAAAAGTTTTGGCGGTCCTCGCTCACATTTAGGTATTTGAAGTTTCTCCTACCTGCTCGCTCCTGCCTCACCGCCAGGAAGATTCCAGTGAGGTTTAAAATCACATTTCTGTTATCTATTTATCTCGCTCATCATCCTTTTATGTATCTTTTTACTAACACCATTTCATTGTCTACTCGGTTTACTAGCTAACTCATTAATTTATCTTTTATTTTTAGCTTTGACTTCTTCATTATTGTTTTTTCACTTGTTTCTTCCGTTTTAAAGGTAATAATGACAACAATACTAAAAACAATCAAAAATTTATTCTTCGAGGATTGGTAGCTCGTGGGCGCCATCTTTTTTTCTTGTGACTTAACTAAAATTTTTTTTTTTCGTCTAGTAATTGCCTCATGGTGTATGATAGGACCGACTGTCAAATTTGTGAATGATGATTTTTTTTTTTGGCAACAACTAAAACAATCTTTGATGGGTACTGGGTTGCAAAGAAAATAGAGACAGACCACGGATGCTTGTCCTGCATATGTTCCTGAATCCAGCTGAAACCGTCTAGCAGCTTCGCACCTAGAGCTTGCTCATTAAAAACAAAATAATCTGTACGACGGCTAAAAAGGGAACCTGTTAAGTGCAGTGTGCTCCGGGGAAAATAAACTACGCTCAGCTTTTTACCCGCCGTGAACTGCGCTCTTCCCGCAAGGAACAAACACAGCGCCTCCTCCTCCTCTCTCCCTCCCAGTCTCCTGTCCCTCCCCCCAAACATGGGGAGATGGGGGGAGTCGTGTTCTCCACAGAATGTGAGACTGACGAGAGGCTAATTTCTAAGGTGTTTTAACTTTGACATAGCTTGGGGGCGTCGTTGGAAGTTGCTGCAAGGGCCGCGATGTCCTGAGTCTCAGGCTCCTGCACGTGCGGCGCGTCGAGCAACTGAGTTTTTTTCGTTTTTGCTCCCTGTTGGCCCTCGTGAAAACGAGCGCTAATTTCTTTTGCGGCCATCGAGTCACGACCAGGCCGTGTGACCAGTTTTTTTGTGGTTAAAATCTTGTTTGCTCACATTTTCACGCAGAATGTTAAACATCCACTTTCCCACTGAACCAGTTCCTCTGGAGTGAGTGAGAGACAGAAGCTCTTCTTCTTCACAGAAACTGAGAAGCTTTCCACGTTCCTTGTTAGTCCCCGCGTAATTCACTAACTCCTAGCCCCACCCACCCTGACAAGATCTCGTTCTCTCGATGCATGAGACTCAAGCCCCTGTTCTTAAAGGTTGTAATCACCCTAAAAAAAATCTGGTAACAAATTTATTTTCAGAGTTTCTCTTGCTGCCTGCATAAACTTTGGCTCCATCGCAATGGATACGCGATGTAACTTTGTTTAGACAAAGACAGACAGGCATCAGGAAATCCCTTGGCCACCCTGGTAGGTTCATGAGAAGACCATCTTGCTGACGTCACGTCCGCTTTGTGTAATCTCGGTGCAGATGGCCACACCTGTCGGTGTGCGCACATCCATATAGTCTTGACTGGGTGGGTGGAGAGTCAAATGAAGAAAATGGGGCGGTAAGAAAGGAGTTTACACCTCACACATATCTTTATTGCTGATTTAGTCCAGCCGAGCTGATATGTGATACTGTCGCTTATGCGAATGAAAATAAACATACAACGCACAGCTTTGTTCCTAGTTTTTGGCAATTAATTTTGACATTTTCTATCATCAAGAAACCTTACACTGTCCCTACTCCTAGCTCTGACCCAGCTAGACCTAATATTTTTAAAGCAATACTTTTCATTCAGCAGTAAGAAATTTCAAGGATTTCGATCTGTTGCCTTGACAATGGAGTCCTTCGTCCGATGAGCCACTCACCCGGGGCAGTATACGTGTTTTCAGCTCAGCCCTCGCGCAATCTGCTCTTCCTTCTTGCACGCGACGTGGAAGGTTGAGGGAGAGAATACTCTTTGAAGTGAACAGGGCGTGACTTCCTCCCAATCAGAGACCGAGTCCTATCCTCTTCTCCAACCCTATGACCCCAGCTCCATATTCAACACGCACATAAATACGATTGACTTTAGCAAAAAATAATATTAACTACTTAATTTTCTTTTCATGCTTGTGTCGTCTTCAGTACGGTGATCAGTTGGATTAATGCGGCGTAGCTTTGGGTGGAGAGGAGTTGTCCAGTTCCAGTACAGGGTACAGACCCTGCAGTTAGGAAAATTTACCTTCTGGGACTGAGAAATGCCAGAGTGTTCTTGGTGTAAAGCTGTCCCTTATTTTGGGGCAGCCAGCTGGAGCCACATGCATTACATGTTGGTAATAAAAGTTAAAGACCTAGTAGGGTGTAAAATTGTTTTTGTTTAAGGTTGAGAGCAGAAGACAAATACAAGCCCCACGCTGACACCTTTCTGAGCATGGTAATGTTTGTGTATTTCGAGAACGGATCGGGTGAATTCACTTTGTATTCTGGGAAATAGTATCTTACACTGAGCTCTACTCAGGTATCAGAAAAAAAATGTCGCACTGTAGTAAATCTTTAACTCAAAGGAATTACCTTCAGTGTACATCGCGGCGCATCGTGCAACTGAGCGAAGAGGAGCACGTGCTTGACGAGGCTCTACCTTTCCATACTCCAGTGGTGTGCGTGTAAACAATACACAACAACATCGCATCTATCATCTTGGTTATAGCTTCCCATGAAAAAAACAAAACAAAGCGAGGGAGTGTGGCTGGGGGTGAGGTTGTGGTAGACGTCGTTTGTTGCTGGGGTTAGGGTGTGGGTGTGTGTTTGAGGGAGGGGGAATGTCAACAGAATGCGCATGTCTGTAGATGTACGCAGTTAATGAGACTTCGGATAAACATGGGTTTCAAAACGAGGCGCGGTAGATTCTGGGATCGCAGGTAGATACCTAGTTGATCCTAGGGTTGTTTCCCTTCAGTTTATTTTGCTATCTTTGATGTCGGCAACTTAAACAGCTAATTAGGAGATTTATCTCAGACCAAAGTCACCTCTTAGGCCGGTAAGAAAGAGTCATTTAAGATTTATTTTGTTCGATCATTTCTGAGTGCAGTGCGCCATCATTGCCGCATTACTGGACTAGAGCACTGATGCCACCACTACGAGTTCTTTCTTTGAACCACAATGAAATGATTAAACGGTGTAGTATACAGATTGCTGGAGTTTAAAGTTTATGACAGCAAGGGCTGAGCTTCTTCCAGATACTGTTTCTCAACATCTTAATGAATGGTTCTCCCTTCCCTCTTTCCGTTTCTGTAGATACAAGCCCAGTAACATGACCATAATCAAATCCACAGTTTTACAGAAGTCCGTGGAGTCTGCTGCCTTCACACAAGTCCAGCTTGGACAATTACACATATCCTGGTGAAGTCCAGTCAGTCCACGATTGCCAGATGTCCAGTAACTAATGTCAGAAGCCTAATGGCGACAATGCCAAGCACAAGCACCATTCAGACAGAAACCAAACTTTATGTCCCTTTACGGATGCTTCTGGATCGGTCTGAAGGTTCTAAGTTCTTTCCTGTCCGTCCTTTCATGTCTGATGCTGTCCTTTTATCTATACCTTAACCTGATAGACTTATTGCTAACATT
The DNA here is from genome assembly GCA_004794325.1 of Pomacea maculata. Classification (NCBI taxonomy): domain Eukaryota; kingdom Metazoa; phylum Mollusca; class Gastropoda; order Architaenioglossa; family Ampullariidae; genus Pomacea; species Pomacea maculata. Next base: position 167,896 of record SRHC01003381.1, on the reverse strand, counting down.
TCCATTGGCATAGCGACTGGTCTTTTTATCTTGCGGACAAAACTATAAATCAGAACCTCGTTGACCAGACCACTAACTGATGGCGGCGGTGTTGAGTTTCGGCTGGCCACCCCCAACGGTGAGTGATCAAGCATTTTCAGCTTTTTTTATGTAGAAAACTGGATTTCTCCAATGTACATCCAGAACTGATAACAAAGGGAATCCGATGCTGAGCGGAGCCCAAGCATTTACAAAACCATAATACTGGGTCCTTGTGTGGGGCAGGGTGTGTGAGGAGGGCATGGTAGTTCCTCTGCACCTTCCTCTACTAGCTGTAGAGTGGATATATGAATCTTTAGATGGAGATAAGATGGGCACAGCAAACAAAGTCAACCCTTAGATAAAAACGGTCCTTAACACACCATTCCCCAGTGACCTATAGGGTAAAGGCCATCCTATTTTTATCTGCCTTATTTTTTTAAAAATCAAGGACGGGCAGGCGATGTCGATGGAGAAGCTAAGAAAACATCCATCAGGGATGTGGCTAAGCTCGGGGCTTTGTTGATCGGAGCTGTGACTGTCACTTCGCGGACCTCGCCGGTACTGGTCTGAGTAATGGGGAGTAATTGCCTAATAATGTAGACCCAAGTGCCTTTTCCGTCCGTAACAATGGAAGTCACACTCCGATCTCCATGCTTGGCCTAAGCCCCTCGGCTGACTCCTGTGTTTTGCACCGAAAGGGCTGTGAAAACATGTTTTTGTAGATTTCAGTTTCCTTATAATTATTCTTCCTTACTGCGTTTGTCTCCTTTCTTGGTCCATCTTTTCTTTAACAGTTTCCTGTAGATATTAAAGTATTCTAGAAGTACGTTCACTAGAATTGGTATTGGTAACCAGAGTGGCCACACGGTTATCGACAGCGAGCCCCTGATGTCGTGGGTTCACATCTCGCGTTTCGCACGTGTAATTTTTCTTCATGCTTCACTTTTTTACAGGGCTTAGTGCACAGACTTAGTTTGAGAACTGAACGAAGAATAAAAATCCTCTTGCTGCAGCCCTGGCATGTCTCCTGCAATAGACACCCATAGAGACCAATAGACACCCAAGGACAGAAAGTCAAGAAATCCACCAAAACGTGTGCTAGAGAAATAAAGTCTCTCGACGAATTCTGTTAACCCCTTAAATGCGTTACAAAGAAGCTAATAAAGGGCCAGTCTTGCAATAAATAAGGAAGCTCTTACAATCCTAGGCTGAATGCTTGGAGAGTAACAAGCAGCAGGAGTCTGGGGATATCGCAGAAGAAGCCATTCTGGTCTTTCGACGAACGTTTAGCTGTGCAAGAGTTGTAAGGCGAATGATTCTGTGGAAACTGTTCAAGGCTCTGGGGGAAAGTTTGAATGTAATTCCAAAGGGAGTTTAAAGAAGAGGTTTGAAACCTCTTAAAGAGACAGACTGGGTTAGAGGCAAGAAGAGAGAGTGTTGCAAGCAGAGGGACCAGGAAAGACAAAGGTTGGACGGCGAGCGAAGCAAAGTATGGGGAAAGGTGGACAAGGCTCTAAATGAACTGGAGGGGGAAGGGAAGAGATGGAGCCTGGAGGGTAAGACAGTAAGAAAGGGAGCCAGGAACATAGTATATATATAAAACAATAGACAGTCCAGTTTGTCAGTAAAAAGGTTGACAAAAGGAAGTAAGCGAAGTGGGGGGATGTGATGTGATCAGTCCTATGCGCCAGGAGCACCAGACGGGCAACGGGGATCTCAAGGTATTGAAGGATGTGAAGTATGGCAACAGAGAGGCCAGAAAAAAGGAGACAACTCGCTTGAAGCTGACATTGGTGCTCAGATAGCGATGGATAGAGGAGAGGCATCGGAGATAAAAAGGGAGATGTGGGGCTGCATTGAGAGTGTGGAGTATAGAACGACACCAAGACTCTCAACGCTGGATGATAAGGGAATCGTGGTGTCAGACAATCGGATACTAGAAGAAGAGATTGATGAAAGGCTCTATCTAGTTCCAGTGAACAATACAAATAAAAATTCTGGATGTCAGAATAGGGGAGGAAAGAAGGCCGCCATTTTCTATCGGTGTTGTCAGAGAAAGGGAGAAAGTGAAACACTCGATAACCAATCAGGGGTTGTGTAAAGAGTGTAGAGGACACGCCTCAGAACAGGACCCTAGGGAACACCACAGATGACTGGGGAAAGATGGGAGGAGCGAGAACCAATGACGATGGTCTGAAACTGGTCGTGGAGATAGCTCTGGATGGGACAGTGTCTTAAGGGTCTACAAGAGTTCAAAGCTTATTTTTTATTTAAATCCCTGTGATGAACACAGTAATCTATTTTCAAAAATCTGAATGAAAAGAATTCACTACGTTGTTGATATACAATCTTCTCCATGAACAGAAATATTCCGTTATATCACTGGTGTCCACCGATAAACCTAATCAACATATACTTCTAATCTACATTCGGTCCTCATCTACATATGGTCGCAGCTCTTCCATTGGCTTTAGCCTTGAGAGTTTCAGCGCTCTTTCCTCCTCCTAGGGAGGTTAGTAGGCTTCTCCCTAAAAAAAACGAAGGTCAGGTGGTGTTCTTTCTTTCAGACTTTAAGAAGTTATCGTTGCTCAGTTCTCCAGAGCTTGAAGTCTGACAGCTGCACAAGCACCGCCATTGGTTAAACAACAACGGAAACCTGGGTCTGGGGGGCTGGCTGTCTGGCTGTGGTTTCCTCCTCTCTTCAGCTTTTGTCTTTCCTGTGTTTAAGATTTCGCAGACGGTGTGTTAGATGGTTCGGAATCGATGAGAGAGGACGAAGGAAGGTTGTTGCCAAACAGACAAGCTGATGAAAGCCGGGAGACTTCCCAACGCCCCGGATGTAAACAAGCACAAGCTGATAGAGAAGATAAAAACATTCACTCAGGGTCGTCAGGAGCTTTCAGGAGAGGAATGGGGAGAGGGGAAGCGACAACCACCACGGCTACGATGAATGGAACAGGGCTGGAGATGCATTGTTTGTGAGAGGACTCAAGTGTTTCTTGATTAACGTCGACAAAGTCGTTATCTCCCCCTGTGCCCCGCACGCGGCGCTGTGTGGTCTGGGGAGTCATAGGTCACGTGGCAGGCCTTTGTGTCATCCCTCATGTCACAACTTAAGAGCCTGAAGACGGTAAATCAACAACATCTGGTTTGTGATGCCCATTCGCATCGGAATGCGCCCACACTCGACTTCAGCAACAAAAATAAAATGGCCGCTGCCATGGGTGGGGTGTACGGACAAAAACTTGGCGAGGGTTTTCTATCACCTGCACAAAAAACAGACATACTGGCATGTTTATTGCGGCTAATGGTGTTGAGGAGTAAGCAAGCAAACAAGCAAAACAAAATAAAACAAAAGTGTGAACATGGGCAGGCACGAGAAGTGCGACTGGAATAAGAATTGCAATAAATAAAACGAATTGCAACAAGAACAGGAATTTTCTGTTTGTGAAGTAAAGAGCTGTTTCGGCTTTGAAGCTTCTACATGACGGATTTATCTTCTGATGTGTTTTTATGTAATGCAACAAAGCGTTTAAGGAATTTAAACTGAGATATATTTGATATATACCTGAAATTCTGTTTGTTTGTCCCTTCTCATCCATTTCAATTGAGATGCATGGTTAGCTTTTCCCCTTAGGCTTGACGATGCTGTTGCTGAATATGAACATAGTGTTAAACTTTGGTAAAAAAGATGTGCCTTAAAAACTTTCAATAACTACTGCATCATATGGGAAAAAGTTTTACACTTTTTTGTGGCATCATCTAGTGCTGGAAATTCATTGTATCAAACACATCAATGTATCTTTCGTGTTACTTCTTGTGATAACATTTGTGACCACCTTTATTTCAAAAGAAAAGATTATACGTTATTTTCATTAAAAGTTTGTTTTGATTGGTATAAAGCTACAGTAAAATACACGAGGTGAATCCTACTCACCCAAAAAAGTTTTAAAAAATAAAACCAGGATTTTGAAACGCACCTACGTGTTCCCGAAGCTACCTGGATCCTGTCTGTCACAGTGTTCCTCGAAAAACTTCTTTAATGTTAATTCATCTGCAATTATTGGACCCTTCAAAATTCCAGAAGTCAGAAGCATGTAATAACAAAACTTCCAGGTAGTCGGCGCCATTCGTGACCTGCATGTCAGTGTGATAAGTTCCAAGACTATTGTACATCACAGACGCATTCACTTTCCGAGATTACATTCTGACGATTGTTTTGACAGGTGTTTTCTAGAAAATACAATTTCCAGTTTGTGTAATTATTTCATTGTGCTATAGTGTTTACATCTGACTTCAAAGGTGCCGGCAGGGGTACGATCGCTCTGTCGTCTGTTTTCCGCGCCTTTGAAGATGAGAGCTTCTCCTCTCCTGTTTGACATCATGAAAACTGCCATCATTAGCAGGGGATTGTTGTTTAGAACTGCTCCCAAGCGGGCGGTAGCAACAGACTGGATAATGATTGATTCCCCTGTGTGTGTGACAGTGTGTGAGAGAGTGTTTACATCTTTCGTCTCTTTTCACACACATGCACGGAGTGATGCACGCACACTCCATTCCACGAATACATATTATCTACACACATAAATACAGACAATCTCACACAAAAACACACCATCACACGCAAATACATACTCTCTTTCTCTGTCACACTCACAAACACACAAATACCTACACAATCTCTCACGCATTCTCCCTCACATACACAAATCTGATGAGTTAAGAAAAAAGTGTTTCATCCTCAAAGTGTATTACATTAGACCTAACAGCTATAAACTACTGATGCTTATGTCAACAAAATGAGATAATATTTTGGAAATTTTTATATCTAGGAACAAAAATACCACTCCGCTGTAAAAGATATTTTAATTATTGTGTTTTATATATTTTACATGTAGTATGTTGCGGACTAATCTTTTCAATGGGTCCACAGGCCTCACCAAATAAACTATTCGTATCGTAAGATAAAGTATGATAGTTTGTAGTCCCCGCAGCTCTTCAATCGCACATCCCCACGAAACACACACACAGCCTCCCACATCTGAGTAAACGATTTCCTCTTTTCTTTCCATCTCTCTCGTGCAGGCATCTCATCCCTCCGCCTTTACAAACAGATAAACACACGCTGGCTTAGCAAACCTCGCAAGTGTAATGTCTTTTTGGTTGATTGTACGAAAAGGAAATTTCAATTTAACCAAAAGCGGAGGGTTAATGTATTGCCGGAAGGTGAGTATCAATAAAGGAGATCTTCTGCCTCGTATTGAAACGCCGGGACTTGACACGTGATGTTTGCGCGTGACAATTTTCTCTCCGTATCGCCGACTAATGTCTAATCACGACTGTTGATGTAAGCAAACCTTGGCACGAGATTCGGTCTGTAACTAGCTTTCTCTGATGTCACTACTCCTCCTGTCTCCTCCCCCTCCGCGTCCAGGCCGTCCTCAGTCATTTCTGGTGTTGATGATGGTTCCTCCTGCTGCCCCGGGTAGGTAATTCCGTTTTGTTCATCTTGTTTGAGCCTCCCACCAGGTATGGACCACGAGTGACAGCTGTGAGTTAAAATTGACTTTTCATCGATTCTGGATATTCCGAAATGAAAAAGTTTATGTTATTTTTGGTTTATAATAATAATATTAATTTTCATCATCATGATCATCATTGTCGTCATCCTCATCAGTGATCATAAATAGCGCGTTGTCCCAGCCAAAGCCAAAATTCACCCAAATCAAATAAACAAACAGTAATATCAAACAAACACAAATTTCCACTCGCTAAGTTCATCTTTGAATGTGCTAATTAAATTAACATTACATCTGCAATAACTTCTTTCTTGTTTAGTAATATCTCTTGCTGTAAATGTTGAGAACTACTAAGCACAATCCACGCGCAGAAAATACAAAAATAAATAAAATATTCTACAAGTACTACATTCTTCATTCCTCCTTTTCGTGTATTTCTCGGTTCCAGTAAAAAAAATAAATCGGCGGAAAGAGTAGGTAATGACTGACAAGCAGATTAATGAAGTTTCTGTCTTGGTTTCTAAAGAAATGCCCCCTGCCCCGGCAAAGTGGGTGTAAACGACGAGGCCTAGCCATGGCCTCCAGGGAGAAAGTATTGAGCAAAAATGCAAACACGAAGGACTCCTCGTGCCAGGGCCGGGATGTCCCCTAGGAAAACAAATCAGAGGATGGAAATGGACCATTTGCCAGGCATTAGCCTCGGATAGCGCAGAGGCCAACCCAGGGAGCGAACCAGCGTGCTAGAGAGAGAGGGTAGGGTGGAAGTCTTGGGTGGTGTACAGGAAGAAATGAGTTTGGTCAAGTCTGTCTCTTTTGTCTTCGTCTGCGACTGTAAGAGTCAAGGACGTACACGACATGCACGCAAGCACATTATATACTAACCCGTTTTTTTTCTCTCCGGCATCCAGGCTGATAGGTTATCTGGCAGAAAGGTGACAACATTTATTTATCAAATTCAATGAACAGCAGGCCGATGAGAGTTCACAAGAGCAGGTTTTGTCTTTTTTTTTCTCTGATTTTCGCCATCTTGTGGAAAATTTTGAGACGTAGTAAAGAGGACTAGGACTGAGAGAAGAGATTTTATTGCTTGCTGGGATAGAACTCAAAACGAAGACATACCACAAAGCTCTGAGTCTCAGGCAACACGAGACTCAGAGATACAAGAGATGAAATGAGACTATGGAAAGACGGAGTAAAGGAGATGTTTGACAGAGAACAGAATTTACATAGACTATCGCTGTTTTGTCACGATGACTTGAAGACTAGCTGCTTGGAGACCATTTCGTAATAATAATATACAAAATAACTCTGCCCACACGCCCACACGAAAACGCGTTAAAAACCAAACATAGAAAAAAAAAATCACGAAGAAGCTGAAAAAGGTCAGAGAGTAATTAACTCCATCAGAGAACCAGACCAGACTTTTGTCAGATATGTAGATCGAGCATAAGACAGGATGTAGGGGGCAGTTATGACCACCACTTCAACCATTCCTTTTTATTTTAAGCAAACGAATGAGATTCTGGAGACGTGCTAATGACGCAAGAAGCGCGAAGGGGATTAACCGAGCTTAGGACGACAGTCAAATTACAGGCAGGAGAAGAGCAAGGGAGGCAATCCAGAAACTTCCGCTTATAGATTTCTTGGTGCTTTAGTGTTTGAGCACGAACGTGTATTACTGGACTGCTGGCAGACGATTTTTTTTCCCAGTTAACTACTAAAACGAGGCAGCTGTGTACAAAGCTTCCGGTTTGGTCACATTTCAGATTAACTACTAAAACGAGGCAGGTTTGTACAAAGCTTCCGGTTTAGTCACATTCTTTGTTTAGGCTCGCCGAGACTAACAGTAAAGAACTTCGCAAGGTGATAAGCGTTGGTCTCGGCAGACAGACAGCAGTCCACCTACACACGTCCAGGGTTTGAGTATATTCACAAAGCTGCAGGCTATGGGGCATCCCGATTGGTCAATCCAAAAATAGGTTACATATACCACCCCAAGAGTCGCCATCTTAATGAGCGTTATTTTTGTGTGGGAAGGGGACGATAATTTTCAAGATGGTGAATGAACTAGAATTCTGCTTTTGAAAGTGTCGTGTTCTTTGTAATGAGAGAAAGTGTGTGGGTGGGCGAGAGAGAGAAAGATAGAGAGAGAGAGAGTACGTGCACCTACTCTGTGAACAGAAACTGATTACAAATGTTTTTACAAGTAGAAATCAATAACGAAAATAAAGCACCAGAAGACCGGCAGGAAGAAACTAGAAAAATGCTGAAACTATAGAAACTGACAAGCGTGGGAAAACAAGGGGACATTAGGTAAACATTATTAAGATGGCAAAAGCATCCATCAAAACAACATTGCTGCTCTTGTCGGTGAGCTGAACAAATAAATCTTGTATGAACTGTGGTGATCTCTTCTGAACCCGGGGACACGGAAGATAAAAATCTCCAACAAACTGTGTAGAAATAAACTCGAAAAAATTGTCACAGTACAAGATATTATAATCTCACACCGCAAAACATTGGAATAACACAACTGTGAGAAATAAATGTTTCTTGCATCGACTCTGCTACACCTCTGTGTGTCATACTTTCAATAGACAGAGCAGATGAACCCACGAAACCCCGGTTCAAGAAATATCTTGACCTGTTTATTGTCTTCTGTCGAAAATTCTCTTTGGATCATGTCTTCTCCCAACATGAGAGAGATAAGGTTCAGATCTCGTCCAGGGACACTCTCTGTTTGTGATACCTGTTTTCAGGGGCTGGATACAACAGATCGGACACGGACAGTTCTTAACATCAGTAAATAGATTACTTATAATTTGGTCATTGTTTTTTTTTTAAAAATGGTGGCCTGACCTGTCCATATAGTCGATTTAAGGACATTTACCGCAGGTGAGGATTATATATCGATGAAGATAAAGGCCTTTTGCACTGTAAGTTGAGAAACGAAATGAGAATGGCGCCGAGAATTTACTGTATACCTGCAAAGGGCATCGTTGATTTTATCCTGGAGGTCCTTCGTGTAGAAAACCAGTTGTGCATCAAACTTTACCGCAACCTCTTCCCAAATATTTTACTAGTCTGCTACGAAAGTATGTGATTTTGTGTGTTAAGCTTCACCGGAAATGTGAAAATCATGCTTTTGAAAGTGATAGAGGTTGGAGATAAAAGAAAAATAAATCAGATGAACGAAGAAAGAGTTTTCAGAAGATTCTACAGATTAACTGGCAGATGTTTACTAAGTGAGGGTGGCGTAGATGGAGTGTGCTTGATCCATCTTTTAAAATAATCCACGAATTTCGCATAAGGAATTCAAAGTTTTGAAGATACGGGTGGGGATACTGCAACACGGCAGACACGCACCTACCTCGCGCCCACCCGACTTTTTCTCAAAGTTCATCTTTGTCCACTTCTGTCCCGCGTGAAACGCGTATGTCGTGATTTCTTCTGCTCTGCATGGCTTCATCCGGAGCGATTTACAACTACCAAAATGGCTTACGGCCTTTGCAGAATTGAAGATAATATTCATGCCAAAAATAATGAGACTGGACAACGAAGTGACAAGTCAGAAGATCGTCTAGAAACAAAGCGACGTTTGATGATATAGTTCAACAGAACCGAAAATGCCACGCTCTGACATACTATATTCATCATCAACCCCTGATAGACCATATTCATCATCGACATCTGACATACCATATTCATCATGGACCTCTGACATACCATATTCATCATGGACCTCTGACATACCATATTCATCATGGACCTCTGACATACCATATTCATCATGGACCTCTGACATACCATATTCATCATGGACCTCTGACATACCATATTCATCATGGACCTCTGACATACCATATTCATCATGGACCTCTGACATACCATATTCATCATGGATCTCTGACATGCCATATTCATCATCATCATTATTTAACATCCCATGTTTCTCTTCAGCAGCGGCGTCAAGTACATCACATCTATCAGCAGGCATCAATGCTACTAGCTGCTTCTGAAGTCATCGTTGACACACTTTTTCCTGATAAGAAATATTCAGCCTTGAGCATTCCTCATGGGGATTGCTCCAGGTGCAGAGACACCATGTACAGAGAGGAATCTCACAACGAGGAGTCTTTGGCAAAGATTGTTCCAGGACTGGGTCGCCTTGTCCTGCTGTGCTCCATCTTGTCTTGTCCTGGTCTAGTGATGTGGCTGCGACGTTGATGGAACACCCCACCAGCAGCCAGCACAAACAAAACTCGACATTAAACGAAGAACTGTTCCCGACATCTTGGCTGCGATGCCGAGGAGGACTTTTACGATTAAACAAGAACGACAGACGAGTGCTGCTGCACACCTCGTCAAACGTAAACAATGGCGTAGATAACGGATGGAGGCCTCGCACCCGGTTAAATAGTCTTTTCTTGGGAGGGTTAAGAGTCCTTGCAACTGCGGAGGAGTGTCGTGATGAATGGTCTTCATGCCACGCGCAGACTTCAGTGTATGTGACGTACGCCGGGGCTCAAACCACGTGATGAGCAAGATGTTCATCGAGGACCACGTAGCGTTCATGTTCGTACATAGTCGTGGCGACATCTATATCTGCTGTCATTCTATTTTTTGGGTAGCTTAAAGAGATTAGCTGTGAATAATGATGATGATGATGAGAGTGTTGTTGTTGATGATGTGACAGGGATTGTAACTGTAATGGAGCGTATCGGCTTGACGAGCTTTCTACTGTTGTGAACACTCGTTAAACATGAAATCATTCGCCGGAGGACAATTTTTCGACATGACGGGAAAGTGCTTTCCGCTAAATTAATTGTCCGTTGAACGACTGTTTTGGTAGCACTAATGAAGAGGACATTGTGGGCGATGGGGGACGCACCCAATGCAATAACAGTCAATGTTTATGCCGACCGTTAGAAACATGTTTTGATGGCGGTACAAACGTGGCTGACAGCCGGACTCAGACAATAATTACTAGCAATTATTATCAAGTCCTCATCAAGTACACAAGCGGTAAATTGCAATTGGATTTAGATGGTGATTAATTTGCCCACGTCTTGCTTCGAGGGTCCTGAGGCATTTATCAGTTTGGGTCGGCTTTGTTGTTTTAGTATCTTTCGTCCGGTGGGGGATCTTCCCCCCTACGTGCATTTTAATAAAGACACAAAATAAAAAATCCTCAAAGGTTCAGGATATATGCCATCACACCCGTTTGTCTGTGTGATACACAACATGGAAAACAGACTGCATCAGTAACCGACTGATATAACTCATAACGATAGATGGAGAAAGCAATAAAGGGGAAAGGTCATCCTCTAACCTTTTCCGGTCGTTGAGAAGTAAGATGTTAAAGATCTCACTTTTCTCGGGGCCAGCTACATGTGAGGGCGGTGCCCATCTCCTCTCCCTCAGTACCTCACCTTCACCAACCCTCTACGAAGTCAGCTATCCCATTCCCAGAGAATGAGGGATGGAAGGAAGAGGATACCGATACGTCTGTGTCATCAACACTTTGTTTCCTTCACCATTTGGGCTCATTTCTCAGTCGGCGTTGTTCGCAAGACACGTGAGTTTGCAGGTAACTCTAGAAAACAGTTTTCTAAAAACCGATTGAAGCCGTCACGGGAGGATACCCCCACTTCCTCATCCTCCCTTCCTTCTTCACGGATGGTTTGACGGCCTCGCGCTCGGTTACCACTCACTGACATGACGAATTTCGCAGACTGTCTGCTGGCACAACGACTGGGGCGAGAAGAAGCACAATACCTACACCTGGCCAAGACAAGAAAGATTGAAAACCTGAAAAACTGCAGTTGGCAGCAGCTGAAGTCCATGCAGCAACACATAACTACGGAGGGGAAAATATTGTTTACAATCCTGTGGTTTCAGGGGGAACTTGCTTCTGAAGAGTGTATGTAGACTGTTTTCAGAGTAAAAGAAGTCTGTGTGATGTTTTTTGTTTGGCGAATCACTGTTTTTGTAATAGTGTAAAACTTTGGCTGGAATCGAACCCTTCCCAATTACGAGTAGTCAGATGCGACGACTGATAAGACTTGCCACAGGTGATCCTCAGTGGTGGTGAGCAGGTCTGGCACAGGACAACCAGTCTTTAGAACTCTTCAACCAGTTCCTTTTCTGTACACCTCGGGGTCTACCTTCTCCAAGGTAGGGATGATGATAATTTTAAGTCGGTTCACACCAGCCTGTGATACAAAGTTTCTAGAAGAGGTTCCTGCTGTCCAACGACTGAGACATTGTTGTTCTGTGCCAAGTCTTTGACCTTAGGCTCCCTGTACGAGATTCAGAACAGCTTCCCCCACGTGTTCATTAATTTCCCCGTATTTTTCTTTCCATATCGAATCCTTAGAGCATGACGGGAACTACGAGAGAAATGTACAGTCCAATCAAGACCCTCCTCCATGTTCACTTTTCGCATCACATGCCACGGTCCCTCGTGCCAAACTTTTGTAAAATGCCGTTTAAAAGTCAATGAAGCTGTGGAAGAAATTTCGCAGGTGTTGTAGGTAAGTTTTTGTTCTATTAGGATGTGACAGTTGAAGCTGTTCAACCGTTTGCTTCATAGTTTGAAGCCATCTTTTTCTTGTGTTTTTCTTCAGTTTTTCAGAATTTAAAGCGAATCTGGATTACATTCAGTGTCACTTTGCTGGGCTGTTCTTCAATTTTTTTGTACAGTTTTCTGTTTCCTTTCGTTGGAAGGGGTATGTTAGTGATGGCGTCCGTTGTTTGTTATTCTTTGTACTCCCAGATTCCCTGGCACATAAAACCTTTGTTGTTTCTTTTCCCACGGTGGTTAAACAGTTCAGTTTGGACATCGGTAATGGCAGGTGACTTTCCTCCCTTCATCCTGCATCCCACTCTCACGACCTCCTCCCGTTGGTAGGTTTGTAGACTTGGTTCTAGTCTGGTTGTCCTGAAGAACATCGGCGCCATTCCTCAACTGCAAGTTTTACAGACCATTCCAATATTCAATCTGAGGGTTTAGTACAGCAGTGCTTTGATCCACTCCTCCACCGATCCGGCATAATGTTGCCCCTGTGTCAATTATTCATACTCCTTTCTCCGAGCTTATACACTTGGTGGCGCCATCTCTTCTCCGAGCGAGACCACAATCGATGGGTCGGGTTGGTCGTATTACGTCGGCCCTCGGTTCTGCCTGGTGCTATCATCGCAGCATCCCTCGCCCAGTGATCCCGTATTAGCATCTCTATTTACTGCCGGAGTTTATTCTCTTAACCTTTATCTTTACCAAGATTGATGTAAGATTACCCACAAAGCAGTGGGGTCAGTTGCTCGTCATGTAAGATAAGGAAGCGTGACATTCCTGAACGAGAAAATTATGAAATTATAAAGCTAAAGGAAGAAAAATTAAAGCAAAACAATGTTTAAGTGAAAAATTCATTTTTTGATATTTTAATTGTCATATAAAATAATTTTACTGTGACAAATAAAATTTGCTTTAGCATAAAAATATCAATTCATAATTTATTTTATTATTTTTATTTTTTTTTTTTACATTTATTGCATCTCATTCAGGAACCATTGAAGAGGATTTACCGAAGCACGGAGAAAATAATGACTACTTTTTAAACATGGACACAACCATCACAGCTTCCACACTGTCGTGCGAGGAATCCCTCCAAAAGCCCATCGCAGACTTACAGGCGCGTGCGGACTTTTTCATACCCGATGACCTAACCTGGTATACGAGACAAAGCTTCGAACCACCTCCTCCTCCTCGCCCTCCACAATTGTTTCCTGATTTGACATCTGTGCATTGTCCTCATCTAACCTTTATGAATGTTATTTTTGCGCTCGTCGCCAGGATGAAGCAGGGAGGCTGGGGGAGGGATGGCTGCAATCACTGGGCGAAATTGGCGGGTCAGATTTACGGGGAGGAGAGTAAAAGGCTAGAAACACGCGACATGAGGAGAAGCAGGGACCACCTGCTGGCCTCATAAACATCTGTTTTCTTGGTGCGCAGGACAGACCTGTTACACATTGTCCTCTTCACACAAATCAAACTACAAACTCGGCTGCGCACAAGAAAATAACCTTCCTCTAAATCTTGGGCTATTTTTCTGTTATCTCTGGAAAAAGAATTTTAGAAATTAAGATAAATGGAAAAACATGCAAACATTGTCAGAATTGTTGAGAATCACGATGAAGCATTGTGCAGTTATGTGGTTTAGCCGTTCGGTTCGTGACAAGAAATTCGAGGGTATAAACCTTGTTCGGGCCGAAGGTTGTAAACTTCTACTCCCTTGTTCCTGCCCACATCCCTTGAAAAAAACTTGTTTTTTAAAGGATGGACATTTCCTGTGGGAATTTTGGGAAAAAAGCAACTGAAATTTAATACTATAATGGTGGTGTCAGTCACATCTAGTTTACTAGTTACGGTGAGCCACTTTAAAGTCTTTTACCTGCCTGTTGAGATTTACACCGAGTCAGCAACTAGGAGAATATTCAGACATTTAAACAGGATCCTCGTGCAGGAGTTGAGACCTCAACAAACGACCGTTAAACGTTCCTGTCTTGACAGACAATAACGGCGAATTTACTGATCCACCGAGGTAATGAAAGAGGCTCCCTCTGTAACAAATGTACAGTCTGATTACACACAACATAGAGAGACAAGAGCAAGAACAGTGAGTTCACTTTCCGACATGTGAAGTAAACCACAACATAAATGTCAATACAAACCACAAGCGGGGTTGATCAAATATATGATAACAAACGAAATAATCTACAATTGATACTCTACCGTTGCAGAACGATGAGAACGATGCACGAGTAGGATGACAAATAAGAGGAAGATGTGTGTAGACTTCATCAAGCCAGCTGGGACAGTAAGTCTTTTGAAGCGAATATACTGGAAGCAGTTTAACTGTGGGTACAGGACTCACCCGACGGTAGACTAGACAGTGCGACTAATGGACATTGACTGGTAGCCAGCTACAGAAGACACTTGCTGGGGAAGAGAAAAAGAAGAAGGAGTCTTGAAGGCTACCCAGAGAGGCAGACAATTATGCACAGACAGAAAAACAATCTGACTGTGTGTTAGGGATACTCTAGATGTTCTCTTCTTCTGGGTGGAATAGTTTTTGTCAATTTGCAGTTTGCGCTCATCGTGTTTCCTTCTGTCTTTTCTTTCTTTACAAACACAGTAAGTCTGTGTCTACTCAGTGTTTGCTTAATGCTGGGTACTCAAGATGCTGGATACTTTTCTGGAGCATACTTGCCACTCATTCAATCACCTGATCAGGACTGACCAGCAATGACCGGAACTGTTTAGCAAAAAGTAGAGGACGTTGTTTTCCATGTTCAAAATCTTGCAAATGGGATTTCATCATCCTCTCCTTATTCTCCCCCTCTCGCCATGAAGACACGAAAAGTGTGAAAGTGAATTTGAAAATGCTGAGTCCATGCAGTTTGCCTTCAGAACTGAAAAGGGTTGGAAGAAGCTACCATTCCCAATCCACAAATCTGTGAAAGCCCAGGGTTCACGACAGTCTTTGCGGATTTTTTTTCTTTGCCTTTAACAGTAGCAACCGCGCTTGTTAGCAGAGAATCTCATTTGAGATGACCCTGTGGATAACAGCTAGCCCTAATACACAGCTGATCCCATAAATCCCAGATTCCCTGGCATGCAGACAGCAAAGTTAATTATAGTCATTTCTTGGACGCAGTGGTTAGAAGAATTTTGTCATTGCTGTTACTATATATAAACAGTTGTCGAAGCAATATATAACATCTCTAGTTAAGAAATTTTTCTGAGGATACGGCCTTGCTGTCACTCTTGTTTGGTCATGAACATGATCAAGGTGTTGCACCTGACTGTTAACTTTACTCAGTCATTAGTCTCTTGACTGGTACCGGTCGTCGTTGGAAGAGGGGTCAGGGGTCAGGTCACACGGGTAGACTGTCATGGACGATAGTGAGCAGGTCACACACATTCTCTTCCCATTCCATAACCCTCGCACCAGCCTGTCAAAAGCCTTTCAAAGTCTACGAGTTTTGAAGTTGTGATGGAGGTTCCGCCGATGCTAAAGATGCTTCTGTATCAGGATCAAGATCTGTTGAACTGTGTTCTGTTCTGTTCTGTTCTGTTCTGAAGCTATCCTATTATCCTGCGAGCAGTTCCTCAGAGGTGGCGCTGATGTGGTTCTGTATTACCGTCATTATGACTCTGGAGGCTGATTAGGCTTATTGTCTGTAATTCGTCCCTTCTGGGAGTGCGCTGTTTGTTGTTTTTGTTTCAAAGGGTTATGATTAATGACTGCGCCCATTCTTCGGGTCATTGTTTACATTCCCAGACCTTTGGCACAGAACAGTGAGAACCTTTGTTATTTCATGTCCAGTTTGCTTGAGCAGCCCAGCTGGGATGTTGTTTCGCTCTTTTGACCCCTTCCTGTAGGACTGGTAGGTCTGCTGGTTCGCTGGTTCTAATCTGGTTTTGGATGTCTGTTTTCTATTGGAACTTTTACAAGTCTTTCCAATAACTAGTCAATCCGTTAAGTATAGTAGTGCTTTGTGTAAGGACGAACATTGTTGTCTTTGATGACTGCCTTGTGTTGACCTGTCTTGGGCATTGGCCCTCGATCCGATGCTTCATTCTCAACTTCAACTCGTCTTTCTTCAATCGTTGACAGTCTTATCACAAGTCCACTGGCTACTACAAGGCAATCATCCACAGTGCCATTCATTAAACCAAAAAGTTGGGTCAGACTGATTGTGCCGAGTCAAGTGAACCTAATGTTGTAGTTAATCTAATTATTATTATCTGCACTCACTGTTGTTGTTATTGTGAACACTCCTCTATAATCGGTGAATAACAATGTTATTGTCATCAAACAGCTTCTTGTCAGCATAGACGGAAACCACTCTACAGTAAGAAGGTTAATAGAATGACAGTTATTTAAAAAAAGCTTTCAAAGAATTTGTTTTGCGTCCTTCTATAAAATGTTGCGTTGCTTAATGAAGGATGTGTAAAAAATTTTTGAGTCTTTAGAACAGCAACCTAATCAGTTAACAAACACACCAGTGAAAAAATTTACAGGTCGAAATCCTACATTTACCGGGCTTGGTCATTACAATGAATAATTACATGGTTTTCTGATGACACTTTAGACAGTGACAGACACGAGGCATTTTCTTCTCTCTCTCTCTGTGGTGGGGGTGGGTAGAATGAAAGGATGAAAGAATGCCTGAAGAAGGTACACGCGAGCGGCGGAAATGAAGTCTCACCTTCTTTTGCTCGTTAGCTTAACAAGTGTCATGCCCAGTGCAAAAGGCTACGAACTTGTAGAAGACAATTAAATCGTAGTGAAATTTTAGGCCATTTGATTGGGAACAACACATCCTCAGCTTGCTGTGATGTTAGGGGCATAGAGAGCACAGGGTGAGGGCGACATGTCAGTAGGATCAGTGGAGCAAATGGCCGGATCTTGCAACGTGGATCCCGCGGTCACAATTTCTTCCCCGGGTAAGGGATTTGTTGGAAGAAGATGTTGAAGGGTTTTTTCTGGTACTGTGAATACACTAGCATGTATAGGAGTGGTACCTGACAGTACCCTAATCCTCAATCCAGGGGCGCAAATCTGTTGTCAACCCACTAACAGGTCATGATGGAGACTTTCGCCAATCATGTTCTGGGTACTGAACCTTGACTATCACACGAGAACATGATTAGCGTGTAAAAGGTTTACCTAACCACTGGTCTTAATAGGAATTATTTTCCGACAATCCAAAAGTAGAGACAGGAACGACATTAGCGAAAATAACAACAAAACTCTCAGTCAACTTTTATCCAGTTTCGTTACGAATTTTTGCTTAGAAACTTGTATAAAGTTCTGATTGGCTCCTCTTTTTATTAGCACTACGTAATATCCGGTTTTAAAAAAAGTTTAATAAGCATCAGCACAGAATTGTTCAACCCGTTTTGACTGGTTCATTTTTTCTCTCCGGATGTGACACCAAAAAAGTGCGCATGCGCAGTACGATCGATGTGGCGTTCATGCAAACTGAGATTGACTTAGAATGCATGAGGAACGTGGCTACCTCAAGTCTTCTCTAAAGGGCAATACGAGAGATGGTCAGTCAACTGATTTTGAAATCTTCGTTGTATCTTTCCTTTCTTCCAAGTACACACCCAACCTCAGCAACACTTGCAGTCACATCTCATCACTAAAACTTTCCATCATTCAGTAGGCTATGCAGGTGACTTAAACAGTTTTTTTTCCTTCGAGATTTCAACACATTCCAAACATTTTCACCTGTTATTTTCTGTTCCAGATTTATTACTTACTATTTTTATTTCATATTATTCTGTATCAGTTTGTGTTTTTCTTGTTTTCCTTTTTTTCCTTATAGTGACAGCTGCGCTGTAAAATGAATTTTTTTGTATTGCTATTTCAAATTATTTTTCCTCTTTGATGGCAAAGAAGACATTCTGTGTTTTGACCACGTGCCTTCCTTTTCCCTCTATAAACATTGCGAGAATCTGCAAAAGAAAGGAATAACAACTGCATTTAAACATTAAACGGCCAGCGGATTGCTTCGATTTTCTTAAAATACTCCAAGTGTTCCCGATAGGGGATTGCGGAACAACTAAAACTAATGGATGCAGCCCGAGCATTTTCATGAAACCCTTGAATCCGACACCTGCGATCGTGATCAAATTATTTTCTTTCGAGCTCACTTAAAAACACACGTGCATCCTAGGAACCAATGCATTTCTTTCCCTGCTTAAATTTACTTAAGACTTCTGAATTTTGTGTTTGTTTTGCGATGCATCTGGCACGCGCTTGATGAATGCTTTTATGAAAGAAGAAGAGACAACACTGTTTAGATGTGACTGGTTTTGCGAAAAAGAAAAGGGTAATAAAACTCGTGAGGCTGTCATCGAAATGTAGGGAGGAAGAAGGTAGATAAAGAGTTCACAAACACTGAGAGGCTCTACGCCCACACAACACTTCAGTCTGCTTCCTCTGTCGAACTTTCTAGAGGAGAGAACCTGCCTCACTTCATTTGTCTTTATTCTTACTGATGTTTTCACGCTGATATCTCGAGAAAAACAAGATCTCGATTTTTTTGTGAATGTTCTGAAAGTTGTGCATAAACATTGCGCCGTGAAGCAAACAAAAGGATTCAGATGATGATAATAATAATAATAATAATAATAATAATAATAATAATAATAATAATAATAATAGAACTTAAATAGCTCATTTCCTTGCTTGGAAGTAAGTTTAGCTACACGAACAGAAGGGCGGGGAAGGGAGAGAAATATGGAAAAGGGAGACCATCAACTACTGGCGATGTTCAACGAGATCGAAGGCTTCCAAAGGAGTTATTGCATCAAGCAGTTTAAATAAGGCAGAGCCTACCCGGTACAAGAGTAAGAATGATGCCCAATGGTCTCCTCTTTATTTACATTAGTATGAAAGGATGAGATCCGACCTCCACTGACATAGCAACAGTCTTACTCCCTGTACTGAACAAATATCAAAAACATTTTGGACTTGATCATTGATTGAGGACAGTTCCACTGCATCCTCTTTCCCCGCCAGAATAAAAATCAATAAGAAGGAATGAAAGTATGATAGCTGATCTACACCCAGCTGTCGAAGTACACCCAGACTGAGGCCTACAAATGTCACAAGATTCATACCTTTTCAACAAATATGAAAGATTTCTATTTTGAATTATATTCGAATGACAGTTTAACGTGCAAGTCCTGTCTAGTTCCTAGGATCCTCGGAGGTGGAGGTGGAGACCAAATTATAATCTTAGATTAATATCGTTTCCCACCCGTCAAAGTTAAAAAGTAAATATAATGACACAGATCTTGAGAGCAAGTGGGTTACAAACCAACGATGCGGAAAATAAGACAGCGACAGAAGAGACGAGCCCAGACGATTATGCTGGAAACAGATGTGACAGGTACAGAGAAAAAAAAAAGACTTTAAAAAAGGCAGGAGAGTGATGGAAAGAAAGAGAGAAGAAAAGAGAGAGAGAGAAAAAAAAAAGAGAGGGAAGGAGGGAAAGTGGAGATAATTGTCACATCTGCAGAAGAAATGCGGAATAAATAGGATTTTACACGAGTGATGTTCTCCCAGAGAACTGCCACTGACACCAGTGTAATCATTTGATGATGGCCGAAATATGGAGAACATGTAAAACCACGCGGAGTCTCGCGAGAATTATTGAGACATTTTCTGAATGACGCGTGCAAAAGGGGACGTAATCGTGTCGGGGGCGATCCCGACTGACAGGTTGTTCATGTCCTGACTACTCAGGTGTGACTTGTGGCTGCACAGCACAGAGACACGTAGATACATTCACAAAAAAAACAAAACAAAACAAAACAGAAAATAAAATAAAAACATATTCACGCAGAGAAAGAGACTGAATAAATAAACAAATAAAAGGACTCATGAGCTTGAATTCCCTATCGCTCACTTTCAACACTCACACATGAAACGAGAAACAGAAAATAAAACAAAAGCTAAATCAATGCTCTGGAAAATGTACTTAAGGGCAACAGATCTCATATCGGGGAGGGGGAGTTTATTGATGAGGTATTGAGGGGAGGAGGAATTTATTGATGAGGCACGGAGGGGTAGAGGAGCACTCACGTGTGAATGAACTGAGTATCAATGACATTTCCCTCGGCTAGGTCGTGAACCTTTGCAAAATCTGTGGTTCATAGCATCAGAATTAATTAACCGATTTAAAGCAACGATTAGACAAAAATAATAACTGGGAAACATGAAAATTTTTCCTTCCATCACGCGTATCTGGCTGGATAGTTTAGAGAAGTTAGCTGGCATTGACAACGGCCATTTCTTTCGAAAGATAAGCAACACAAAAACAACTTAAAATTAGACCGCCGATAACAAATTTGAATATGTAATAGTTAGATAAACATGTATACCCATCAGTCCCTTAATGATAGTTAAGTATTTGTAAATACCTTCTTTCAACAGGGAGGGAAACGAACACCGCATGATGTCTTAGCAACTACGCAGAGCCCCGGATGAAGGAAGGACAGTGATATCCAATGTGCGTAGTTATGAAGCAGGAAGAAGTCGTTGCCTCGAGACAACCTGGGGAAACCGGGGGCAAGCGGCTTGTCTTCGCAGTCATAAATCAGCGAGACAGACGCCCCGGGGGTAAAGTGAGGTAAAGCAATATCCGCACTCCTGGACACCCATGTTGCCCCCAGGGCAACGACTTAGCCTCGCATTATAACCTGGCGCTGCGGTGTCGTGTGCACATTGATGGGTGTCACGTGTTCTCACTGCCACTGACCTGCAGCATGCCAGTCGTGACCTCTGAGAACTGTCACGTGTAACATCATCGAGCTTGCACAGCTTCATTGACAAACGACGGGAAAGGTTCGCGAATCTGGGCGAGACTATTAATCTTGCAGGGTTAGCATACTTCGGTCATCGAAATAAATCATGGCTGAAGACCCTTGCTGCTTCCCTCTGACGACTTGCTAGGAAAGAGTTAACTCCCTGCACCTCGTCCGTGATGGGCGGGACTCGAGGGAAGAATAAATGACAGGGTGATGTTGATATGAAGCACGAGGAAAAGATCTGTCTATCCATCTGTCTGTTGGCTCACCCAAGCACCCAACTTATTCATTCATCCATTTTTTTTCATTTTTCCGATACAGGCTGTTTAAGGAATAAATTTTTTTTAACGATGCAAATATTTCAGGACACTGACATTTTAAGGATACCAAAGTTGTGTAAACTTTCTGCACTGAAGTTTACATGCAAAGCAGAAGTCTAAGTCTCAGAACCACTCTCCAAACTCCGACGGTTGGCCCTAGCTGCGACCTGACTGAAGTCCTAACCTTCTATCGTTCCCGAGGAACAAAGAAGAGTTTGTCAACCCACAGCAACGACCCGAGGACTACCAATGACCACGTGATCATTTCCAGTTTAGCGATCACAAGTCTTTCGTTTTTCTCCTGAATTGTGCCTCCGACTGTACTTCGTGGAATTCATCAAGGGACTTATCTAATGCAGGTTTTCTCAGAGGTATGTACGTTAACTTTTTTTGTTATCAGAACAAGAGAAGACAATCCAGCGCGAAAGTGAAGACGAGTTACCCCAATCTCTTTTCTTTGTTTCCTTTCTTTATTTCTTTGATTGTTTTTTTTTTTTGTTTGTTTGATTTTTTCTGTCTTTTAGGTGAACAAGGTTGGTGTGGTGGCACATGGTGCACGGTAGATTCTAAAAATAGTTGGAAGATTTTATGAATAATCAAAATTGGAAAGTAATAACAAAATTTATTTAAATCTCAACGTCTACATATCAACAGTAAAGACTTATTTCTTTTTGTTTTATATCAGCAAGACATGTATTGAGTTGTAGGATTTTGATGATGTTCATAGAGTAAGATGAGTTTAACCAAAACACATAATAATTATAACTGTTTGACAAAGAGAGAGGGAGGGAGCAACTCTGTTAGTGATGTTACCGACTGTCTAGTCCCTAGATAAGAGTGTCTACTTTTTGTATTCGTGTCTGATAAGTGGCATGTCTATTGTTGCCGAGAGAGTTTAAGGTGAGTGGGTTGGTATGTCGACTGTTGTTGAGTGTGGCTAGGAGTGGGAGGTGCATGGAATATTTTCTTGGATATCTGTAACAGACTGCAACACCTGTGTGAATGGTAGTGATTTAAAACTTTGTGTGGCAGATTGATGTAAAATATTTTATTGTGTATCTTAGGAAGTAAGAGTGAACGCAGCTAGGTGTTAAAATGACTGTGTGTGTGCCTAACCCTGTCCTCTCAATTGACGAGAAATATTTGGTAAACATTTACCAAGTGCAGTCATTTGTTCCAACTTCCCAAATTCTTTGAAGTATTGTAAAACGCAACTCTTCTTACATGATTCATTTGGTAAACTACTTATATACGCCTGTTGTACATAAAAACCAATGATAAAGTGTCATTATTACAGCAATACAACGAATTTTTACAATGATTTTCTTTCAACGGACCATCATAAAAGAGAAGTGCTTACAAAAAAAAAACAACAAAAAACAACAACAACTGGAAGTTGCATTTGATAGTCTGAGTAGTCACAGTGCCAGGCGATGCTTGAAAGGAAGAACAAGAAAAGCTGGCAAGTACTTGACAATCGTGCAAAAACTCACACATTGGCTGAAAGCAAGTTGTTGGTGGTAAAGACGTGTCCCATCGCTCATTCTTTCGTATCTTTCATGATTATAGTTCGAGCGAAAAATGTCTTCCTGTTGATCACGTGTACGGAACATTAATTCTGTGGATGCGGTTATCGATGCACTTCTTCCCGCTCATTAGCAACCACCGAGCTTTGATCGTGATTGCTTGCAGCAGTGATGGGACGAGGATGGGGGAGCCACAGTCGATGAGAGGCATTTCCGATGTATACCACACAGTGTGAACGATTGTCCGCCATTTCTTTTTACATCGGTTGAGATAGATGTAGACTTATTAAACAACAATTTCAGTTGAAGAAGCAAACATAAGGATTTTAAAAAACTTCTTGAAACGGAGAGCATCTGTGGCTGCAGACATGACGAATGGTTGTCTGGCTGGCTGGCTGGATGTTTATCCACGCGTGAATATTTCCGCATATATATATATTATAACGACTTTCGTGGTAGAGGCTCTGGACTCTGACTTACACAGTAGCTGCCATGGTCTTTCGTTTTCGATGACAAAGAGCAGCCCAGAAGCCCTGGAGCCATTATCTGTTATAGTTTCATACTGGGAGGACCAGCCTGCTAAATTGACTGATCGTCAAGACCGCAGTGTGCAGGGATGTCGGGAGGAAATCTGGAGGGCTTTGGCAGACCCAAGGGGGTTTTCGCCCCCTCGCCATCAGACAGGTCCGTTAGGTTGTTTTTTCCTCCCGCTGCTCATCTAATTACTTTTTTCTTTGTCGGTATAGGTTTCTTGCTTTCTTCCGATAATGGCTTTGTACTTTCTTGTCCCTTCTGCGGCTTTACATTCGTTGCCCACTCTCATTGCGGTTGCAGAAAAAAACACAAGAAAGTAGAAAGTAATATAGTGAAGTATTTCATTGCTAGAATGAACTCATGCACACACATACACGACCTGGATTAGAAAAAATAAAACAAAATAACACGAGAGAGAGAAAAGAAAATCACCAAATTTACCAAGCCAGGAATTTTTTTTTTTGGGTGGGCGGGGGAGTATAGATGGGAAGTCCACGTGCAGATGTTGAATTGTTTGTTGAGGAAAAGAGCACGAGTCAGTGATGCAGTGTTTGTCTGTGTGGTGAAGACGTTGGTGTGAGTTCCTGACAAAATATTGGCCGCGAGAGAAAAAGGATCCTTTACATATCCCTCCCTAACGACCGTAAGATCACGAAACTTTTATCCCGAGAGTTGTTGTCTCATTATCTTCGATAAAACTATCCGTTTGGTAAGAGGAGAGAAAGTATGTATAGAAAACATTTACAAGACGTTAAGGTCTGCACCGGCGTGCACTGGGTTCGCTCACCTGTAGCAAGACTCTGGAGGTGAGACAGTTGTGCGGCTAATAATAGGGATGCTGGTATGTATAGGAATGTACAGACCTGCTCCAACATTCTCCACTACCGCTTATGAAGAAATATTGCTGTGAACTACAGACAGCGACTGATGTCCTGTTCATTGTCGGAACCTGTCTACTTTACATTTGGGGGCAGTTTGTGGAAAAAAAAACAACAAACAAAAAACAAAAAAACAAAACAAAAACAAAAAACAAAACAAACAAAACAACAACAACAACAACAACAAAAAAAAACAAACAAACAAACAAACAAAAAAAAGAAAAAAAAACAACAAACAAACCCAAAGTTCTTCAAATTCTGAGGAATTTTCTTAGGTGCTTTGTTTCGTTTTTCTCGTTCATGGCGAGAAGAGAATTTTCCAGGTATTCTAAATAGCAGCCTCCCTCTAACTTACTTTGAATACCTTTTCGGAAAAGGCGGTTTCTTTGAAGTTTGATTATATGCTATAAGTGTGATATTAAACGAGCCGTTAGATTCGCAAATTACCGCTGAAGGTGTAGAGCGAGGTGAACCTCTACCACCCTCCAGCCTCAATTTTTTTTCCATTACCTGTGTTATGCGTTCCTCTTTCATGCACCATTCCACCTGCGTTACTCTCGAAAGAGCAAACATTAACGGTCTGATCAGTTTGTTGGTAATTCTGTTACCTGTTCCATTACACTGAGGTTCTCGTGCAGGTGTATCCGCAAAATTCATTAGTTTGGGTTGGAAATTACAAAATGTTATTTTATTTATTTATTTTTTGTTATGCCAGAACTTCGCAGAAGTAGACAGTTATTGCAAGAAGATATATAGAAGATGTTTTCTTTGAATAAGATTTTTCAGGTTACTTTCGTGAATGGTGGCTGGTTTTGATGAAGGAAGGTGCAGCCGTTAAGTTTCAAAATTTAAATATCCCTCGTTTTAAATATCCCTTTAAAATTCTGACGATTCCCCCTTTCGCCGGCCTCGTGGTGTCCTGTTCCCCTGCTGACTGGACTTCCTTTTCGTTATTGTATTTTGAGAGCTGAGACAATATTTGCCACAGTCCTCCGAGGCCTGACTTCCAAATCGCGAAGAGCTGTTCATGCGAGCGGCAAATCGAATATCTCCGGGTGCAGCCTCGCTGTCAGGCCTCATAGGCCTGTGTGTCTTTTCTGCTTTTTCAAGACTCCCAACTCCCAAAGCCCCGGCCTGCAACCCGAAACAAATCGTTCACAAGTCACTTTTATTTTATGGGACACTGATGAAACTCCGCGAAGCGTCTTTGACGTCACGTGCTAGGCTGGGCATTATGGGATCGCACACGAAAGGGAGACAACCTTGCCCTTAAAGAAGAGGCGTCTAGAGTTCAAAACAATTTTTTTTCTTTTTTTAAATCCACTAAAGTTGCAAGGAATGATTTCCTGCGGTGACAGCAACAGAATGTTTTCTGGAGGGTTTAAGGTCGAGGACAGGTTTAATCCCGACATCAGCAATAAAGTCATTCGCAGTGTCAGGAGAATGGAGATTTAAGAAAGAGAAACTCCGATGAAAATGGAAAGAACCCGGAAGAAAGAAGACTGGTTTGTCTTACAGGCAGAGACTGTGATTTTTGTATTCTCCGGAAAAGGATTGCGTGAAAAAATATTATAATTATTAAACCATTAAAAGTTAAAAAGATTTAATTCCGCCTAATAATAATTTTAAAAACATTTAGCTATAGCTAAGAATAATGTAGCAGCATTTGCGCTTGTTCCTGCGTGCGCACGCATGTGGGTTTAAAGGAAAGCATAGATATAGAGTATAGAATGGTCAAACAAACTCTAATTTGAACGCGAATATTTCACTCGCAGCTGAAAGAGCATGTTCATGTTTATTGAAGAAAAAAAAACCAGCAACCATTGTAAACATAAACATAAAAAATATATCAAACATAAACTAGTTTCCAGAGATGAAATACAGTTTCTATGTCAACATCTGACGCTGCAAAAGTAGTAGATAGATTATGGTCTGTTAACACAGGAAAATACAATACAATAAGTTTTTTTAGGAAAGCCATTTATAACCAAAAAAGCATGGAAAAAAATTTGCCCGAGTTTTCGTATTTCTGTTATATAATAATTTTACTAAACTTGGTCAAAAGTTCGTCGGTGTTAAGAAACTTTACAGAACCCCTAACCGCCGTTAGGCCATTACAACTATTGCAGTTTTTATGTATAATTACAGCATGTTTGTCTCTCCATACCAAGATATTTAACTTAGAATGATGTCTGTGAAGTGAGAACCTGAACCACTGAAAACATCATCAGTGACGAGATGTAATAAACCTTCAACAGCAACATCGCCCTCAGGTCCGACTTGTGGATTTGCTTTGTCCTGTCGTTACAAACGTCTGATGTGTCGATGACCGACAAGTGTGTACTTACTGTTACTCTCTTTAATTCTGTTGTTCACGGAGAAGAAGAAGAAGAAAAAGTTGCTGACATGGGTGGCTAATCTTCAGAAAAAAAGAAACAACAAACTTGAGATACCTTCTTCGCCTTCTGTGTCAGTTGCGGAGCGAGATTTTCGCCGATAACAAAGTAGGTTGGAGCTGGTTGGCGAATGTAAAGACAGTTCTGTAACTGCTTTATGCCAGAACCAGAAAGATTGTCATTTGCATGAGGCAGGTCGCTAACAAATCCAGGTTTTGTTTGCGCAACAGGCCCGGGGAGGACTGTGTGCTGAGGCGGCGCAATTCATGGCTGACTGGTCTCCTATCAAGCTGTGTGATCGTAGCCAATCTTCGCGACAGACGAGGCCCATAAATAACTTTGATTACTTTTATCGCAGGCAAACAAACAAGACTCGAGGGACCGCAAGCAACTGAGATTTTCTCCTCCAGAACCATAGTCCGTGCGCTATCTTCTCATTTCATTCGCGGAGCACTGTTGCGCATCTCTTACGAGGCTAAAGAGCAACGAGAGATTGAATCAGCACCACACTCGCAACAACCACCACCACCCCTACCACCAGCCTCCCCACTAATTTTACGCCTCTCGACATCATCGCCGCCAGATGTCGTGGCTGTGCAGTAGGCATATCACCTGCGCACAGCTGGACAGACCTGCAAGTGTCAGCTGCCGGTGATTTACAGCTCACCCCAACGGTCCGGGCGCCCCACGTGGTCTAATTTTAACGCTTGCGCTGTTTGGAGTTGGATTAGTCCTTTTCCCCTCGCAGCTGCTTTGAAATTGAGAGAGAAGATTAATTTTAATTAAAACTATGCTGAGAGAGAAATAAAATGCAAGCGCAGATGGTTACACACCTTTGAAGAACCTCTCCCAAAGCACGCGGACCAACAAATACAACAGTGAAGATTGGAACGCAGATTTTAGCTAGCAAGCTAACCCAATCAGAAGGAAAAAAAAAGAAGAAAACACTTTAAAGAATGTGAAAATATTTAGCCGACTTTGCGACAGTTTAAGCACAAACTTGTATTACTGGATTGCTGGCAGACGAGTTTTCCTAAAACGAGGCAGTTGTGTACAAAGCTTCCGGTTTAGTCACATTCTTTGTTTAGGTTCGCAAGAGGATAAGCGTTGGTCTTGGCAGACAGCAATCCACCTATACACGTCCGTGGTACAAAATCATCGAGCATGGCACCAAATTTTCACTATTCGACTTCTGTTTGCACTACCGCACCCCACTACCGATGGACGCTAAAACACCTTTTTACATAAAATATAAATAAATAAATTTCACTCCATTTACCTTAGGTGTCTTGATTTCGCTTCGTTAGTCTACGTTATCAGCATTGTCTCCTGCCTTATCTCGACGGAGGGTAGAAAGGCCCATCCTGCAGTATAACAAATGTATAGTGGTAAGCAGGGGGTAATCTTGTAGACAAATAGCTATCCGCCGGCATGGCGACCGCCCTAGTAGATGTATAGGTTCTGGAGTTCCTTCGCATGACTTCGCTGGTAAAGAACACCGCGCCACCTATCGAGGCACTTGCTCGACAAAGTTGGCAGCTCGGTCTTGACGACACTGGAAGTTCATAGTTCATGACCTCGGTGTGGTTAGAAGATAGGAGACATACTATTGAAGAATGGATTTCGAGAGCGCGCGCGTGTGTGTATGCATGTGCATGTGTGTGTGTTCTTGAGGTACCAGACAAGCTTTGTCAATGTTTACAAGGCTATCTCTTGCCTTGAATAGCACTGGGAGCCTGCTAAAGTGTCCTTCTTGAAACCAAGCAGTTCTGTTTTAGAGTGCTCGTCAAATATTGCAAAACTTTTTTTCTCTTCTCCTTACTAAGCAAACATGTTACATATTTGGACGGGATGTGTAAAATGGTCGTGCAAACTCGCCAGGTACACGGAAGAACTAAGGGCTGAAGCCTGGGGTCATTTAAAGCTTGACGATACACTTCACTTGATGTTCTAATTAATTCATTCAATTCTTATAATAATCTCGGGAATTTAAGTACAATTTGATTAAGTTTATCAAAACATTATTGGCGTTTTCGAGCAGCTTTGGAAAAAGAATATCTGTAAAGGTATGCTCACAAATTCCAGCAAGAATGATTCCCTGCCCTTCAGAAATGACTACCCATCACGCACACACGCACACGCACAGACACATGCACTCACTTATAGGAAAAGCATGTGCTTTTAATTTAAAAAAGTTTCTATAGTCTGAGCAATTATAAAGTGTACAGGTAGTCAATTCAAAACTGGACAATATCACTTGTCACAGGTAGAAAGGGTTAAGTATTTCGAGCAGAAAGGTGTCGTGAGATCGCAACTCCCGGGTACAACAGTGAAGGGGCAGTCAGGAACGAGGCTGGTGCTCAGGCACTGAAACCAAAACGAGGCCAATTTGTATTCTGTCCGTAACCTCACGGGAAGCCAGTAAAGTCTTCTGAGCAGCTCAGTAAAAACAGCTTGACAAGCCCCAACTCAGATACTTGCTCCCCTCGTGTATACAGATGTGTGTGTGAGAGAAAGAGAGAGAGAAAGTATGCCTTTATTCAAATATTCCGATGAAAACGACAACACTCCGACGCAGAGACAGCCGAAAGGTCACTCGATCGCCGGCGGTCGTGGCACAAAATTCGTCAATAAATCATCGCTATCGTAACTGCTAGCTTCTGGCCCGGAACTGGAGGTCGCCAAGCAAGAAAATGGTGGGAAGGTGGCTTGGGGGTGGTGGCGAGCTGTAGAAGTGTCTGATGAAAGGTTTTTGTGAGGGACGGACGGAAGCAGACCGGAAAAATACAGCGGGAGGGGCAATACATCTGAGGCGAAGAAGCAGGCAATCCGGGCTCGGGGCATTGTACATCTTGCCACGAGGCCAAATGTCTGTCTGATGGCTTCAGCTTCTGGCAAGTTTATGACAAGGGGATCCCAGCTTTGACTTCTTGAGGCTTTGCAGGGTAATTCAGATTAGATTTTTAAATTACCCGCGCCAAACAGAACTGCCAGTGGCATGACTGGTATCCAAGTGTCTGGTGCAGGTGAAAAATGTAAAAATAAGGTGAAAGTCATCTTATGTGGTTGAGAACTTATAAATATTTACAAATTGTTCCGATTTTAATCGTGATACTAATCAGATTACAGAGTAAAGATCTGCTGGACATAAAATATTGTATAATAATAAAAATATGTTTAAAAAAATCTCAGGATATTAAATATATCGGGTCCACCTGTCGTACCTTCAATTTTCCTAACATATTTATTTATCATCAGCATTATCTTATCTTTATTCTTCACTATGTGGTCGTCGTGTTATTCTCCGTATAAAACATGGCATAACTGTGCATTGTCTGAATATCGGTTCATGCTTTAAATCTTTGAATTCAAACAGCCAGCCAGAGAAAACTTTACTTGCCTTAGTTTACTTTTGTTTGATGGTCGAGTTATACCTCCCAAAAGCGTTGAGCCCCTGCGGAGTTGGGGAAGGAATAATACTCTTCGTTTGTGTCTACTTCTGAGCTGGTTGCACCCCAGACAAGCTTACCTCCCCGTCACACTACATCCTGATGCAAGAGATTTTCACAGGGAATGTAAATCGAAAGTTGGAGACATTATTCCAAAGGGAGCAGTTGAATAACAAAGTTGGTTACTTGTGCATTCAGCCATGACAGACTTACGGGCAAAATGTCCAAACTGATGTTTTTCTCCAACCTTATGTCGTAAAAAAAGAAAGATAACAATAACGAAGAAAGATATTTTACCAGGAGGAATTGAAGAGAGTTTGAGGGACTTTTCCAGAAGAGAAGCAGGTAATGTTTATGGGAGGATGTTGCTGATGGAGGTGTTTGGGTCAAGAGGGGTTTATACTGGAGTAACTCCTCACCCAACTGTTGTGTCTACAATCGATTTCATCTTGTTGTGGTGAGGGCCACACCTACCAACACCAGGTTATTAATTTCCTGTCATCGTGTCTGGTGTTCCTATCATATTACATTCCCAACGCCCAGTTCGCTGCCTGCACCAAGATATAAAATAATTTTATGTTTAAACAAGATTGTCCTCAACAGAAATAAGTGAGAGAAAAAAAAAATACATGACCGAAGGAAGAAAGAACAAAAGAAGGAAAAAATGCAGAAAATGATGAAGAAAAAGTGGATGAAAGAGGAGAAAGAATAAGCCTCGCGGTACAGCCTCTCGCGATATGTGGAACGCTATTTACGAGCAAACA
>SRHC01003381.1:2260-136705 GCA_004794325.1 Pomacea maculata | reverse complement strand
ATAATAATAATTACTGCTGCTACTACTACTTATATTCATTCCCATTAAGTAAATGAGGGGAAGTCACAGGAACTGAAAAAAGTGATCAGAGTATTATCTCATATCTACCATGTGGAGTGGCGTATATTTATCTGTTGCATGTTACTTAAAAATCCCAACAGACTCGAGAGATCATTAACAACTGCTTCAGGTAGAAGCTTTATAAAAGACTTGATACCAGTGAAGGTCTGTATACTTGGTCAGCTCGACTTCTTAGCCAGAAGTTGACGGGTCAAAGTGCAGTACCACAATCCCTTTTGTGTGACCAGAACTGTCATTTGTTCGTCCTTCTTGCTGAGTGTGTTAAGATGAACCAGCTATACTTGTTATTTCGAACCCGACCAAGAGTCCACAGTATCTAGACAATTATGACTAAATATAAAATAACTTTACATTTAAACAAGATTGTCCTCTACAGAAATAAGTGAGAGAAAAAAAATACATGACCGAAGGAAGAAAGAACAAAAGAAGGAAAAAATGCAGAAAATGATGAAGAAAAAGTGGATGAAAGAGGAGAAAGAATAAGCCCCGCGGTACAGCCTCTCGCGATATGTGGAACGCTATTTACGAGCAAACAGGTTTTTATTTTTCTTTTTGGATTACAAATGTTCCTCGCCTTACTGTTCGACAGCTTTTAGTCACGTGACTGAAAGTCGACGCCATGTCTCAGAATCAGGTCATTGGGTTGCTGGGAGGCAGCAGAGCCACTTTTTGTTTTACATCGTTAATTAAGCTCAGAAATGTCAGATGGAACTGAGATACTTAAAACTTGTTTGGTAGGAGGGAATTTAAAGATGGTAGATTCCCAAGTCTGAGTGAACATCTATTTTCTGGACACAGCTCTAGCATCGGCTGTGGTCTTTATCGATATTCGAACTCTAAAGTTTCTGTTAATATTCGGCGGTTTTATTATTTTTTTTTTAATATATAAAAGAGGCACACTTTTGTGCATACTTATGACCGCTGTGTTCTGTCAGTATTGTAGGCAGTGTTAAAATAAATTTATCACAATTAAATAAATAATAAATTATTTTTCCTGAATCATGACACAGGGAACTTTTTCTTCCCTAGCTCTTGTTGAATTACTGTTGTTTGTTAATGTTCAATTTAATTATATTGCTGTGGTCTGTGGCAGTTATTGTCTGTGACATGGACACTACAGCGCTTTGCTTTTCGCAAAGCAGCCCACGCACCTCTCGGGGACGACAACTCCGCGCTGCACGCCTGTCTCAAGAACGACAACCCTTCCGGCACGCTCGATTTCCTCCTGTCCCTCCCAGCTTTCCACAGGCTCGCAGGCCTGTCTGTTTGATGAGCCATGTTGCTTTGGAGCTGGTCTCTGCCACTCTGCTATAAAGCTTTGAAGTGGAATAGTTTTCGAACTCAGTCGGTTCTGTTTTTGTTCTTGCCGGTTCCAGGCGGGAGAACCCTCGAGGGGTGTGTGGTGTCGTCTGGTCCACCGGCCCGTGTGGACACGTGTGGCCAGTCGATACATTTATCAGCTTAAGCGTCTGAATGAAACCTTTTGGTTCAATTAAGATTTTTTATGGATCGCGCTCTTTTTTGTGAAGTCGATCCTCCTTTGGTCCATGCCGCTGTCTTTTGGAACTCACTGATTACTGTTTATGTTTGGGTTTGCCCTGTTGATGTCGGACAGTTTTGAAAGTTTCATCGAGCTGATGGGCTGCTACGTCCCTTCGACATGGAAATGATGACAGGCATTCTTCACGTTGGATGTGAAGCAGATGTTTAAGGATCTTTTTTAATCATGAAAAGTTTTCACACACACACACACAGAGCTATGTCGAACACGAAGAGAAAGAAACGAAGATAAAAGAAGCGACGTTTGGAGATTATAAGAAGAAATTAATGAAGCAAAGACAGAAAAAGAAAGGATGAAATAGGAACCTTTTGAAAGACTGATAAGGACGGTTGAAATAAAGAAGAGTAGTTGAAACAGTGGGTGGTGGACCGTAAAAAAGCGATAGCTGTATTAGGATGAAAACTCAAAGAAAAGCTAAAGTATTAAAAAAAGATCAAGTATAAGAGAAAGAATGAGAAAGATAAGCTAATGAGGAAGCGAACGAGAAAGAAAAGGGGTGAACAGGTGGACGGGATTTTATGATCCAGAATAGTACATTCAGGAGTATCTCATAAAAGCAAACAATCAAATACTGATGTAAGTGTAGCATGACATTCTCACATTTCTCTCATGCTGTGTTTGTGTGGTACACAATATATCAGATCAGTTTTTATAAAATTGTGCTTTTGGTTTCAAGTAATAGGAAGCAGCAGGTGCATAATCCACCCATAAAACACGTTAGTAGACAATTCTGGAAGATGGAACATTAGAACATTATCTGAGAACCGTTATGTAGTACAGAAGGTCGACTGTACTATAGTCGTCCACGACCTCAATAGGAAAACCGCCAATGAGGAAGCGTGGAAAACACAAAAAGGGAAAAATCCAAGCCAAGAAAACAAAGAAATAAAGAATTCAAAGAAACAAAGAAACAAATAATCAAAGAAACCCAGGCAGAGGTAAGTAGTATAATTTAGTGTTGTTAAGTATCTATGGAGATCAGGGTTCGACATTTTCCGCGAGAGTGAACATCTTACATTCCTGTGACATCGATCCCGACCAGCACGCCTGCAAATAATTTAACTCACCTGACTTTTTCGTTTGGTTCGAAGACAAGATTTAGTTCACAGACATGTTTTTTTATTCCTAGAGGTCGCTAACGAGCTTCTTCCTCTCCAGTGACGCAGGTCTCTGACGTCATTTCCAACTTCAAAGTCCCGTCCTGCACGGCGATTGGCTGACAGCAACCTGCGTCTGTTTCTTGTTCCAGTCACTGATTTTCTTAGATGGACACCCAAATCTTCTCTCTCTCAAAGTACGTGTGTGTGTGTGTGTGTGTGTTGCATGCGTGATACCAAATCTGCACAATATTTATGTAACTTTATCTGTAAAAACATTTTGTTTTGAAAAAGTTTAGAGAAAAGAGAGTTGAAAGAAACTGTATTGAAAGCTACATTTCAACAAACGTTGCGCAAATGACGATAACAGCAAGTACCACAAAAATATTTATTATTCTCCATGTTGTGACGAGCTCAATGCAATGTGTTGGCAGGACTACAAACAAACTGACAGCTTAGCAGGAAATGAAACACAAACTTTTAAAAACAACATACAAGCCACAGCAGGGAAGTAAGCAGTCAACGGAAGAGCATCGCTAGCTAAAGGAATTATTTTTTTTGATAGGCAAATTTTGAGGCCGGACTTGAAGGTTTGAGTGGTCACAGATGGAAGAGAAAAAGGAAAGAGAACTCTAAACGTGGGGACTAGAGAAAGAGAAGGAGGTTCGACCGACTTTTTCTCGCTTGATTTGTGGCACAACAGTGGCGCATGCGCAGTCGAAGATAGACATTGATGGCTTCTGGCGCCACCGCTAGCACTGTCTGGATCACGTGATCTGAGTCGGATGTCCATTTGACATGTAAGTTTGTGATTCCAGAAAATATATCGGCAAATTTTTCGCGTGGACGTTTGATGTGTTTGCATACAAGAAATCTTCTAGACCTCAACTGAGTTTCTATCAAAAGAAAACACTCGTCGGTGACCGACTTGTAAACGGTACTGAACGATCAGCCATTAAGAAGTTGATATTAGAGGCTTACTCACGAATGAAAACTTGTTAAAAAGTCTGGTTTTAATTCATTATATAAAAAATATTTCTTTAACAGAGCTGTAGAACTCTGCTCCCATCGCGAGGTACAAGGCTTTGAACATCGTTGATGGTTGATAATTGAATAAAGGACGCAGTTTAAGATATGTTTGAAAGTTTGGGGCTTTCAAAGACCCTAAGTAATGAGTTTTTAGAATTTAGTTCAAGACATAAGTGTTTCTCTAACAGATGCTAAAATAAAATTTTTGCACAATTTTGACTCAAGCTATTGACCGCTTTATTCTCCGTAAGCGTGTCATCAAATTTTAGTTTAATGTTATAATTAATTGGGTTATTAATTATTCATGATAGTTTTTGTGGGAAACAAATAAGACCATTAAAAGATTTTATTGTCTACTTCAACATGGATTAAAATATCAGCATACACTAAAAGAACCGAATATCACTGAATATGAAGCTGGTCAACAAATAATCGCAATTAACATCTATTGTTATGAAAAAAAGGAACTTCAAAGGCAAACACCATCGCTGTTCTGCAGTCGTTTCACATTAAAAGTGGCACAAAGCTTGGCCTTCCCTTCCAAAAACAAACAAACAAACAAACAAAAAAAAAAAACCCCAACAAAACAACAACAAAAAACCAATCCCAACCTAAACAAAAGGTTCGTTCAAGTCGCTTTGAATCATAAACGAAAGCCTGATAGACAAAGAAATTTATTTTAAAAAAGCCTGAACATTGAGGAAATATAAACCAATAATACCTCAATATTTCGCTAAAGCGGAATGTGGCGGGACAACCGCAAGCTGGACATTCATTTCGCCATCGCAAAAGAATAAGTTAGGCGCAACGTCCTGGAACACCCACGCACCTGCCCAACCACAGGTACGACAGCGGTCACGTGATGTTTGTCATACCATACCGAGAAACAATAGACAGGTGAGGAGCCCTCCACGAGGAATGGCGCAGCGCGCGGTGTCAGCATGTATGAGGAGCAGGCACGTGAGGGTTCGTCCATGCAATTTGTGGGGAGGATGGTAGGACGGGGAGGCTTGGCGATGCGCTATGCACGTGCAGCTCGCAGGCTTTTCAGCAGCTAGCAGCAGCAGCAACCACCACCAGACCACGGCGTGAGAGTATCTGGCCTTTTACCGACCCTCGTCCTACGACTGTAGTGCGCCATTTAGCCGCAGTGTTCTCTGGCGCGCGGACACTGTCTCCTCCTCATCCAGCGGTTCTGCCTCCCATCGCTTGGCAACAAGCACTTACTCCTGTTAACTAACATAGTAGGGAAGGGGTGGTTATAGTACAAGCATCTTCACTTCCTATCTACTGTGGCTTTAGAGTTGGACGCCCCACGCAGACAAGGACTGTCTTTTTGCGTGCAGGGCTAATGGACTGTGATTACAACTAACTTCAGGATGAAGTTTGACAAACTAGTTTCTCGCCCCAACTTGACCTGACGGCAAACATCGCAGGAAGGAAAGTCGAAACAGAAAAACAATTGTCAAGAGGATATATTTTTCTTTTCCCAAAAGGGGCTCTGATGTAACATTTGTTCTGACAAACTATGTTGTGCGCAGAGAAAGCAAACGAAAAACAATGAAAAATGATGAAATAAAATTCCTCTCAGGCTGTTTTCTTTGGGGAGTCTAGCTTGCCTCCGAGTGAGAGATCTTGTAAGACAAAGGACTCCTTACTACTTAAATCGACTCCAAGAAGAGAGCCTTAATTCTGTCTGCGTTCTTTTCTCGAAGTTGTGGTAAGTAAAATAGTTTCTTTACAACTTTTCTCAAGCTTAAGTTTTTGTCACAATGCGTTTGTCTCTCTGTGTTTATGACTGTCAACATATTTGCAGTGCAGGGACCGATTATGAGCTGAACATCTGTTAAAGAAATGGCCGTTCCGTTGCACGTCGACAAAGATTTCTTTACCCAGCTGTCGGCAGACATAATGTTAGTTTGTTCAAACAACCGACCTCAAAGGAAACTCATCAATCATTAACACACCCTTAAGTGCAAAGGAGTCGGCGGGACAGCTCTCGACAGTTTCTGCTCTCGCAATTTTGTAATAAAAGTGCTATTACTATCGTTACATTATTTTTACGTTCTCAACGGACACAACTTTCATCGGAGTATTCAAACCGAAATGTGTATAATGCCCTTATCGACACTTTGTAATACAGACACAGCTTTTTTCATTATCGGATCTCACTTTGCGGTCTACCCCATAATGTTTGTTAGTTCTGCACTTGTGTTGTCATGTTATTCATGTTCACAGTGTTGTGTTCCCTAGTACGTCATGTCATTTTTTCCTTTACTTAATATTACTCCTCTCATTAATTCCATCGACCAAATGAAGACAGCTGCTTTCAATAAGAAATCAGTATCCAAAAGGCTAAGCTGGAAGAGTTAATAAACAACAATAAAACCAGTGGCTATAATTAGCTCTTTCTCGAACTTTCTCTTTGTACCTTTTTTGCAGTGATCCTCTTCCTTCATTGCGTCCTGTTGACACAGAACATGTTAAAATGTCCCAGGTTTGTTGGCAGATTTTGGCAGATGATCATGTAAACAGGATGTAATCATTTTCACACAGAGCGAAACGATTGGATAGCTAGATTGTGACTTCATCTGGACTGACGTCATCGTCAGATCCCCCAAGTACACAAGCCAACCGTCGTTTAACTCATTGTTTTCTGTTTCACAGTATTTGTAAGGAAAGAAAACAAATAAAGCAAAAATCCATAAAACAACAACAACAACAAAAAATTGTAAAACAAATAAAAAAGGTGAAGAGGGAAAACAGATGGCGTAAATAAAAGTTTTATAAAAGGACTCTCGGAAGGGGAGGGCCTTTCATCATCATTTCACTCACCTCCTGGGAAAATTCAAAATCCATCTGCCATTTCATTATCTCTATGGGAGATACATTCACGAACATTATTTTTGTTTATCTGCGATACATACAAGTACATATGAAAGATGATGTGCATATTTAAACACAAGTGAACGCCTGTTTCTTAATAGCTACATTTTACATGGCAATAGTGTC
This sequence comes from Pomacea maculata, assembly GCA_004794325.1. Taxonomy (NCBI): domain Eukaryota; kingdom Metazoa; phylum Mollusca; class Gastropoda; order Architaenioglossa; family Ampullariidae; genus Pomacea; species Pomacea maculata. The sequence goes on along the minus strand of SRHC01003381.1, from coordinate 129,925 downwards.
CCATTGGATGAGAATATCTTTAATAAGTTGATTTTACTAATGGTTTCCAGTTTTGATCCGTTATGTTGTCTGTTTTTCATACGGAAACTTTGTAGAAAAATAGTCGATCAAAAATAATAATGAACGGATAGCAATAATTCCTAAGACGAGGTGGAAAATTGTTTTAATGCCGAGACAATCTTGCACTTGTTCGATGGTGAACGGGGAGTGGATGTAACAGTGGAGTTATTACTCCTTGAAATCCATGTATAGGTCCGTTCAATAACATAACGAGGTATTTAAAATATCTCTGTCCGAAAATATCAGTCCAGGCAAATTAGCCCTCGTGAGGATCAATCTGGGATAAGCAGCGAGCAGAGCAGCATTCAATAATTAAGCGAACCATTTAATTGTGAATCCATTTCTAGAGGATGGGCAGATAATAACAAGGACGGGGTTGGGTTTGGACTTGGAAACATGCACGTCGAGAAAAGAAGAGGTCAATATGGTAAATTGGTGGATGAATCAATGAATGAATAGACGAGCATACAGACAAACATGCGGATAGACAGTCGGTATCTTGTAATAAACTTTTAGATGTAACCATCTTCCAGTCTGATCTGCTTCTAATTCTTTATTTATAACTAGATATGGCAATTAACAATTAACAATTAACAATGACATATGTGTTGATAAATTCCCGTAAACAGCAATTAATTTTATCAGCTCTTTACATGTTTGTTTCTTCTCTCAACTCGTGTTGTTCTTCTTTAAGAAAAGAAGCCCCAAACAATTCGCTGACATAAAAATACCACAGCAAACCGCATCCTTCTATTTCACCTCTCATCCAGCCTTCCCGAAGAGATAGCCCTCTGCCAGGCAAGAAATCATCTTTCTGTTTGTGACAAGCAATTGCGAGTGTGCGCCGGGTACTCGGATTCTTCTCAGATGAGGATCCTCAAAGGGTGAACGTAGGGCGTAAGCGGTTCGCAATGGATCCTGACACCATGTGGTTCCGACTGGAAACCCATCGAAACTATGGCTGATAAACTGGCAAATACGGTCGAAGATCTCAAACAAATGTACTGGCTCTTCTTGAAGCTTACTAACCGCCATATTGGAACTCGAATACAGATTCTCTACTACGGATGCAATGTTGTCGTATGTTTGTATTTTTCATGAAGACCTTCAGCCTTTTGACTTTCTGAATTGCTTGATTCCCCTCCCCCACCCTGCTTGGAGTTAAAAGCTAGGAGAAGAAGTATCACCTTGCTCATGGTTTATATAACTTTGAGTGGTAAGATGGCTGCGTGGCAGTCCCTACATGTTCTATGACAGTTCGCGCACCTGGTCCATCCAGTATTTTAAGATCAGTCTTTGCTGTCGGAGAGTGAGGCGAGGGACATTGTGGAAAGCCAAAATCAACTGCACCGTAGTACAGCGGAGTTAACAAAACTGTTCTTTGCCTTGGGTCTCAGTCTCAGCCTGTTTTCGGTTCACCAAGATGGCGAAGATACGGTAGCGTGGCATTTTGCTGGGAAGGAGATATTTGGCAAAGGAGGAAGGTCATGCACGAAGAAGCTACGGGTTCGGAGAGCTACTCAGCCGCTGGATAGTGTGGATAATGTGGTCTCCGCAAAAATCACTGGTCATTCAGGCGCTGAACATGTTCATAGCTCACACCAAAATGGGGTTGATTATCAATCGGTGTTATGTACATACCCATTCATATTGTATATATATCAATCATACATATAGTATAGAGGAGATATACCGGTTATAAACTAAAAATATTCATATGTTCAGGAGTATTTAAAGGAATTTTTGAAGATAGCTGATTACTTTTACTCATTAAGTTTCTGCTTAGAGCTATCATCAACGATAATGCAAATAAGGAAAAAAAAACCTCAGAAAAGAGATGAAAATGAACGAGAAGAAAAAAAGAAACTTATTTAGTACGAACTTTTGAAATAGCTAATTGTTCGCACTATATATATAATAAGTTTCCTGGCTTCCAGAATTATTGCTAAGGTTATTCTTTCTTCTCGTAGACAAGATCGAGATAGCAGCATCAATGGCACGTCAAAGGGAGAATCACTCTTGTTTTCGCTCCAAATTCAGGACATTTTTTCGCCCGGAGGAAGTACGCTGGAGGATGTTTCTCGTAGACAGAACGCGGTCTGGCATTTGTCGGTGTCTGGTTACCGCGCTCTTGCAAGACACGCAGGAAGCTTGCGAACACCTGGTACCTGGCCACAGGTACGCCGCGCCTTTGATCCTGGCTTCGAGAAAAGAAAGAACGGAATGGACTCACTACCTCATGAGTTAGCAGGACAGCCACAGCTCGGCTAGCGGGTCAGAGAGTTGGGTGTCTCTGCCCACGATTACAGTGATGACTGCGATGATGATGAAGAAGATGATAGTAACGATAATGTCGACGATGATGATAAGGATGATGATAAGCAAAAAAGCAAAAAAAGACTACACAGGAAACCAATAAATAAATAAATAAAATAAAATAAAAAAGAAATAAGTAAAATCCATCTTAGAGGGATTTGTCCAGTCAGGGGAGAGTCCGTGTAGCGTTGTCACTCCCCCCGAAACTGATGTACAGTTGAACTTTGTTGAGTTCTGGAATCAGGTCATTCAAACTTTTGTCTCATGCGTTTGATGTCTGTTTGTAAACTTGATCTTTTGCTATAAATACCGTACATGAAATGTATTGTATGTACGACTGAACGCCCTCGTTTTATGATCTGCTGAAATGGTATACAGGTCCGAAGAACTCAGGACAAAATCTGACTCTATCTGACCAATCAATGTTTTTAAAATCTTTTCTTGATGGCCTCAGTAGGATCTGCCTTCTTTTATATTCAAAGAATTCAGTATATTTCGTTGACACTTTTCATTGTTCGTTAAATCACATCAGCATTTCTGAGTTAATTTCGTAACTGATATTTTAAAACGTTTTCTACTGTTTAAATATTATTTGTAAACTTAAGAGCGTGTCAGAATGATATTTGCAAGCATGGACAATGTTTGTTCGACATTGTATACTCGACCTTGCGTTTATTGACCTTTAACCAGCCGACTATCTTTAACCGATGTTCGTAAACTTTGTTTTCTTGCCCACCGTTACTTCTCAAAATAACATCCTTCATCGCCGCTACAGAAAGCGATTGGCTGTTTGGGTTCGTCTTAAAAAAAAACCGTTGGAGGTTCTTAGCAATGAAAGCTTGTCTGCGGGGTTGCTAGTGTTCCAGACTAGTTTACTACACGCTTGAAGAGAGCAGGCAAATGGTTAATTAGTCCCATGCCTCTGGTGCGGTGCCCCGGGCTGCAACATGTCAGGACCAAGGAGCTTTGTCGGAGAATGTGGTTGACATTCCGCCAGACTTGGCTTGTTTGCTCTTGGACTTAGTAGTATAGTATAGGCTGCACGGGAACTAGTTGTCTTGTGGAAATAATATTTCATGAGAACATTTTTATTTTAAAGACTATTAAACTAATACTTATTCTGCTTTTTGGATGAATTGCCTTTCTTGAAATATTCTTCAAATATCAAGTCGTTTACAGATGATGTAGGGCTTCTTGTAGTCAAACAATGATTTAAATTTGTGCATGGTTTTCAAGTTTGAGGTCTTTTCCAAGAATTTCGAAGTATTCAGTTTAGATAAATCGTGCAGTATTCATGTTAAATACACAAAGCTTTCAAAAATTTGAATCTAATCAGTTAAATAAAAAGGAAAATTGTAATATCGTTTAGCGATATGTTTTGTTGATATACGGAGTCTTCAGCTGTCAGTTGTGTTTTTGTTTAGTCTTATCACCTTGTCATGTAGAGAAGCTGTTGAAAAGATTCAAAATAATCAAACTCAAAACTATTTTGAAGTTTATCCTCTACCCATCATAGATGAAGGATAGCTCATGATATTACATTAACACACTTGTAAAATCTTGGGGTGTTTATGCATATTTTGTTTTGCCTCTCTTTGTGGTATTTTTTTTTTTATCAAAATATATTAAGAGTTTCATCGACATACATCAGCGAAATTGTTCCCTTGTGGCACACCCTATTCACACATCTAGTCAGGGTACGCAGTACAATGTACACGTAGCTACAAACACGGCTAATCGTCTACAGGACACTCGTGTGAAGTGACTAGCCACCCGCCATGTTAGTCAACATCAACAGCGTGCGGTGTTGTAAACACACTTGTCATTGATCCTCCCATACTGATTACCCGTCGCACGCTCTAGTGCTGCTTAGAGAGACAGAGACAGAGACAGAGAAGGGAAACAAACTCATTGTTCGACAACGGCCACCCAGCAACAATGGTATGCGGTCCTTCGTGCAGTCCAGGTGGAAGTAAATTGATGCCTCATGGCGGGTAACTTATTAAACCGGTTGATAATGATTGTTTGATGTCTGACAGCAAGGCTGGCGGTGGTGAGGGCTGCTTCCCTTGTTTTGTACGCATCAGTAGCAACACACACACACGCACGCAATCATACACACTGTAAAACTTTCGCGCATGACTCTGTTAGCGGCCTGGGGAGGGAAGGAGACAACAATTTTTGCTGCGGCTGCTAGTTGATGATGATGATGATGATGATGATGACGAAGATGATGATGATGATATTTAAAATTGTAAAGCCTTTTCTGAATAAAATAAACATGCTCACAAACAAAGTAAAAGTGAAACAGAGAAAAAAGAAAGTCAGAAAAAAGCTTGACGTCACTTCCTGAATGTTTCTGAAGTAGCCATAGAAACCATTATACAAAAGCATTAGAAATATGAAATATAATTTGTTCTGAGACATTTGTTTCTTAATCACACTGTGGACGCTCTCTCACAAAGAGAGAAAAGATAATGAAAAAATAATATAGAGCGCCATAAAGGATAATAGAGTACCACGAATGAAGGGAGATAATAGAGACTCCCACGAGTGAGGGAAGATAATGTGGTAGAAAAAACTACAAAGTACGCTTGCGTTTGTGTGTTGGCGTGCGTGTACTAGCCCATGTATTTGAGAGAGCATACTTGTGTATTTGAAAGCACGAGTGTGTTTGCGTGAGTTGTTCCGCTTGTGTATGTCCGTTCGTGCGCGCGCTCGCCTGCAGTCGTCCGATTATTGAGCATGGTGAAGGATAGAAGCCAGGCATGTAGTTTCTGTGGCGGTGGTGTCCAGACATAAGGGAGACTCATTCATCTTGCTTCATTTACTGATATTATTGTTGCCGCTGGAGCCCCCACAGGGATGTCCCGTTTTTCCAAAGATTTCCAGAGAAGCGAGGCTATTGGGAAAACCTTCGTCCTCTGAAAGCTTCTGCAAAGCTGCTTTCTTTCCGGTTTGATGCTGTAAAGAAAAAATGCGAGTATATACCAGAGCACTTTGGCTGAAGTGGGTCTCCATTGACCTTGTGCATGCCTCTGTTTAAACAGAAGAAAAAGCAAGAAAGAATAATACGAAGATAATTGAAAAAATCAAAGATGAAGAAATGAAGGAATAAAAATTAAAAAAATAAATAAAGAGGAAAGACTTGAAGATATTTGATCAAATTTTTGCATGTCTGAGGTTCGGTTTCTGATGTCTGATCTGCAGCATTGCACTGAGCTCGCCATCAGTCGTGTTGACCGTAAACAAGGTGCAACATGCACGTGGGATGGGAAACATGTCAGAAAAAAACCATACCACGTGACATGCAAGCGTCACTAGGGTCCTGTCTCTGCACACTTCCTCTCACTTGACCTTTGGCTCTCGACGTTTACGGGTGTCTGGACAAACGAGATTGTCATACTGGTCGGACAGGTCCTGGATCGCAAAGATGAAGCTGGCTGGAGTCTCCAGTAGCTGGATGGTTAATGGCTAGCAAGTCGGCTAAACTACAGAGGGGCGTCACGTGACCTAAGATTCACAGAAGAAATGATGACAGAAGAAAACTCGTGTTTGTCACATTTTATTTTCATCTCAGCAAAGCCGTTTATAGCTGATGTGAGATGAAAGCGGACACGTTTTATATGTTTAAAATGTTTGCTGCTGAACAGAAATAATCTTGTCTATTTTTAATAAAGGCAAGTGTCATCTTTTCAGTTTCGATGATGGGTTTTAATATGAAGATTTCTTGAGATCAAAGCCAGAGAAAATATTGAAATGCGCCATAAAAGGTATTCATTTCCGCGTAGGGTGTGCTCCACGTCACCAGCAAAGTCGTGGTTGCCCAAAAAAGATGGAGTAGCTTTTCTCTTGCCATTCATTATCACACAACAGCACCCGCCAATTGTTGTCTCGGATTCACAGCCTGTTCCACGACCAAAAATGTTCTCTGAAGACACAGGCGTCTTGTTTGCTTCCTCGTAAAACGATCATAGCATTAAACACAAACACACATTCCCAAAGTTTTAGAATATTTTTATGAGATTATATAACATGGGCGTTCAGATGTTAACATCAAGAAAAACCACTTTTGTCGGAAATGCCAGAATATGCGCGCGCTCCACGTGACCTTCCTCCTTTCAAGTTTGACAAATAAAGACGAGTTCCCGACAAAACAATAACATCCACTTTTCCAGATTTTTTTCTGAAAAAGTTAACAGCTAAGTAGAAGTCACCTGACTAAAACTGATAATTTTCTTACCCTCTCTTCCCAGTGTCTGCCTGATCGCTATTAGGATGTGGAGTATAGCAAAGTTTCAACACACGTTTAAAGGCGAGGGAGGTGCTCTGTCATCCTCCCCAAAAATCTTCTCTTGAGCTTTGTAAAGCATCGGAGGTCTGTCATGGAACGGTTTCTAAGTTTGACAGATGACAGTAGTGTCGGTGGTATGTGCAAGCTTGATGTGTTTGTAGGATGATCACCTCTAGTCAAAGTGGACTGAAAGATCGTGCACGTAACTTCCGGTCTCTTGACTCAGTTTCGAACCAGCTATGCCAAACCCAGGTCCTCTGCCATGTTGTTCATAGCTGCGCAGGTCGTTGCTGGCGCAAAGTAAATACAATAAAATACTAAATTGTTCATAAATCTCTTTGATTTGTGAATCACAAATCACAAAGACTAACCATCATCTCAGGCCTGCAGGGAGAGTAGTGTTCAATTCCAGTCCTCTTTCTTTGTTGCACTTTGCATCTTAGTCGTCATGTTGTGGAGTTTTCATCGAATCTTCTGTTGACATCTGTTCTTACTGCCTACACTTTTTGAATTATCATCTTGTTTTTCGACCAATCTATCACTTACTGCTGATCACACTCATGCTGCTCGAGTCTTCTTTGCATTTATATAGAGACATATTTTCTAAAGTATGAAATTTACCTAAAACAGGTAAAGGCGTTTTTTAGGTCTAATATTTTTTTAAAAAATTCAAGATGTTCCGAGGCAAGGAACTTTCTACCCCTTAATAAATGACAGACTAAAATATGTCACCAAGGGCAGTGCCACTCTCTCAAACAAAGTTCCTGGTGTTTAAGAACCTCATTATATTTAATATTTTATTTCGCACCAAGAGCCTTGGTTTTCTGGAAAAGGCTCTTTGTTCACGGTTTACATTTTATCCTCCCATTTTCCTCCTTTAACCACCCAGAGGAAAGCTCACAATACATTATACGCAGTCTGTGGGTCTGGCCACGTTCAGTGCAAAGTACAAGTATTTGACAGTTTGTGTGTTAAACATTGGTAACAAACTTTCAAAGTAAAAAAAAAAAAAAAAAAGTCGGTCTACTACATTAGTTCAACATTCGACAGCTTTCTCTCAAGAAAGTCTCATAAAGTCTTAGTTTCAGAGCTGCAAACTTTATGAACCATACTTTCGAGAACAGGATTGATAAAAAGTATCTGGATAAAAAAAAAATAATAAATAAAAAAGAAACACACACACACCACACGTACTATTACATATCTACATTTTTTCAAATGTCAGCCTTCAACTTCCACGATAAAAAAATAACACAAAGCGTAAAGGTAAGTGAAAGTTGTTTATCAATACGCCTTGTGAGTTTAGTTCTTTCATAACTTAATCACAAATGAATTATTCACCATGCTAGTGCAGAGTCAATGTTTGATATCTAAGTAAAAGCCTATCTACATAAAGTAGACTTGTCTAACAACCTACTCTGGTAGAAAATTGTATTTTATGTTTGCATGAATGCACAACAGAACCCTTGCTGATGCACCACAGACAATCAAATTGCTTCACAAAGGCCTGGGTATCATATTTCTGTGAACAAAAACAATAATGTCTGAACAGATCAATCTGCTACACAGTTTATGACGAGGATAATTAACTTGGTTTGTGATGGTAACTGGCATAAACTGTTAATTGACATTTGCTGCTTTTACACTTCCTCGGGGAAAAATAGTGCAGCTGTGACAGAAGCCAGACACAGTGCTTGAGGCGACCATACAAGATTTGAACCACAAACGCATTAACCTTGCTGTTCAGTGGAATGATTTAGTCTGTGTAGGATTTATGTAACAAATCTTTGGAAATGAGCTTTATAAATCCTCATTATTTTTATTATTATGACTTACAGAATATAGAGACGCAGTAACAAGGCACAGAAACAGACTGAACATATCAGACTGAACATATTTCTCGCTAACAGTTCAAATTTCAAGTTGCACATATGAAATAACTTGTAGAAGTACCCGGCGCTGCCCTGCTGTCATTTGAGTCAAGGGCTCATTTAATTATGGGACAAGTTGGGATTGAGAAAGTCAATATCGTGTGTGTCCACCATTGGCCTGAATGCAGTCAAGGCACCGTTGTCTCATGGACTAAACCAATGTTTTCATAGTCTGAGGAATTGCCTGCCACTCATGATGAAGAAAATGGTACAGCTCATTGAGGTCAACGGATCTAAGTCCCTGTCCCAGGACATCGCACAGATGGTATTGAGATCGGCCAGTCTGAGTTCTGGTTCTTCAGGAAGTCCTTGGTGACCCTGTGTGGTCTGTCATTGTCTCCTGAAGAACGGTGTCTGGTCTAATGGCCTGCAATGCTGGACGCACTAGAGGCTGTGAAAGTTCTCTCTATATGCCATACATGTCAGGTTGTCTTACACCAGGCAGAGGGGTTGGCCCACACCATGATGGATCCACCACAACAGCAATCACACTCCAACACAGTGGAATCATGGTAACACACTGTGAAGAGGACTGCTGCCCACTGTTACCTTCTCCATGTCACATGGTGTCGTGCCCATGAAAGAACAGCAATGCGGTGTCAGGACAGGGAGGGCAGAAGGTCGCCTTGACCACAGATTGCTCTCCCTGAACCAGTTCAGAACCATCTGGTCACTGTCAGAATGAAGGCATCTTGCAGCTATCCCCTGAGTGTGTTGGCAGAGCTGACAAACCAATGAACCTGTCCTGCCGTCCAGTAGTTGACTGTGGGCGTTCGGGTTGTCTTCGGTCTGCAACACTTCCCGTTGCTTTGTAGCGGTCTCGTAGTTTGAATGACAGGGGGAGCAACTCCCGATCGGCGGCCAATTTCTCGGTCACCTACACCCTCCTACATCTATGCAAGGACATTCCCTTGGTCGAAAGTCTCTGAGGTCTGATAAAAAGGCGCATAGAAACCGGCAATAAACATTCCCATGGCTCTAAAATTACTACATTGTGATGACAGTGGACAGGGCTAGCACGTGCTTTGCATGGTTTTTACTGTTTATGTCTGCCTTGTCGCATAGATATGTCGCAATAGCACGAATGTTTTCTGGGTTCAATGACCTTTATTGCTTGACTGAACATATACAAGACCAAACTGGATTGTCAACAAATTCACATTGACTGTTCACCCACACAACAAATTCACGAAAATAATTTTGAGGAAATTGCTCGTTTGTGTTACGAAGACGATTAATAAAAATATAGAAAATATGATGGTAGCCTTTCCATTTTTTTATGTCAGTGACATGAAAATCTTTGACAAATCTGCTCTGGCTGGAGCTAAGAATAAAAATATTTTCGTAAAATAAAGATGCTCCGGAGCAAAATAATCAAACAAAAAAGGCATCTGTTTCCTGTCTAGTAGCGTCTATCAGTCTGTGGACATTTTAGTTTCTTCAGTGAAGAATATTGTAAAATTTTTTACAGAAACACTCAAGAACACACACGCGCATAAATATATATAGTGCATAGCTAAATAAAATGTTGTAGCTGTTAATTACAATTTGTTATCTTATTTAGACTGGTATTCGACAAAAAGAAATACACGTGGCATAAAAGTAAGGTTCTTGAGGGGGACGATATGAAGAAAAGAAAGGAACAATAAAGATAACAGCAAGAGTACACGGCCATCAAGAAAGTGTATTATGGCGTCCAACATAGAAATACAAATAAATAATGTAGAAGGCCAGAAGCAAGACATAAACATAAAATTTTAAAAAGCAAACTTTCCAGATCCATTTATCACATAAGCAATCTTTCATCTCGCCTGCAGCCCATTCCCACACAAGTAGCTTTATTACAAGAACAGCCAAGGCCTTCTGATCCCTCCTCCACCTTCCAGCTGTAGTCTCCCCATCCTCTTTTCCAGTTCACGAGTTGAAACCGATGACATCACACGTGAATTCGGGCGACAGGTCATACCGCGCATACCAGGTCAACCTGACTACCAGCACACTGCGGCGGAGCGTGGCATGTCACGTGTCTCTACCCGCAGATAGCATTGCGATGCATAGTTTGTAATCCCACGAGCTGCTTATCGCCCCTTGGAGGAGGAGAGAGAGGAGAGGGGGTGCTTGGGTCGAGATGTGGGTAGGGGGCGCTGGGGTCGAGATGGGGGAGGGCTTGATGTCTGCCCATAAACCAGACCAAAGCTTCAAGTGGCAGAGCCAAACGCTCGCATATTGACATCTTTAGCGAGTCCTTTAGCCTCTTTAAGTAGACTCTAATCACACGCTGAAAGCAAGCAAAGTTATCGCCCGTTGAAAGATGGCGCTGCTATCGTCGCCCTCTGAAAGATGGCGGGCAGCATTGCGGCGAATGGAGAGTTTCTTGAGACTCGGGTGATAACATTACTTCACAGCCACCTCACCTTGTGACCGACAAACACGGATTGATTTATTTCTTAAGTTTAGGGGAAACTTGGGCTTGCTGGAGATTTCTGCTGACTAATCCCTACCCTAAAGCTTACACCGGGACATTACATACCTTACAACTTTTTTTTCTGAAAGTATCTCAAGAGCTACAGAGTACTTCAGTTTTCAGATATAAAATTTTAATTAGCAAATGACAAAGTTCTTGGCCTAGCAGCTTTACATTCTTTTCTCTGTTCGAGCATATCAGAGTCTGTCTGCAGATTACCCCGGATGTAATCAGTTATCCAACGGAAAGTATGTCATGCAGTTACTGGGCCTGGAGTTCTGACATGGGATTTCCATGTGGAGGAAAATATGTTTAGGATACAACATTACACTCATTCTAAAAGCTTGAGGTGCAAAAAACAAACAAACAAACAAAAAACAACAAACAAACAAACAAACAAACCAAACAAAAAAAAACCAAACAAACAAAACAACAACAAAAAAACAACAACAGCAAAAAAACAAAAAAAAAACTTTTAATCGAGAATATTGCTACTTGAAAAAGTTCGATCAAAGAAAATATTAAAGGCAAAATTATACTAAATCTCACACACACACACACTAATAACGAAGTCTAGCATAAAGTCCCGTAACTAAGACTCATCGCCAGGTTACCTCTCTTCACATCAACAATGAAGCTTTTGCATTGCAACAAACACTAAAAACATGTAAAACCAAACAGAACAACAATAATGAAAGTATTCAAATGATAAAAAATCCTCAGTGAAACACAAAGTCCAGTAACACCAGTCTCCACTCTTTAAAAGATGCAATTAGAAACATCACCGAAGGTAATCACAGAACGAAGAGTAATTAAGCAGGACGACACCGTAATTGGCCTAATTAAATTTTATCCGCGCAATTTGCATTTACACTAGGTCGAAGAAGCCAAACAGTTTTTGTTTGTTTGTTTGTTAGTTTTTTTTGTTGGCAGGCAGTCCACGTGCGTGAAAGTTGATGAACGGGTTCAGAAAGTAATCTTTTGATTGGTTTGCCTTTTTCTGTTTTGTTTTTGGTTTTTTGTTGTTTTCTTTCTGTTGGATTTGGAGGTGCGTGTGGTGGGGGATATTTTGATGCTGACGTCGCGCCGTCCCCAGAGAGCGCGCTGGGGTTCGGTGAGTTTCTGTTCTGATATTGAGAGTGACGGAGTCTCGACAGGCATCCTCGTGCTCCTGGCGTGCAATTACATTCAACAGGCGCGTGCGTGCGTGCGTGCCTGTGTGTATGTGAGTGTGTGTGAGTGTGAGTGTGTGTGAGTGTGAGTGTGTGTGAGTGAGAAAGAGAGAGGACAAGTGTGTGTGCACACACCAGTCAGTATACTGTATTTGCTGATTACATTCCTGTTCACAGTGCCGTCTCCATTTTTTTCTAAAAAAAAAGACCCAATCCATCCCTAGTCTGTACACGCCAGAAAGCCATAATAAGCATGCAAAGAGCATATATGTTTGTTTGTCTATGTCAATAATATGTATGTGAGAAAGAGAGATTCTACTCACAAGAAGAAAATTTCATCCAAGCCTGAGGATGTAGTTTTAAGCTTGTTACTTTTTTCCCTCTCTCTCTTTTTCTGTTTGTGTCGAGAGAGCATGTAATATGGCAGTTGCGATTTATTTGCTTTTAGAACGAGACACACGTTTGTAAAAGAAATCTGAGAATTTAACGCAGACATTGAAGGCTGACAATAACTGTAATGCTGTCCGCAAACTTTGCAAAACTTGATTCCCGTGGAAACTGCACGCATGCGCAGATTCAGCAAGAAAAAAAAGTTTTGGATGGCTTTGACATGGCGACCACATGCCCAGATAATGATTTTCACATTCAGGAGTCAATTTTTACATCATCGTCTTAGCACAAGCGTGTTTTGTACAAGAAAGTCTCAAACAGAAGAGACGATGTGTTCCCTAAAAGAAACGAGAACCTGAAAGCAACATTTGTTTACTAGATTTTTAAGTTTCTGGATGCAGAAACGGTTACGAGCCTTTCTTAAAGAAGGAGTCGGACTGTAATATTCCTGGAGATGACAGATTCACAAACAGAACAAAAACAGAGAAGCTAAGAATATACTTATCTTTTCTGCAACGCTGTTGGGCAATGGGCGATCGGGGGGCAGTGATGCAAGGGACGATGTTTGGTGCTATTGATGTCACGTGATCGCCAAGTAAAAGTGTTTTTATTGCACGCAATATTCATGCTCGTATATACATACTTCTTAAAACACACCCATCCAAACAGTCAGACACGCAGAAAAACTCTTTAGTACTTTTTGCGACTTGAAGACATCTGGGCATAATTACAAGAGGAAATGTGAAAATAATCAAAATAACATGACCTGCTTTCATCAACTTAACGGATGACCGGACTTTGGCGATGAAAATGAAAATAAAGAGGCGAAGACGACGAAAGGAGTGGTGTCGATAATGGTGACTCGATGATGATGATAACGATGACAATATTTCTAAATCTTGTAAAACCTTTTGCTGTTTGCACCAGGGACTCTTACGTTCTTCACAGTCCAGCTCAGCAACATTTTATTTCTCTCCTCCTCCCTACCTCCCGCCTCCTCCCCCACAATGACGGATTACGACACGGTCCGTTGGCCAAACCCGGCTACTTGCCTCGCTGACTGGCTGCTAGCCACGCTCCATGGGGCGAGCTTTCCGAGTGAGTGGTGTTCATCGCCTGCTCGTCTGTGTGTGTGTGTGAACGCGAGGTTTTCAGATAGGTCAAGGGTTACACGACGAGGCCATAAAACGTCTCAGACGTTGTAGTTTTCTTCCTTCAGAGCAGGTTTGTGTAGGCGCATAAAGCGTTCCCAAGGTTTTACCCGAGGATCTCAGATTATTCTGCCCCGCCAGCTTCTGGTGAATAAGACAGTTCTGTTCCAGATGTATGGCAACATGTTTGTGAGTTGTGGATGAAACTACATCGTCCGTGTAAACGCAGTCATGCCAATCCTAGAATGACTATAGACGATATCTCAGATGTTTATTTGCATGAGTGTGTGCGTTTGTGTGTGCGTATGTGTGGTGGTGTTGGAGTTAATGTCTGTTTGTCGTATATGCGTGTGTTTGAACGTTTTTGTGCTTGTATACCAGTGTTTGTGAGTGTGTGACTGAGTGTAGAAAATAGATGAGTAGACAAACTTTTACCATGAGATAAAAAACTTATGTGTGTTGAGGACGAAGGTCTAAAGTCTTTGGGTATGTTGTAATACCTGTGTGTGTGAGGATGTATACCTGCGTGTTTCCGCGCGCCTCCCCACCTGCGTATCTTCACATCACCCTCCATCTGGAAACGACGACAGCTCTCATTTTCGTTCCCTCTTATCTTAACAAACAGACCCTCCAGCATCCCCCAGCCAGTAAACTCTGAGTGTGTTAACGACTGTTGGCTCTGCCTCGCTCGGCGGGAGGAACAAGCATTATTAATAATAACAATCACACCCGCCGTGGCCAAACGGTTACCTCTACAAATGGCGTTCTCGGGAATCGTCTCCAGTCTGTGGGGTCTTCACTTACTGTTTACTCGGTTTATAGATGAGTATCTAGGCATCCTTGCTTTAAACTATTGTCCGCTGATGATTCAGCAAGATGCTGCATGCTTGTGTTCTATCTTGTTTGACGCCTCTTGCACAAATATTTTCTTCTGTCCTCCCAGCTTCCAGAAAAGGTAAAACTAATGGGAGTTACACGGACTCGATCCTTATATTTCATCAACGATTTAAACAGAAAAAGTATCCAGAAACAAAGCCAGGAAAGAAAGAAAAAAAATTGGAGAAAAATGCATAGAAAGAGAAAAAAAGTAAATTACATAAATAATAAAAATAAAAAAGTATTTTGCACGATTTTTCACTCTTTTTTGTTCAAAGCAATCAAAACTTTTGTGAGCTTCCATCAGTTAGATTTTACGGTTCAGTTTCTGGACCATTTATCCCATCATGCACCATGGCTTTTTTTTTCTTCTTTTCCTGGCAGTAGAAACGAGAATCAATCATCTACGAATTATACTTACAGGCAACATAGATTATGTGTGTAACATATTTTTTCATTAAACCTCTTCTCTACTGACTCTTAAAGAAAAGGACAATGTAAACAACAAGTTAGTCTTACAGGATACTGTAAGGTATGTTATTTTTTGGTTCTTTATACAGCGCTTGGTAATAAGAGACAGAGATTTCAATGAATTCTATTCTATCATTGCTTCTTCGTTATTTCAGCTTATGTTCCCAGATATTCATACAGATATATGTACAGTCCTCTACAAAATTTGTACAGTCTAGTTATCTCATAATGATGAGTGTCTGGTACAGCAATCCAGCCAAATTGTATCAGCCGTGTGCAAGGTTCCTGATAAGGTAGCTAATTTCATCTTCCACAATCTGGCAGGTGCCTCTACTTATTTCGCTTCGTTCGATCTATCCGTGCTAAGAATTTCTACCAGGTATTGTCCCTCGTCTCCGCCAGGACCGTGAAATAAGATTCTTCCCGCAGCCCATGAAGCTTGCTGCGCTTTGCCAAGATTCCCCCGCCAGTCCTTACGGACGATGTCTCATCCTCCTTGGTATCCCATCATCCTCGGCATGCACTTCTGTCATATCCTTGTCGCCCTGATGCTCCCGAGGTTCTTCCAGAGTGAGACAGCGGGCAATCTTCTTGAAAGCTTAAATCGAATATCTGAGTCTCACGCCAGTCTTGTGTGACACTCTGTCCTACGAAGGAGACAAACAACAGTCGGCTGTCCGTGTTCTCTGACACTCTTTGCCAGGAACAAGACAAACAGCAGTCAGTGGCCAGTCGTCTGTGACACTGTCCCATGGACAAGGCAAACGTGGGATTGCTGCCTCTGATACCATCAATGAGAGATACTGCCTTTTGCATCCTGATTCTTGGGGAACAGTATTCACATCTTGAAAAACAGTATTTTCGTCTTGAAAAAGTCCTTGCTAACAACAAACAAACAAAAACCCATAACCAAAACAAAACTAAAAGCAAAAGAAGGAAATGCATTTTGCTTAAAAATAGAAGCTGGTTGTAAAAATTCATTCTGCTTCGTATTAAAAGGGGTAAAAAGGTTATCGTTGACTCCCAGCCGTCGACCCAATGCCATCAATTAATTAATTCTTGCTACACCACGTGGTTTTAGTCTTTCTTCGTACTTTCCTAGAAGGGAAAAAAAGGTTCCAGGTTCTTTAGTAAATTGATTCCATCGGCCTGTCCAGACTGCGTGGAAGGTTTTTTTTTCCTGCGATTTGAAAGGTGGGGGGTTGATGGAGCGAATATCAAGCAGGACCCCACTTTCCCCACTTTCCCCACACGTGTGGCGGAGATTGGCGTTTCTGCTTCGACAGTTTTTAGCCTTCGTCAAATGCCTTGCCAAGATCTGTTCACTCGCTGGATAGCACTATGCCAAGAGGGACAACTCAGCCGATGTTTTTCTGCTGAGAAGAGACCGGAAGTAGATGACACTGCTTATTTCTGACACTTAGTGGTATTCGTGCCCATGACGGGGCTCACGGAATTTGATATCTTCATACTTATGCACACTTAGTTTTCCTTCCTCTTGCTTGCTTCCTTCACTGCCCTTCCTGATGCGAAAGTAAGGGATGGGGACTTGGCAATAGCACAAGAAAGAATCGACGAACGAAACTTTTGCCCAGCGGAAGTCAAGGGCGGGACAAGGACCATCACTCGTATGAAACAAATTCAGAAATTACCAGACACATCCTGGCAGTCCGGAGGCGCAATGTTTAAACGTTGAAGCTCTTGCCACAAATAATTTTGAAAACCGGATATAGTAAGTTTAGATTTTGTTCTCAAACACACTGTTGTTTCTCTTCCTGTGGCGCTAGTTTCATTTCCGGATGTTGTACCATGGGTTCTTGACCTTTCTTGCTGACTAGCGTATAACAGCGATTTTGTTTTACTCCAAACACTTCCATTTCATTTCCTGATGTTAATATTCTGACCAACTCATGCTTTTTCCGGTGTTATGTCATCATGAGAGAACCTGTGTCATTCTTCCATCTGTATCTTGTCTCCTCTTCGTGCTTCCTCCAATTATTAAGCCTCTGGCTCACCTTCGACAGAAGCTTTTCCCGTAAGGCAGCATCTTCATGAGATCACGTTTACAAAAGTGACGTGTGCAAAACCAGAAGCTTTATCGGGGAAACTGACGGATCGTGGTCTCAATATTAAAGGGCAAGAAAATCAAAACAGGTTGTGTTCAAGGTCTAAGAATGTCAAAATATAAATTATTTTTAGACGATCACTGATATCGTCTGATAGCAATTTTTTCATTCCTTCAACATCTACATCCAGGAGGTTGCAGCCAGCAATCGTGACTCAGAGTCTGTGGCCATTCGAAGAAGCTTCATGTAATGTCTCATCTCGGTGTTGCGATCGGTACTCGACTCATTTGATCGGTACTCGACTCATTTGATCGGTACTCGACTCATCAGCAGCCCCAAATTGTGACAGGAAGTAATACAGATCCTCAGTTTTCATCACTGAGGGTGCAACGTGCTTTGGCTTTGCCTAGCAAGGTTCTAGCATCACGCTGCTCCTACCATGGACAGGGCTTGCTGTAGCTAGCTGCTTGTCATTTCCGGCCGCCAGAGAGGTTCTTTGATCTTTCCAACCAATGGTTTCTTGTTAGTTTTTGAGTGAGACGTCAGGCCTGACAAACTGGAAGATGGATGGAGGCAATGAAGCAGAGGTAACCAGCCATTTTTTAGGCTTCCGAGTATTTTTTTTTTCTTTTCTTTCTTTTTGTTGCAACTTCTCTGCTTGCCTGTTCGTCTATTTCTTAAAAAAAGTAATATTAAGTCATGCCATTGTGGTTATCACCATAAAAGATCGGTGATTCTGCTTACCTTTTGTGCGAACATTCTATGTATTTTACACTACCCTGAAATGGGAGTCGCAATCCATCAGACAAAAGGTCATTTTAAAACAGGATACATTGTCAAATAGGTGACTATCTTTCTCAAATGTTCACACGAGAAAGAAGCACAATGTTTGCATAGAACCGTTACATATTGGATGCCCAATTAAACGGTAACAGACATCAGCCAGCCAGCCAGCCAGACAAACTGAATGGCTTGCAACGAACTAATTGTCTTCCGCCCACCACAGAAAAAACGAAGCTCAAATCATTCCCAGTCTATTACTCTCAACCGCAATTTTCCTTCAAACAACTCGACCTTCTGTCTACCGTTGTACGTATCAGGTGTCACACCCTAAGGCTCTCAGTCTTATTGGAGGAACTACCTGAGTTGTCTTGCCCTTGCAGCTGACCCGCATCGTCCTCCCCTCCCCCTCCTCCAAACACCTCCTCTTGGGAAGCCCCGGAGGACGTTGGCGAGTTCAATTTTCGGCGGGGGCCACTTTGTCTGTGGCTATCGGCTATTCCGTTCAGAAATTTTATCTTATTGCTTCCTGGACTTTCTTGCTCGTGTCTACAACGAAGGCATCCTTGTGGAAGACCAGATGCTATGCAATGGGCTCGTGATGCTTAAATGTCAAGTGCGAGGCAACTTTTCTGTTAACCACAGTACAAGTGCTCAGTACAGTGTATTATCTGCCCAAAGGTCAATAACCTTTAATGTTTTCGGGATACAGGTGTACAAACATTATCATACACAAATAGAGGCAAAACTCTTGACGTCACGATTGTACCCCACGTCTAATTAATATATAATGCCAGTTCTCATATTGGCTGAACCCTTCATCACCTGACCATGTATCCATGCGCAATCTTCATGCATGAGTTGTTCATCTGTTCTTTGGGGGATGTTTGAGTTTTCTGTAGAATTTTGTGGTCAGCTTTAAAGCACACGTGAGTCATTTCTATATTTATACAAAAGTATTTCTGGAAATATGCTGTAGTGAACACAAATGTATGATGACCAGGAAATACATGAAAAAGTATAAAGTTTTAGAAAAAGAAAATTATTAACAAAGCACAAAGTTTATAATAATCACGAAAGAAAAATACAATGTTTTAAGTAAATAGGAGAAGAGAATAAAGGAAAAAGATATAAAAATGGTGTTTTAGACAGCAGGAATACGAAATGACACGAGGGAGAAAAAGAAGATGCTTATAACAAGGAATCACGTTTGTCTGTTCTCTATCCGCTTTCTCGTTAGCTTGTCGAATTCTAGAAACTAACTTCAAACCTCAACTTTTTCTGTTTCCGCTGCATTAAAATTATAAAAAAAAACTACATCAACGAGTGTGTGATTCATGTCTAACTGATGAGAAAAAAAAAAAAAACTGAAATAAAATTTTAAAATAATGATGGAAAGGAAATTCTGAGAACAGGGACCAAAAGTTAATGTTCTGGGTCTGGTTGCAATTGAGGTTTTTAGCACAGAGGCCAAAGATCTTTAGGGAGCAGGGTTGGCAAGTGGGTTTCTGGAAGCGACATTAAAATATTTCTGCTGACAAGCTCAGAGTCTGCATGTGGCGCCACACACGCACTGACCTCATGCTCTCTCTCAGACACTACACTGTACACAATACTCTATGCTATCCGCCCGCTGATAGAATTAATATAATAATAAACGGTGGGCGAAAACATGGAGGACATTGTACCCGGATACATTAGGTTGTGTGAGTGTGTGTGAGAGAGAGAGAGAAAATAAGAGAAACATCGGGGAACGAGACATATTAAACCAGAGAAGACTAAATATCGAAA
The DNA here is from genome assembly GCA_004794325.1 of Pomacea maculata. NCBI lineage: Eukaryota > Metazoa > Mollusca > Gastropoda > Architaenioglossa > Ampullariidae > Pomacea > Pomacea maculata. The sequence continues at coordinate 110,163 of SRHC01003381.1, read as the reverse complement.
TAAATAAATGAAAGACTTTGTTGCAGCCTCTCCGTGAACATACATCAACACGACTGTCATCATATTAATAATAAAGTCATTACATCGAATTTTGAAAACAGAGGAATGTGAGAATATCTAAGAGTAAAGATATCCGGACAAACACGAACACTGAAACTGTGCGAAGACTGTTAACTTGGGAACACGTGGAATGAAACTAGACGTTGAGTCTAAACAAAGGTGGCACATCACACAACCACTCCCGTATCTTAACGGACTTGAAGATGCTCACAGGAATGCCAGCGGAAGTTCCCATCACTCTGTGTCAATACCAACTTTCACTCGCGGGTCCCACAGCCTCGGTTTGCTTTGCCAACGTTTGCGTAAGAGCATGCTAATGATTTGGGCCAGAAGATGTTTGGTGGACGTCCATGTCGAGGGTTCTGGCATTTGGCGATCCCTGAGCCTGCGAGATGAATGCTGGCATTAGCCGCCAGGAATAGTTGCAGACAAATGACACTTCCTCCATTGCTGCTCTCTCTCTCTCTCTCTTCCCCCATCTCTTCCAGGTCCACGAGCGCACCGCCATGTTAACGACGGCGGCTCTGCGAGTCTTGTCCCAACTGCGATGGGGGGGGAGCAGGAGAGGGTGTGTGTTGAAGGTGCCTGACGTTGATAAATAACTTTGAACTTTGAGACTACTGCTGAAGGTCTGGTCATTTGTCACAGGCTATTAAAGGCACGTGGATTGTCGGCTTCGTTTAGAAGTTGTATTCTGACATGTGCGCAAACAAACATGCATGCACGCGCATAAACACAAGCGCCTTTTTCTCTCTAAAACACACTAAAACACAAACACACTTACGAATAATAATAATAATAATAATAATAATAATAATAATAATAATAATAATAATAAAATGATTTATACATCACATAATTACGCTCACGAAGGAGCATGTCCTCAGCTCCCAGCGCTTTAAACAAGTAGAAGACATAGACAGAACAAGAAGGACGGAAGAAGAAACAACTCTGCAGACAAGTAACAAAACAATGAACATAAATGATGCAAAGATGACTCATGGAACAAACAATAAGGATGTGTATCTGGTTCGTGTCAGTGCCATCTTAAAGACACACTAAAGGTGCATTTCTCCCTTGTTTAACATAACGGCCATTTTCAGATGTTCCTCTTTGTCTCTCGCCTGCACCTTAGTCTAGTATACACCCTCTGGTTACTCGACTTTTGTATACAAGTAATGTTCCAGGAAGATCTGTGTTTATCTGACCTCAGGCGTATTTCGTCAGGTAAAGAAAAATTGGTGTTTGTCTGACACGAACAGTTCCAACATTTCAACCACAAAAGACCTGTCTGCTTATTTGTCCTGAATACAGACAAAAGTAGCTGACTCCCCCACCTGGCTTGTCAGTGTACTTCTGAATGTATTTGTCGTGTTTTACCTACAGGCGTGAGAAGCTCTGTAACCGTAATTTTTTTTCATCGTTTTGATGCGAGTTTTTTTTATTCAGTGGCTGACTAAATGGCTTTTTTATTTGTATACACTATTTTAGAGATACTACTTTTCTTTTTAAAATCATATACGACAATCTTACATACTAATTCGCTACTGCAGCAATCATTCTTACAAGTCTTTTAATACTGTTCTTACAGCATTCATCATTATTCGTTTCTAAATATTCACGTTACTACTTTTTAATTGTCACGCTGCATATTTGCTTCTACATTCGCCGTTATAACGCTCTATGTCTTTCATTACTGCTTACTCTGTTAGTTATTAATTTGCCTTCTTACATCTTACAATCGTTAGTCTTGCTACACTCTCTGTTCCCTGACATTCTCACAAATTGAATTCGCCCTTCCCTTTTAAACAGACATCGCAATTTTTGTTCGCGATGTTTTTCTCATAGTTTTTTTGCCAGTTTGGGGGAAATCTTCCTCAGATGTGAACCGCCTCCCCCACAAACTTCTTACGTCATGGTGTGGCCGCGTGATGAGTGACCAATCAGTGGCGAGGACTTTGCGGGTCATCGGCTTATCAACTCTCGCTCGTACTCGGCGAACTCTCGCGCAGATAGAGTTTTGATCAAACCTGACAGCAAAGACCGTCTACATCATAGACGAATCTAGTTTCGCAAGCTTCGATGGTCTTTTTTTTTAAGCAATTACTCCCTTTTCCTCTCACAAGTCAAGGTATTTATTCTGTTTTCCCAGCCATCTTTAACTGCCAGAAGTAATCACATCGATATAATATTCAAAAAGAACGGAGTGGGCTAGGGAAAAAGATACATTACCAATGCAACTTATATTTATGCTAAATAAACAGCATGGTTTGTCCGACTTGATGGAATAAAAGTCAGAATTAAGGAGCTATGAGTAGTAAAAAAGCAAGAATTCAGTCCTAAAACAAAAACATCATGGCTCTGATACACAATTGTATTCATCAGAAAAAAAAATAATATTTATAAAATAGTTGTCAACATATCACAAGAAATTTCTCAATTTTTGTTATGAAAGGTATTTGGTTTCAGTAAAAATAGAAATGTGTTTAGGCGTTTAGTTATTTTCTATGCTAACATACCCGAAAATGTCTGCACAGTGTATGTATAACCTAGTAAAATACATACGGTTGTTTTTGTCCTCTTAATGGAATTGGCAACACCTCCTTAAGAAACCCCAAACAAACAAACAAACAAACAAACAAACAAACAAACAAACAAACAAACAAACAAACAAACGTTATCCGAAAAACAAGTAATTGAGAGACACTTCATAGTGAAAGAACCAAAATCGTTCTCGAATGAACTCAGTCTTTTTCCAAAACAGTGGCTTCTTAACCACTTTCATGAAAATTCTCTATAGCCTTAGGGAGAAATCTTGTTCAGTCCAATGTAAAGATATCACATATCACAAAGACTATTCTTTGATTTACGAAAGGTTAGAGAAGACACTCCAGGAAGTCATGTGGATGAAGAAGCCTTGCTTCTCTGATATTTCTTCTTCTATACCTCATGAGCTAGTGTCTCCTCTGTGGTGTGAGATGATTTACAATTAACAGATGAAAGTCTGCAGAAGGATGTGTTTGTCCAGAGGATGAGACATAATGAGGACGGCAGTGACATACTGTATGCTTTGATGCAGCTGTTGGCTTTCTCTCGATCTTCCACAAATCATTCACTGATGAATACACACAATCATAGAAGGACTAGCTTGTCTTCAAGGAGAGGAATCGAGTGTGCGAAATGTGACCTTCCTCTATTCTCATCCTCTGCTCACGGCCTTGATTACTTCATTTGTAACAACTGTAGACACAAAAAACAAAAAGCAACAACAACAACAACAACAACAACAACAAACAACAACGAACGAATGAACGAACAAACAAACAAACAAACAAACAAACAAACAAACAAACAAACAACCAACCAACCAAACTTTGACACCTGAATCGTAAACCTTTTCTTTCTTTTTCTCGTCCTTTCCTGTCAATCCATCACACAGACATACAGTTCCCAGATGACTGTCATCTGTATTTTTTTCCGTCTCGTTTGATTTCTCTTTCCTCTCTGCCTCATTAGGTCTCTCGGCTACATTTTCTTCACTTCTGCACATCAGTCTTGAGCAAATGTGTGTCACCAGTCTCCTGAAAATATGTTTTATCAGCTTGGCATCGGATTCATGAAGTAATTTTTCTCCACAGAGGCGTGATTATGTCCCTTTACAAGAATGCTAAGTGTGGGAAACCAGAGTTTATCTTCTACACAATAAAACCAACACAAGGAGAACAACATTGATTAATTGATTGAAACTTTGCATTCCTTGTTGTAGCAGTTTGTTACAAGAGAAAGAACAGATGAGAAAGGCAAGGGAGGACGAAGACAATTATTGAAAAACGAAGAGCAATCTGTTTCCAGCCTGTGTGTTTTGCCAGACCTGAGATATCAATTTGTCATATGTATTTTGCAAGCTTTTACAGCATAATGATCTAAAAAGTCGAGGACAATCAAACCCACCCAGCTATTTGAAGAGTCTTTAGTTACACTTTTATGTGATTCGATCAATGTTGATGATGAACAAAACTGTCAGCTCCAGGGAATTAAGAAAAGGAAAAATGAAATTATTGCTGGTGGTGCAGATTTGTTGAGAGACAGGAGAGAACATGTGTTACACAACAGTTTTAATGCTAAGTTTTAAAAAAACCAAATGGACAATTTGTGGTGATTGCCTGATGGGAGGAGGTAGTGATTACGACAGCAGGGAGGGGCTGATACGTGCCATGAACATGGCAATACCTTCTCCTCCTGATGCTGTGGTCTGCTGTGATCGATGGCAGACGAGGTGGCTCCACGTTGTCCTCTACAAACGCCAGTGATTTGCTGTTGTTTCACTGGCCAGGCTCATCGCGCATTTCCTCGTCACAGACACTCGGCGCTATATTTCCACACAAAAAATGCGAAAATAATTTTGGAAGATAGAAGGAGAGGTTGAGGGAGGGTTAATCAGTTGCCTGGAATTGGGATGGAGGTCGTGCAAAGACGTGGAAAAAAATAAAACAAAGACTTGAGATGGTGTGGGTGGAACACTGAAGAGCTGGTCCAAAAAATCGCACGAGCTGCTGGTCTTGGCATCAGAAGGAACTTTGTCTCTCTCTCTCTCATTTACAAACAGATAGGGATAGTGATGTAAATAAATTAGGGAATGTACCTGATGAATCTGAAAAGTTGAAACTGAACGTCCGTGAAATGTTACTATTTGTTAAAGTTTCAAAAGTGAAAGTATTATAAAACCATGTTAATACAAATTTTTGATAGTGTAGACAATGTAGCTGTAAATAAGGAAATTTCTTAGCTTTTTTTTTTCTTTATCCATTATGAAACCTACAAGAGATGAAATCGAAGTCAACGGGAGACCTTCGTGCCGAAGTCTTCAAGTGCGGAAATACGTGCGAGAACTACTCATCTTGGTTCCATTGGGAGACCTAAAACATTCCAAGGAAACACAAATGTCAAAGTCAAAATAACAAAACACTAGGTCACCTATAAATACGTTTGCGACAAAACAAAACAAAACAAAACAAACAAAAACACAACTGGGAAACAATGTCATGTTCCGCTTGTGTGCTGCGCAGATGACGACGACGCCTTACTTGGCGATGAGAGGGACAAAGGGAGGACATAAGAACGATCAGAGTCATCACAAGCGGAAATTTGCCCGCTTGCCTGCCCCTGCTTCTGTTGTTTCTATTGTTCGCGCTAGGTGGCTGCAGAAACCAGTCACAGAAATCTTGTAGCAGTTCTTTTTCGTCATCTTGATCATCTATTGAGTTTCCTCTTCTTATCTGTCGTCAATAACGTTTTCGCTGTTCTTGCTTTACTTGTCCTTGTTGTCTTTTTATGTTCATGTTCGTGCTTTTTGTCGCTTGTGTTTGTGCTTTTGTTGTTCTTGATGTTTCTGTTATTGATTTTACTTATTTTTTTGTTTTGCTTTAAAAAAAAAATTGTTGGTTTTCTGTTTTTTTTATTTTTTATTTTTTTGCTCTTCCTTTTGGTGTTTGTTTTTCTTGTTCTCAGTTTTGTTGTTTTTTTAACTTTTGTTTTTGGAATTCTTGCTCTGGTTTTTGTTCTTATGTTGTTCGTGCTTCTTGAGTTATTATCTTTCTCTTTCTCCACCCTATTGTCTAATCATTAACAAGCAGTCATCAGAAATCCATGCTTAAGTACCCAGTATTACCATCCATTCCAGTGGACAGAGATCCCCAGAAGGGTAACCTTAGGGGTAGAGATAAGGAGGGTGTAACCTTAGAAGTAGAGATAAGGGATGGGTAACCCTAGAGGTAGAAATACGAACTGACACGAGGGAGGAAAAGAAAATGTTTAAAACAAGGAATCACGTTTGTCTGTTCTCTATTCGCTCTCTCGCCAGCTTGTCGAACTCTAGAAACTAACTTCAAAACAGTTTTTTTCTGCTTCCGCTTTATTAAAAGTTTAAAAGATGCATCAACGTGTGTGTAATTCATCACTATCTTTATTTCTCTGTTGTTGTTGTTGGTGCTGTTATTATTTCTCTGTGAAATTTTTTTGGTAATGTCAGAAACCGTAAATCTCACTACAGGCATCAGCCTAAATGTTGACTTCAGTAAAAGCAATATTGAAGTTTTTTTTTGGTTTGTTTTTTTTTTATAAAAGTGAGATTTGTAGCAGCAAATATGGGGAAGGTTTATGGTGTTTGAGAGAGAGAGAGACAGTGACAAAAAATAAAACAGATAACGCGTGGGAGGGTGCTAGGATTCGGAAACTCCCAAGCGAAGGTGAAAGGTCGAGCCAAGACGACATAAACCTCCGTTGATAAACACTAGCAGACACGAAAAAGAGAGACAAAATCAATGACAATCAACCTTTCTTGATGGCTTAGTCCGCAAAACAGCTTGTTGAGCACTCACTCACGAGTGCCGTACTGTCGAGGGGGAGGCCACCCTGCGACTGTTAAACTAATATTTCGCTCCGTCCTGTCGATATTCTTGTCCCGAACGTGCTTCGTCAACCAATTTCGCCAGCACTCGACTCCGCCACCTTGTTGTTTTGTATCCAATCGCTTCTGATCTCAAGAGAGTTCGACTTTGTCTCAAACAGTTTAAGACCTTAACATTAGGCCAACATATGATTCATGATTTATTTACTTTATTAATCAGTTTATTGTAACCAGAATCTGGCTGAAAATCTTCCTGACATTTAAAGTACACAGTGCTTCTAGATAAAAATTGTGATAGATGAAACTGGCCATGACAAAAAAAGTTCCACGGATCGGGATTTTTGAGTTGTAGTCAATCCCTGGTTATGCCTGTCAAACTAACTTCAGTTTAGCAAAGTAAGGATTTTTAAAGCAGGATTCAAAGAATGAAAAGGGAGGTGCTATTTCCTTTCTGTCCTTACCGCCGCCAGAATAAACGCAGACTGAGCAAACATTCGTGACACTGGTTTTCTCCCTTGCTGCCTAGCGTCTGTTTTAATTGCTTTTTTTCCTAACTGGATGCCTGCTGAGATGTCCATCTACCAAGGGAGGTCAAACTGCTTTGGTCTTGGTGCCTAGATTGCGCCAGGATTTTACGCTTCTGTGCCCCAGGCCGCCATTAAGTGTGGAGGATTAGATACACATTCACAGGATCCCCTGGGACTGCCTTTTCTTCAGCAGGAAGTGTCAATAGTTACCTCCCTTTTTGGCGGGGTTATTGCAGGGCGTACTATTACTCGTCTACGTTCCCGCTACTTTCCTCTCGCTGTGTTGAAGCTGTACAGCTGCAATCCTTATCTAGTTGTCCAAGCTGCTGTCTCTCCTTGTTTTAGTTTGAAAGAAGACAGAGGACAGACTTTATGGAAACAAATTTTTTCACGTCGTAAATCGTATTTATTTAGGTAGTAACAGCAGCTGCTGTTGCTGAGGATGATGGCAGTGGATGCCTCGTGAAAATATTGTGGAAATAATTGCAATAGTTACAGAAGATTATGATTCGTGCACACGGATTTCTTGAAAGCAGTTTAAGAAACTAGATATCACACACACTGACATGAACTCACCACACACACACACGTGAACCACGCACACTGGCCCAGATTTTTTAAAAGACATAAAAAATCATGATATTAATTTATAATCGTGTGTAAAATAGCTGCACCCCGATTCTCGGAGGCCGCCATCTCTAGTACTCTTGCGGGAAGGAAAACAAATAACCTCGATGTGCAACTTGTGCCGCGCCATTGGACAAAGATGGACTTTCTGTCACACCACTCAGTCTCCACTTTTCTCGGCTCTTCCTCGCTGTACTCAAGTTTAAAATTGTATGGCACGATCCCCAGGTCCACAGTGTCAGTGGCAGGCTCCAGACCTGTGTTTTAGAAGCCATTGTCTGCAACCTGCAATCTGCGCCGAGAATGTCAGCATAAATAATTCAAAGCCCAGTATTTTTCTTTCAAGAAAAAGATGTCATTTAAATGAAAGAGAATGAGAAAATTCAGTGATCTGAAGACAGCAATGGCATGAAGACAATATGAAGACGAAAGGTATGGAAACAATGGATTGAAGGCAATGATTCATGACGTAAGCGGCACCATCAGAAAAGATCGGAGTTGATAAGAAAATGGAAGTCAAAATATCTAAGGAGAGTGACATTTAAATCATATAAAGAGAATAATTTTAAGAAAAGGAGGAACGAAAATTGAAAAGAAAAACGAGAAGGAAGGGGATCCAGGGAAAAAAAATCAGGAGAGAGGAGGAATAAGAGAGGAAAAGGGAAGTGGATGAAGAGGCCAGTTGAAGACGAGGGGATAAGATTGATATAGCTGCCATTAATCAGGGCTAACGTGCGGCGAGCGATGGGACTTGCAGCATCGTGAATGCTGGTCACTCCGGCGAAGCATCCCTCACGGCACCACTCCTCCCCTCCCAAATTGTTATCCTCCCCACCAGCCATGCTTCGCCGCGGTGCACGTCGGGAGAAGTGTACCTTGCTGCTGCAACCTCATCCATCAGCGGGCAGACGAGCAGCAAGCAGGGGCATGCTGGGAAGACAGAGTGTGAGCGAACCGCAAGCGGGCGCCCACTCATCCGATTAGCAACTGGGGCGGGAGGTGAGAGGGGGGAGGATGGAGTGAAGGCACCGGTCAGTGATGTACAATCAAGATGCGTTTTGGTGATTTGGATTTCTCTCCCTTTGCTGACGAGCACGAGTGTTGTATTTTAAAGGGGCATCACTGCAATGTATGCTACGATAGATAGTACCTTACTGCCATTGGACTTAGTTATTATCAGTCTCTCTATCTCTTATTGCAAACTATAGTATTGGATTTTGTCTGTCTGTCGGCTGGTATGAATCCGTGGAAACCCTAAGATGCTTGTTAAGGGTCAGATACTTTACTCTGTTCTTTAATAGCTATAAGAAGTGGCTTCATAGTGTCATTGTTGCAAACAAACAAACAAACAAACAAACAAACAAACAAACAAACAAACAAACAAACAAACAAACAAACAAACAAAAAACAACTTAATTCAAAGGCGTTTAAAATGAATGTTATTAAGTCGCCGTGCATTTCAGAAAAAAGACATAATTAATGGATTTGGCGATAAAAGCCCTGGAAAGATGGACAACAACAATCGACTACATTGCATCAACTCTAGATAATGCAGCCTCCATTTCAGCCAAATATTATTCTGCAGAAAATTGTGGTTAGAGCCCCAAAGATGTCGTTCAACACTTTCTCAAAGCAGAAACCAAACTGCATTCACTTTAAGGAACAAGCAATTTTAGTTCAGGAGATGCAAAAATGTATTAATGGCTGCCCTTCATAATTTTATATCATCTTCTGAGAAGAGTTCTCAGGTCTGTTTGTATTTCGATGGATGTTTTCTTTCAGGCTTTGAAACAAAAATGTCTTATTTCTCTGTTTAGGAATTTTTCATAACGACTTTATCCTTTTAACTCCGTGAACTGTTTGTTTTGCGAAGTTTATCCTCTCAAACCCTCCCCCAAAAATCTACAAAACTTGTTCTATTTGAGAGCTGGAGTGGCACGCTAAACATTCCTTTGCTGAGACAAGTTTGTTGAGAACTTTAGAAATATTACTTTGCCAGACATTTTGGGGGGCTTGTTTTGAGGCAAGGAATTGATAAAAAACAAAACAAAACAAAAAAACCAACAACAAACAAACAAAAACCGTGGAGGTCTAATGTTCACAAAGAATGTAATTGCTGTCTACAGGCTAAAGGAAGTGAAACCCAATATTTCTTGTCTGACCGACAGAAGGTAAATAAGTGCTAGCCTTATTTTTCTTTGAGGAACAGATAAGAGAATTTGGGGAAACATATTGTTGACGTGAACCTCGTGACGTCAGGCTTGTGTATAGATACATATATTAATGTAGGATCTTATTTCTTCTGGTGATTGTGCCTTTCATAACGTAAGCGTATCCATGTACAATCATGACGTCAGCGTTGTTAGGTTCTTTCTGTGTATGGGGATGTTTGAAGGTGTGTATGTCGTGAACGAAATGGAGGCACCAACGAGGAGAAAGAGTATCATGCACACCGTTAGAGCTTTAACCCCAGCTTGGGATTAGGAGGGGCTTTGGGAAGGTAGCTGTGGTGCTAAATAAAGCATTAACTCGCATTTTCACAGTAACCTGATGCGACACCTGACTGCACTCATCCTTACATTCGCTATTTTGTTGTTGTTTTTCTTTTCTTTGCTCAAACTGGCAACTTCTTGTGCACGCACGTACAAACACATACACTCATTGGCCGACCTATTCTCCCACACATATACAACCAATAGAGAGAGAAAACGAAACAGCATTAAAAGTACTCTGGCGTCACGATGATGATGGAGGTAAAGATAAAAGCAAATACGATTATGATGAAATCTTATTTTATGCTACAGTTACCAGAATAAGCAACCTCTCAACTCTAAAAGTGAACAAAATTACAAAAAAAAGTACTTAAAGCATGTCAAGAGAAGAAATGAATTCAAATATAAGAGAGAGAGAGAAGACAGACAAACAAATGGAAAGAAAAAAAGTCACACACGCTTGTGCAGAGACACCTTCTAACATAGACAACACGCATAAAACACACACACACACACGCTAACCTGCCAGAGCGTGCACGCACCTTCACACACAAAACACAAAGATTACAAGATCATCGCACGCGCTCTGACGTCATCAGAAATACTATCAGCTCCAAACATTCGGCAGACAACAGCAGAAATTCTCTCTCTGCCTACCTCTCTGTTTGTTATTGTCTTGCGCATGCCCACAGCGGTGTCTCTGTGTGTACACCTTCTTCTGTCTGTTTCAGGTTCGCACCTTTGTACCTCCCACCGTCTTCTTGTCCCTCTCCCCTCACCACCCCGTCGTAAGACAGAAGACAGGAAAAGAAAAGACCTGATCGACAACGCTATTGGACCGCAAGTGAGTAGTAATCACCTTTCTTTTACAGATTTGTACAAAACAACATCCCAGATATATCCTTCGTCAGCAGTTTCCATGACAACACGGTTATGTTGTAATAGTTGGAAAGTTACTGTTACCGAAAGTTAAAGAAATAAATGAAAAGAATTAAAAAACCGAGAAAATCAAGATATGGTTTTTATTTGTACCTTTGGCACCATCGCACTCTAAGAATGCTTCAGTTCGTCCTGACACTCAAACTACTTCTCGCTTCAAATGTGAAAATAACGGTCGTAACAGTTGCACCTGTAACCACACACATTGCTGGCATCGTCAGCGTTCTCTGCCACGACATTAAGATCAGACGATAATTTCTTGCCTGAGTTCTGAATTGTCCTCGTAAGATGGATGGATGAGACATATTTAGATTTTCTAGTCTGCAGATTTTTTCGTGGATGTAAGAAGAAAAATTATTTCAATAAATATCCTTTCATAGTTTTTTTGTGCTTTGACATAAAATACTTTGTGTAGATGTCGAGATATGTGTATATATATATTTCTAAGGAAGATAAATGATTGATTGCAAATATGTTTTCTTATCTTCATCGTTCATAGTATTTTTAGAACTAGTCCTTTAAATCTGTTTTCTGATTCTTTTGTCGTGACTTCATTTACATTACGATCTGAGGTGAACACCTTGTACCCTGAACTCGATGAATGAGCTGTAACGGCATCAACAAGCTTAAAGGTTCACATTTTAAAATCATATTTAAATTCAAAACAACTTCAAAATGAACTGATAGTGTTACGACGAAAAGATTTGCAGGTGACGGTGGGGTCACCAGGTCACGTTTGTAACATTACAACTAGGGATCGGTTCAAAGCAAGACTCGAGATCCTTGAACCCGTGGGCCTGACATCGTGCTGCCGACCAGCCGCAGGCATTAAAGGGGCAGAAGGGAGAAAAAGCATTTTTCACAGGCTCGGTTAACGATCATAGCTTGTATGCGCTCTTTGCTGTACTGATTGGCTTTATTTTTACATCTGGAATAGTGTAACCCAATATGTAAATAATATTGTTGACCTGTACGATCCTCGACAAAGCGCGCACAAAATGACTGGATCTCTTATTTGTTATTATTTCTGCGTTCAGTTTTTTTTTCACTCTTGCAAGAATGCTTCTTTAAGCTAGTATTTTTAATTATAGCCTCTAATTCTTGAAATGGTGATCATCCAGTCTCGCCTACCTGACACCTGATACTCCCGAGACTCACAATAGCTCTGAGGTGTAGCACAAAATGGAAAATACTAATGAACCAATCAGAAGGAAGTAAATATTTCTTAGCAATAAAGTCATGTCAGAGCAAAGCTGAATACCGGTCAAATGTTTTTTTATTGATCTTGAGAACACATTTGATACAAAAACTTCTTTTGATATTCTCGTAGTGTGTCAATGCAATGATTAGGTGAAGTCGTTTTTTACCTACAGCAGTTTGTTACATGAAAGGGAGAGCACAATCATGCTTCAGAGCGTTTCTCTCTTGATTGAAGTCAGAATGTGTTACTGGGTAACGCTTCCATCTGACTTTTGTCATTTTTCTCCACGTCCAGATAAAAGTTAAACACGTGATTTATTTTTTCCATGACCCCTTTGTTCTCGTCGAGTGTTTGCCGTGTCGTGTGAGTTAACGCCTACTCTGGAGTATTCTGGAGCGTTGCCCCTGACGCAGAGGTCAAGATGGTGCTAAATTCAAGAAATAAAATAAGAAAAGTGGATGTTCATAGATTTCTCATCTTTTTATGTGACGAACCTTCTTTCGACTCTTGCTGGGAAAAGGTCGCAACCGATCGTGAGAGTAGAACTTCAGGGAAGAAATTAACCGCTTCCCAGGTCAGATGACGCAAGAGTGACGTCACTGAGCTACCACCATTATGAAGCCAAAAATTGTTCAAAAAGAAACGCCAACGTATAAGAAAGCATCAGAACACAGGAAACTATTAAAGATAGCAAAACTTTTCACGGACTTTGCATTAATTTAAATGTTCTTTAAAATTTTTTTAGATAAAATTGAAAACATGGCTGATTTTATAGGAGACGTGTTTGAGTGCAGACTTCGTGTTGCTGAAAATAGAAGAGAATGCAAAAGAAGTCACTAAAGTCATTGAAATCTTTTCCTGTCTACTAATAGTTTTCTACGTGGCGATTGTTGGAAACCACTCACACCCAAAGTACCAGCTAATGCTTTCCATTTTGGTGGCAAGGTGAAGGCTGAGGACGCAGCAGTCGTGACTGGCAGAATCATCTGAGCCTAGACATGCGCGCTTGAAACTTGTTCACATTTTAAATTCTGAAAACAGCCTCTTTTCTTACATGTCATTTCATTTTTTTTTCGGGTCTTTTTTTTACGATTTTTGGGGTATAGAGTAGCCGAGACGATGGGAGTTCTTTGGGAGAGATTATATTTTTAAAAATGTATTTTCATCTTTACAACCTGTTTGCTTAGGTGGTGGGGTTACCGTGGTGCAGCCGTCAACCGGAGAGTGGCAAGCAAGGGGAGTAGGGAACAGCTGGCGGTTGGAAAGTCAGTCAAAACATAATTACAACAGCATCCTGTAACGTAGAAGGGGAGGTAAGTAAATAAGCGAAATAAAAGAGCAAGAAAAAAAAATGAAAGTAGAGGATCAGATGGTCTAGAAGAGTTAAGGAGGAGTGTGTGCACGTGAGTGCGTGCGTGTGTCGTGGGGAACCTACAAAGAAGTAAGGAATGCAATACACAGAATGGAAAGTTGATTCTTAAATCAAAGTTTATGTGAAAGGTAAAGTGGTAGACATTTGTACCAGTGTATGAGAAAGAGGAAAGGTAAAAGGACAGACAGACAGTATAAAAAAGAAGTGAAGCAGATGGGAGGATGTCCGGAAGTCAGGTTGGGTAAGTGCAAGCCCCACATGCTACAGCTCACATGCGCTACCCAAATCTGTCAGCATCCGCCGAACTATCAACTGGTGGAACAGCTACCCGTTGCTGTTTACAGGACTTTGCTTGATAAACATAATCCTGTAAAGTCAAAAAAAAAAAATAAAATAAAAAAACAAACCTCAATACAATTTAAGTCATCATCCTTTCCTTTTGCTTAAAAGCGCCTAATTTCTGTTTTAGTTGTTATTTCCACCTCTCTGGCTAATATTGTTCGATCGTCTCGATATGTCAGAGCTAAAAGAGGAAAGAGAGAAGAGAGAATACCAAAGAGATTTAATTACAGAAAAGTTAAACAGAGTGAGCACGGAGCAGACATATGAGTATATAAGTTGCGTGGATGGGCGTTCAAAACAGTTCCTCATCTCATTTGGTGACATAAATTTAATTAAATAACTACTTAACTAATCTCACTATTATGTCATTCAATTAATCAATCAACTAATCAGTCAGTCGTCTTTCAAATGTGTGCCGTGGTTCTTTATTTATCATTAAGGCCTCGAGGAAACTCTGTGAAACTAATCTCTCAGGACATACCGGCAATCTCTCAGCAACATACCCTCACTCTCAGCAGCACACCTACAATCCATATTCAACATCCATCTACCTGCACCTCCATCCACCCGTCGTGTTTGATCAGTTGTGGCTACCGACAGCTGAAAACTCTTCCCAGCCCTTTAAAATAACATCGAGAAGGGAAAGCATGGTGTGTTTATTTTTCATCGAAAACTTTCAGCACTCACAGCCTTCCGTTGTAATCAAAGCGCCATCTTGATTCGAGAACCACAGGAAGTGGTGTGTCCTTCCGAAGTCGGTTACCTTGTACTTGCTTCCGGTTGCCTGTAGACTACTGGACCTAACATACAATTTCAGACTAACGGATATTGTAAAGCCTATCAGACGATTTGCCAACTTTAATTATTTTCGGAAACTACCGATACATAACGGGGGGCAACGCTGCTGATGTCTAACTGCGCTTGCGAGTGCAAACTTCTACAAACTCGCTTGCGGAGGTATTTTTCTAAAGCTCTTCCCCCTACTTTCCAGTTTCACTTACCTCTTATCGACAGCACTTGCTATCCCGGCATGCCAATAACAAGGGCATTACTTGAACTCAGTGAGAAATCAAAGCTGAGCTGATAGATTGTGTTTAAAAAAACAAGTAAAGAAGATGCCGGCTCCAATATTCGGCTTTCTCGTCCTTTGATCTTGTAACCTCCTCCTACTCCCCCTCCCTCGTCATCTCCTGTACCAATCGGAGACAAGGAATAGAATGCTTTTACGGTATCAGACCAGAAGAATGACGACCAATTGCATCTTGTCTCTCGTCTTATCATCTTATCTTTTATGTGTCTCATCAGAGACGGGGTAGCATCTATGTAACATTAAAACAAGTTGCGCTTCATTGCTTTGAAGTGTCTGCGCCCGCACTTGCCATAAATCTGTTCGGCATCTCATCTGACCGGTTGTGGTGTAAACGAATTGTGCGCGTGTGGCCTCGCGTGCTGCCAGACTCTCTGGTGGAGGTTACCCAGTGGTCAGATTTTTATCCTGGCGAGGTGCCGGGCCCGGCGATGCTGAACTCTTGAGTCAAGAGGTCAGAGGTGAAAAACATTGCGAAGTAATGACATAGAGGATAACTGGAGTGCAAAAATATTAAAGCTTAAATTTACAGGCTTTGGTAATAATATGATCATCAAGAGTTTCAAAGATTATCACACGAAATAACCAGAAGATCAAATGGACACATTTCTCAGAGTGGACTGGTTAAATATATATAAAAAAGTTCTGGTTTTTGCTGAAACGTAGGACTAACAGTTTCTTCTCAGACAGTTGTTGAAGATGCTATACGTAACAACAATATTTTAGAACGATTGTGTCTCCGGGAATTATTGAGTCTTTATTGGAAAAGTGTCAGTCCATTTGTCGAATATGAGTTCAATTTACCAACCATGTATTCCCGTATTTTCTAAATCGATTCCAGCTTTCAAACAGGGCTGAATACTTCGCCCTTTTAAGACGGGAGAGCAAAAAGACTTTTCTGCAGTCTTTGAGCAAGTGGCCACTCCAGCAACAACAGAAATCGAGGATCTCTTTGGCGCGGCAGTCAAGGAGAAAGAGGTGAGCTGTCATGGACCCATGATGCACTGCGGCGCCATTGCACCCACATAACATGACCCCCTCTTCATCTGTGGCGTACGCTTGTCACATTCAATGACGAGCCCCAGGATGAATATTTACCCATTCCCTCGGTGAATTACCATCGGGCAGAGAGAGCGATGTCCTCTTCTTTCAATCGTGTCTGAGTTTCTTGGGCGGCAACTGGTTTCCACTCCATGAAGACTAAGCGCCTGTCGATGGCTCTGCATGAAGTGACGAAGGAGGGATGAGCGGGTGGGGATCGTGGGGAGGTGCTAAGAGGACATTTTTCTTTTGGTCGGACCAGCCGCTTGACATCCATGTTGGCAAGGGTTTCACTTTCCACCAAATATGGCAGAATGTCAAATTCTTTGTCTGATTTATTATTTTGATTTTTGGGCGTAGTTTAACAAAAAATTATTTTGATTTATGTAGTGCTAAAAGATCATATAAGTAATAATGAAAGTTGTTCAACTTAATATTTACTATCACTAAGAGTAGATTCTCGAGGGCATGTGAACAAATGCTTTCTGATTATCTACAAACTCCAGGCAAATAAATTACATCTTGTTAAGTCACAAATGCGCAGCCACGCTTATTAGCGAAGTTGAAACATCAAATACGAGAGATGCAAAGGTTGTCTGATTCCATACAAATATAATTTTCCCATTCTCCTAATGTTATTTTCCCTTTTATAAAGCATTTTCCTCTTTTGTTATGGAATACTCTCGTTTTTACCTTACTTTCATTAAGCAATTCTCCGGTAATGCCCCGAAGAGAAACGGATATGAACTAGGCAAAAATACAGATTGCGAAATATGAAAATGATATAAAATAAATCTGTGCATATTTTATTAGGTCTTAAGGAATCTTCTCGTAAAAGAAACACAGATGTAGTTCTTATCCTTTGCTGAGGAAGTGGCCAAAGCGACATGGAATATATCATTATCATCATCATAATCATCATCCTCATCCTCATCCTCATCATCATCATCCTTGTACAAAAACTGTTGGTGTATAACTGTGCACATTAATGACCCAAGGACTTTAATTAGTGTCTAACACCGACCTGTAAAGCCGCATCTTAATCTTTTTAATCCTCGCCGGTCTCAACCTGGCTGAGGATGATCCGCGAGTGATGTTGAACTCACTTCAGTTTCTTGCACTGAGCTTGCACCCGGTCATCAGAAAATAAAATGCACTCAGCCACATCTTTTACGACAAAGCTTTTAAAACTTGAGCAGACCAACACAAAGCAAAGATAATTGCAATGAGGGGCGTACACAGGTAGATTGTAACGGCGCTGTAAGTCTGAATGGCGCGCGAATCCCCTAATGACGTCAGCGGCGAGCGTTGGTGCACACGTGACCGGTTCCAACGGAATGCACTGACTCACTGCACACGACTTCTGCGTCTGCTGGTTATTTGGTCGCGACAGGTGAACGAGTTGGAAGAGTTGCAGTGACGACATTAAGTTTAACGGGAAGCAGGTGTGCTGGTGCTCAAAACAGACGAGGAAATGAGGAAAACAGAGAGGAGAAGAAGAAATGAAAAAAACACTTGAGGCTTGAAAGGTGGGAGGTGAGGAAGAGAAAACGATGTGTTAAAAGCAAAGTTATAGCCATTAGAAAAAGTGACATTTTCATTTCACCAAAAAAACTTTCTTTAAACAGATTTCACTCTGTGTAAATACTTCTCCGAGATTTGTAACATTGGGCAATAAACGTTTTAAAAGGAGCCACGTGTTACTTAGACAAAAATTCTAAAAATTCGAGGAAATCGTTTAATGTATTCAGTCGAAATAATTCTTTTAAAATGACACAGAAGGTAAACGAAACTTGTTTATGTGTGTGTGTGTAACGGACCTGTTGGTGACGTTTGTGGATCGACCTGGTCTGTAAAATAAATCTGTTTTTTTATTTATTGTTTGCTGATTCCAGAAATTTGTTTTCTACTGTACGTAACTAGTGAGTGTGCGTCACTGAGATACGTTGCCCATCCCGGTGCTGGGTTATTTTTGTACCCCTAGTGAAAGATGCATGAAGCACACCCCGCCACCCGCACCCCACTTTCTAAACAAACCAATGATAATACTTTCAACAATAACAGTTTTTTGCTCAGGTCATCACATTAAGGTTTAAAATGTAGCTCCCTTATTTTTTTAATTTTTTTTTTTACAGATTTAATGCAGATGCATGTATGCTCAAGTTTCCAGCCTATCCATTCCCGCCTGAAGCATTGATGAAATTAGATACTTTTTAAAATTACTTTTATTTCAACTTGAAGAAACTTTCTTTCTCATCAGCTATACAAACTAGAAGTTTGACTAACAATGCAAAGTTAGCTACAATAAGGAATAATATTTATGAAAGAGTTCAACACTCTTTTCCCATAAATAAATTCGGAAATATTTCTCAACTCCTTCATCCTGGCAGCACTTGCGTCCTCAAGCTAGCTTAATAGTGGAAGCAGCTCTGGGTGCATCTGAAGGTGTATCGGTGCATTCGCATGATGAACTTCCTCTTCCACCCGCTGTACCTAAACTAAACAAATGTTCCCACGGAGACACGTCACGTGACGAACTCTTCGCGTGTGCCTGGTGATCTTCTCGGCATCTGTTTTGAGAACAGACCGGGACTTATCTTCAGATTTTCCACAACAGTATCTTACACAGAGCAGATCCCAGTCGTCCCAACTAGAAAGCATTCTTGTGAAATGTAAAAAAGTCCGTTTGCCGGCAGCTGTGCAGAATGTTTGTATTCCCGCAATCTTTGCGACTCCGAGGCTTACAATAACTTCAACATTTACAGCATTCTTGCTATCCTGTGTGTCTCATGCTCACGGGAAGGCTGAGGTGCACTCAGTCCCCAGGCAGGCTCCATGTGGGTCTGTCGACATCCGGGGCCTTCGTCAGCCCCATTAGCGGCACCCGAAACCCTTCGTTAAGGCGGAGGAAAAACACATGTTTATCACACTTACAGGCCAGCCTCCATGTGCACATGTTCAGACGCAGGACTTTTTTATTCGAAGCTTCAGCTTACCTCTCTTTTTTCTATATAGTGAACAGTCTCATTTGAGACTTAAAGGCGAACCTGGGTCAAACAAGAAATTAGGTCAAAATTATTAACAAGCTAACAGAACATAATGCTGTTATTAGTTTATTATGATAGGATAAGAAATTATGAGTCTCAGAAGGCAATTTGGGCAATTACAAGAATGTTATACATTTTGTTGTACAAAATCCGAGTTATCGAAATTTTATCTCAGACTATGAAAACCTTCAGTATATGTTTAAAGAGGCAATGCATTGTCCTACAACCCGATACTTGTGACTTCGGCGGAAATACTTTTTAATATGTTTCCAAAACCCAGCTGAAAACTATGATATTCAAAAGCTTAAACTGAACAGATACTTTGGTTCATTGGGAGTTAGTATCTTGTAATTAATTAAATCCACTCGGTTTCCATTTTTGATATTTAGTCATGCGTTTCCTATCGGTCTTTTCAAAACTTCATATGCCGAACAAAGACCAAAATGTTTTTCATATCATGTCGTACAAAAAATTATTTCCTGCTTAGAAAATAAACAAACTTCACTGTTAAGGGGAGAGAAACATTGGAAACACGAGAGTACAGAGTGAGCTCCAACCACTCATGCATTCCAGTGACGTCAAAGCTTTTAACTACCTGTGCACAGGTGAGAAAATCGATGTTTGACAGCTCGAATCTCTCTAATGGAGGAAGTAATTGGCTGGCTTTAGGGGAACAGTGTGCTGTTTAGAACAACGGTCTGCTATTCGAACCCTAAACCAACTGACTGCCATTTATTAGAGACTTTACTGGCATTATGTGTGTTACCTGATCGGCAAGCCCTCCTGCGATTTTATTTTTCTAAAATCCAAACCAAAGGTTTTTTTTTCTTCAAAAGTCTTAAAAAGTGACGGGCTGGAAAGACAAAAAATGGCGAAAAGATTCTGAGCGAATAAGCTACCTGCCAACCTGTTCATTAACGCACACAAAAAAATTGTTAGTCTTCTGTCGTCTCTGGCGCCCTCTGTTGGTGATTGCCGTTGTCATGTGACGTTATTGTCAGACTAAAGCAATCAGGTGTAAAATGTTCAGATGTAAGCCTGACATGTAGCAAAACCGTTGACCTCACATCGAACTTTAGTTAATATATAAACCTCTATCTTCTACTGTACCTGGGTGGTCGTTAGGACAGGTAAGTGTCTGGGTTTCTTCCATCAACGCCAACATCAAAAGCAGCTAATGGCTGCAGCCTATCTCACCCGATATTAACCGGTTACACAGGTGATGGTGTCTCATTTACTACACACAGCTCACTCTCTGTGAAGTCTCCTCACAACATACATTAAAGCATCTGCACTTCGTCTTTAGCAATAGCTCCTAACAATAGACCCCCTAGTCAAACTATCAAAGAGAGAAAGTACAGAGCTGAAATTTCGCAAATAAATTTTAATAACTGCTCTTGCTAATTTTCTTTCCTACCTCAGCTCTGGGACGACATTAGTAGGTAGCCGGCTCTATTATTCAAGGAAAGTAAGTGTATGTGTGGGTGTTCCTGCCTACATACACTTGATTACTTCCATCTTCATCCCGTATCGACCTTCTGAAATCTGGTTTTGTAAATTTGTCTCCTTTCTCTCAGAGGAAGTGCACCTCGGGAAGTGTAGCAGATGACATTGATCAAGTCGTTCTAATCATGGCCATGCTCTCTACTCTAACTTTCTTTTCCTGAATGTGACACTGATTTGCTCTCTGCGGTTCCATAATTTGTGAATTCAGTTCTGGACTGTTGCCTGTTTCCTCCGATTATTTCTAAGTGGCCTGAAAGTACATCTTTGTTTCTTGCTTCTGAAGCCGACCACTCGAAGCATCTTGGGAAGGTGTTTGCTGTTTCTATGTCTGCGTTCTTCAATATACAGACAACCCGTCTGTAATTTGTTACTCAGCAAAGAGCAGACGATTTGCTTGTCTGTTTGGACATTCCTCCGTGGGAGGCGGGTGAACCATGGTAAAAACAAAACAAACTTGAACCCGTCTGGGTGTGTGTAGATGCTGAGAATAA
This sequence comes from Pomacea maculata, assembly GCA_004794325.1. Taxonomy (NCBI): domain Eukaryota; kingdom Metazoa; phylum Mollusca; class Gastropoda; order Architaenioglossa; family Ampullariidae; genus Pomacea; species Pomacea maculata. The sequence continues at coordinate 89,025 of SRHC01003381.1, read as the reverse complement.
TACTTGAACTAGTGGTCATTCTATATTTGAACAGCTTGAGTTTAGCAATCTTAGTACTTAATTAACGAAAATCTATACTAAAATGTTAGAAGATTTGGATATTTTCTATTTTAATGCACTCTATTGATGTGAATGTTTCTTATCCTTAGATCCTAGTGCGGTCATTTGACACTACAATTTTATTATGGATTTATTATCGATATAATTATAGACTGAATCAAAACAACACTCAAAGAGTTTTCTTCAAAGAGTTATTTCGGTTCTTAGAATAACTTTCATCTTGTTCAGAGAGTTCAAGAGAATCAATATAATAAAATATTTTATTGAAGAAAACTCTACCAGTAAAGACCAGATGCACCAGTATAAAGCTGATGCACAGATGATGGCACTTACTCTCCTTTAGAAAGACAGTCGATAATTGTGCAGATGAGTGTTACAGACAAAGAAAGGTGGATGTGGCCAAAAGATGCATGAAACGGTATTTACTATTTCCATCTTCCGTCTGCCACAAGTTGTGACATGGCTTAGAAATGAAGAGATGAAAAACAAAAATGGCTTTCTCTTGAAAACTTGGAGAAGGAGAAGAGGAGGAGGAAGAAGAAGAGGAGGAGGGGAAGATCTTTACTTGCTCTGCTTTTTCCATCATTTATTATCTCCAGTAACATGTCGAAGAGGTGCACAAGAAAATAAAATTATATGCAGCCTCAGCTTGAGCTCACAGTATTACATAATTCAAATTCTGCAGCCAAAAAATGACAAAAAGTGTTTGCAAGTTTGGAAAATTGTTTTAAAGGTACCTAAAAAGTTGTCAAGCCACTAACATCAGTGTAGCTTCATCCATCCAGGGCCAATGTCAATTTATTGTCTTAGCACCCTCCCCCTACCCTGTTTACAAAGACTGATTGCAGAACCACATAAATAAAAATTATAACATTCACAACACAATGACTGGTTTCAAGTTCTTGTTGATCTCATGTTTTATCAGATCAGAGTTCTAAAACTCTGTTGTCACTTAGAAAAGTAAACAAAATCAATGGCTGCAGGGGTTTTCATTTGAAATCAACCTAAAGAATAAAATAAAAGGATGAAGAGAAAAATGACATTAGGGATAACAAGGTACAACGCATCTTGAGCTGAAAAAAATTAAAAATATCGTGTCATTTAGATTATGGATCTTTGCCCCCGCAAAAGGACAGGGTTATATGGCAAGAAAACCAAACATCTCTTAAAATCACGTTTTGTTTCACGCATCCAGAGTCAGCTTCCGACAACGAGCACGACAGCTGCAGTGGAACGGGACCCAAGCCTTAGCTTTCTGCTTGTAGCACGCATGCGCAGACCGTATCCTGGAGTATCACGTGAGAAGTCTGTTTTCTGGCAGTCAGCCATTGTCCCTGGCCTCTTCAGATGACTGTGGGAGTGCATGGAGAACACCGGTTATTAACGCTTCGGCTTGCTGGACGTTCTCCTTCTGGAGAAGAGCTGGCATCCTCTGGAGCCTCGCCTCGGATTGCCTCCCCATCGCCAGCTGCAAGGTCAGAGGTTAGATGACATTCTCCAAGAGTGCCTGCAAAGAAGAGTTATTCTACTCTGAGACAAAAGAAGGATAAAGCAGTAGCAGTAAGTGGAAGGCCAAAAGTTTTCAGGTTAAAGGTCAAAGGTTAAAGCGCAGATGCTAGCCTCGCGGGCCGAATGATGAAGCAATGGGGATTCCAGTTTCCGGAGACAAATGTTGACCCAAAATGCAATTATGAGAGCCAACTGGTACAAAAAAATCAATTGATGAAGCGTGCATAATAGACAATTATATATTTTTTTCATCTTCCAGAAATAAAAGTTATTCGGAAGGCAATTATGCTTTTTATGCTATTATTTCATTTGCATCCCATTATTGTTAGTATAAAAAGCCTAAAAGGGGAGAAAAAATAAAATTTATCTTTTGATACTCTGATAATTTATTGCAATAAATATAGACTCAGACATGAAAGAAGCGAAGAAATTAAACCGTAACACAACAAAGACTAAACCGAGATTGATAATAATATACAGATAATTTTTGTGAAAATCATGATTAATCAGGTTACACGGGCATTTGTTGGGACATGCTTAAGGTTCCTTTAAACGTAGCCAAGTTCTTTATCAGCACTGACGCGTGTCTTTCAGTATTGTAATGTCACGTGGGTTACATTCATACCGGAAGGATATAGGTCAGGCAGAAGAGTTCAGTTCAAAAGAAGAATCCCTCTCAAAGTTCCAGACGCCTGGAGAGAAGAAAGCGGCGTAGGGTTGCGCGATCGAAGAGGGTCTGTAGAAATGGAGATGGGAAATTTGTTTAGGAAATTAAACATTTACTCGATCACGAGGCTGACCAGAATGCCAGGACAGCAAGAAGATGGACCAGGGCAAGAAGTCGCATGCCGCTCGTGCCAGCCTCCACCACGTTCGGCAAACGGGGGGCGAGGGAGGGATCTGGAGGGGCATTCACAGGGGGCTACTTTGCGACCATCGGTTTAGGAGCTGACGATTGCTCACTGCTCACGAACATTACGACAGCTGGTTAATGGAGGGACTGGGTGAGGGGTATGAAGGGGAATTTTAAATGTGCGGGACGAGTTGGTCAGGAAGGTTTGCTGATTGACTCTTCGTAAATGTGACTGTCACATTGCGTCTTTGTCACTCACGTAAAAAGACCGTATTGGGGAAAAAATACATATATGTGTGCGTGATGATGCATATTGTATTGTCTCCCTTTGTCCACCTGCTTTTCTTTATTCACTAGGCCTATAGATTTCTTTTTTTCTGATATCAAATGATTTTCATGTGTGCATGTTCATTGTTTCTCTCTCTCTCTCTTTCTCTCTCTCTGCGTGTTTGGCTGTGAACGCTTTAGTGCAAAAGTGGAAAAGGGAAAATATAAGACATGCTCATTCTTTGTTTATGCGTGTGCGTGCATGTGCCTGCTTGTCATTTTTTTCTCTATTTTATATATATACTTATCAGAATTGTGTCGCTTTTGTCTATCCTGGAGACGCGAGCTGATATCATCACATGAAATCTCACCAGTTTTATTCCATTTTTATTAAGGGGAAGACTGTACGCCTCCGTTACCCAACGTTGTGTCCAACTGGTTGTTAAACTATCTGCAGGTTAACTTTCATCCAACAGCAAAGGGCTAGATGTTGGTATTAAGTACAAGACAGTGAGAAGGACAGAAAAACAAGACAGAAAGATAAAAAAATTACATTTTGTCTCTTACTGTGAGAAAAATAACATAAATCTACGATGACAGTTTGAATAAAAGAATAGCTAGAGATATTACGATAGATAGATACCACATCTAGTAAAGTAGATAGAATTAAAAAAAGGAAAGAAAAAGAGGAAAACGGACTTTATCTACGGTCAGAGATCAGACACGAGAGGAATTAGTGCTGGTGACAAACTTGTCAAACAGATCAGCGAGCACTTTGTCATACACGAGTTTTTACTTTGCTGTAGCACGTGCAGTAGCACGAGTGATGTGAGGATGCCGTGTGAGAGCTTTGAAGTGGCGGGTGCGAACTTCAGCCATCAGGAGGCAGGCTGCAGGTTCCTCTATCAAAGTCAAACTAGCAGAGAGGCGGTAGTACGCATACTCACCCAGTCAAGTCTGCTGTCTGCTGGTCTGTGCACGCGCGCCCGTGTATATGTGTGCGTGTGAGAGGTAAGAGTGTGTGTGTGTGTGCGCGTGCGTGTGTGCGTGCCAGAGGTAGTGCCTGCTGTTAACGCTGGCTTAACAACGCTCTCTGGCGACAAAAGCCGATTCCGGTTATGACTACCTGTCAAAACTCAACACTAGCCAGACGTTGCCCCAGACTCCAGCATTTTACACCAGTAACAACAACCTCGCCTCCTCTCAGCTGTGCTCTCAGGGGAGGAACAAGGAGAGGATAGGGTCGCGTTTCAACAGTTGGGTAATCTCCAGGTGGAAAAGGTTCTCCTACGGTTCTTGGCACATTCAATGATACCTTCCGGCGAAACCCTACAGTTCCATCCTTCTAACCCCTTACCTGCACCCACCCAACTCCCCATTCCGATCCCCATCTCCCACTCCAATTTGCTATTCTTCTAAGAGAAAAAAAAATAGGATAGCTAAATAAGTAAATAAATCTAGCAAATACCGTATACAGTGTTCGAAAGTGTCGAAAGAAGCATGTCGAGCGAGTAGCAAAGGTTTTGTGAGAAGCTGGCAGCATCCTGCAGCCAGAAGGGGCATCGTGATGCCATGCGCTGCTCCTGTCTTGCCAGCGGCTCTTGCACCCGACTCCTTGGGTTTGAACTTCAATCTAGCGTACTTTTATTAATTTCTTAAAATAATATTTTGTTTCCATGACAGCCAGTCTGTTCTTCTGAGTATATGTAGTATATTCACGCCTTCATTTGACACAATTTATACACTCATGGAGATAAGCAGACGGACAAGCAGCCTTGCAGACAGATAACTCGTGAAGAAAGAGTCTCCGTCAGGTTGTCTGCCCTTTCTGCTCTGCATGATGGTCAACCTTCATCAACGGTGTCCCTGTTTCACTCCAAACACAGATCACCTTTCCAGCATCTTCCGTGGCCTGACAACATGCTCCGTACTCCGGTGCCAAAGGTCTCCCAGGGGGTCGATTCCACTTCATTTCATCGAGCTTTCAAGTTTGTTCCCCCAGAGAGTTCAATGCCATTTCTAATCGCATTGAAAACAAGAGCCTTTCCCCATTGAGGGGAGGTCACTGTGAAAGGGAGGTCACTAGTAAGTTGTTACACATGGTTGGCTGGAAAGTAACTCGAGCTTAGCAGAATCTTCGTTTTTAATTTTGATATAATGGCATAATACGATTATTGGGGCAAAGAGAGGAAAACTATTCTGGTTCAGTTACTGTCTGGCTGTCTCTGTTCTCTAGAGGGATTCATTTTTCTTTCTCCTTTTCCAAAACCTGTGGAAATTCAGTGACATTATATTTCCCTTCTAGCTATGTGTTTGTTTCCATCTACAAAACCCTGGACTTCCATAGCTAGCCATGAGATAACCTACCTCTGTTTCATGATTAAGTCCCCAGGTGGAGTTGTTTTGACAATAATAATACATTATTAAACGATTTTAAGAGTCTGTTACTCTGATATATAAAAACATGACACAGCCTCGTGATTGTCAGCTGAGCAGGTTGTTTCTCCTTCTCCAGCCCCAGCATATGGAATGGTCTGCCTTTCTGTCTTTCCGGTACATGACTTCAAACACTTTCCTTCATAAACACCTTCTATAACTCCTCCATCTTGTTGCCCTTTCTACCCTCCACTCCTATCTCTGCGTTCCGGCATGTTCTTGTATTGCTCACCGGTGTTTGTTTGTATGTGTATGTTGTGTTTGTTTGTACTTACTTGTGAGACTACATTCCACGGCCTCTGCTCGCTTGCCATTCCTTCTCCCACTTCTTCCTCTCCCCCAGGTGGACTTTAACAATAATAAGCTTCCCCTCTAATGTGCTTGCACAATCAACAGCTTTTTTCCGTTACCTAGGCACCGCCTACCGACTTAAATTGTTTGAGGCTCTCCCCACCTCCCACTTGTAAAGCTCTACACAGTCAGAGAATAGGGATGCACACAGACTTCTTCATTAGTGAGCTCCTTAGGTGCAAGACAGAAGCCTGCAGGATAAAATGTGAGAAGGGAAGACCATTTACCTGGCTGGAATGTAAACCTAGACCCGTTAAGACAGGTAAAGTTTGGGCAGGAGTCTTTCAAGACTCCCAAACACTTCGGTGTCCAGACTGGATAATGAATTCTTTGCCCGGGAGATACTCGGTGGCTTTGCTCGAGGGAAGAGGAGTTGATGCGGTCTGTATCTCGTATTTCCTGGGAACTATACTTTTGTGGGGCCGTTCCCTTCTTCATGGCTTGCGTCTAAAGTTAGCAACATGAAACAGTGTAGGGTCACATGTACCTAGTGTACCCTGTTAACTACCCAGATCAGAGAAGTCCCAGGTCTTAAAGAATCTATATTAAGGTGTTTGCATCGTCTTTGCCTCAGAGCCAAAATTATCTCTCCAAGACATAACTGATTTTTCGTGGACTACAGACTCTGGTCGGTAAGAGGCTTGTTCGTGCTTTCCGCTGCCGCTGCCGCGTGCCGCTCCGCTGCCGCAAGCCAGTTCCTGCTGGAACATGAACATGATTCAGTATAGCACTGTTGTAGTCATCTGTGAGTTGGTCAGCGCGCTTTATGTCCAGAGGCTCCTGCCAGCAGCAGCCAGGAGAGGTTGATGGTGGGACTGCATCCAAGGAACGTGTACGTCACAGACATGAAGTAAACACCAGAGAAAACAAGTATCACTTGTATGTAAGAGTCTTGTTTTGTTGGGAAAAAAATCAACACAAGAGAACAATACCGGGGAAGAGGCGAAGAAAAGAGGAGAGATAAAAACACAACGGAAGGCTAAATCAGGGTTAGCTAAAGTACAGCTAGGGTTAGCTAAGTAATAGTTGGGGATACCTAAGAAACAGTTAGGGGTGTGTGAGGAAGTCGTAATCAAATAAAAAATAAAAAGACAGATACATTTACTTATGTAAGTGGCATTTTGTACGACTGTGATCCTCCTATGCAGCTCAAGTGTCGGGGAGCCGAAAACTGTGGAGAAAACCAGTTTGTTGAGCTGCACTTACTCCCCACGTAGCCAAGCCGTAGCCTCGATCTGAGAACAAGTAGATCATTATTGCTTCTTCTACTCTTCCGACATGATCGGTTGAAGGACGGACGTGTGTAGGTGGACTGCTGTCTGTCTGCCGAGACCAACAATTGGCCTCTTGTTAGTCTCGGCGAGCCGTAGCAAAGAATGTGACTAAACCGGAAGCTTTGTACACTCCTGCCTCGTTTTAGTAGTTAACTGGAAAAAAATCGTCTGCCAGCAGTCCAGTAATACAAGTTCGTCATTGAACACAAAATGTCGGATGACAACAAGGCAACAGAGAAATAAAAAAAATTTAATTTCTTTCTAGCATAATAGATAAAACTCTAAGAGGATTTCAAGCCTGAGTATTGTGCCAGTGCTATTATCAACACACGCACCCAGAGCTTACATCACGTGACCTTCAGTCAGCTCGCCCACGGCACCGTTAACCCTGACGTCAACGTCTACGTGGCCAAGGTAAATAGACCGCAGACAACGGCCGGAGTAAACTTCACTCGTCTGGAAGATGCAAAAAGCCGAGACTTGCCTGTTTTTTTCCAAACACGCTTGTGTGCACACCGCCTTGTGTGCTCCTTGGCAAGAGCAGACGCCGCTGCTTCGTAATTAAAGCAACAGTTCCAGAACCCTCGTCAAGGTGCGGCACTCAACTGCCGGAAAGCGGGGAGCTACGGATTTCATTATTGCAGTGGCGACCCAAGTTCTGCATGTTTTCGTCTTAAAAATGTACACAGATTAATAACAGTCTCGCATCCAATTAAAAGAGAAGAAAACAGACACAAAAAATGAATAAAAACAGAAGGTACAGGTGTGAGAGATAACGGTTTTAAATGTGTGGAGAATACAAAAACTGTATTACTTGTTATTAAGAGTTCATGCAGTTCAGGCTTCATTATTTATGTGCGTGATATTTTGTGGAACATGAAGCAAAGGTATCAACTGAAGTTGTACGAAGACTTTTGATGCTGGAGGATTTCCCAGCTGCACTACTTTCGTTTAATTCCGTCGCGCTGTGTGAAACGGCCTTTAGCAGCGGAAGAAGACGAAGAAGGAAAAAAATCCGTGTTTACCGGTGCAGAGTAAATCGCCACCCAGGCAAGGTACACGTGACGACTGCCTCTCCCTGGCAAAGATTTGGGTTGGCAACTTGTAATTAAACATCAGGCGTTCAAACAGTCACAAAGCAGACTCACGCAGGCCTGGCGTCGAACCGCTGACCTCCGAGCAGCAAGCAGCACTTACAAATAATGCTTACTCACGTAGACACGCTAGCGGGCGGAATACATTGCTGCAGAAAGAAAAGAAGAAAGAAAAACGATTGATAGTAAAAGGGAAGAATAAAATAATGGAAAAGGGAACTAAGGAATAGAAAGAACAAAGGGAAAGAAGGAAAGAATTCAGTGAACGCATGAAAAAGGAGGAGAAGGGGAAAAAAGAAAAAATAGAATTATGGGAAAATGAATAAAATGAACAAAGAAAAGAAAGAAATAATAATAGGAATGAATGAATACAATAAATAAAAGAACAAAATAAAACAAATAGAAAAAACGGAATAGAGAATAGAATGGAAGAAAGAATAAAAGGTTTAAAAGATAAAAAAAAAAAAAAAGGGATGAAAGAAAGAAAGTGAGAAAGAAAGGTTAGTGAGTCTTTGAGTAAGTCGGTGAGTCAGTGATTCTTCTACGTTTTCCAATTTTTGTTGTTGTTGTTTATTTACTGAAGTAGAGCTTCAAAAGGGAGATGTTTGTAAGGGAGGTAAAAAGAAATAGAAGACATTGTCCATCAAATAAGTATGTGAGCGAAGACAGACTGACATACAGGCCTGCAGATTGCGGGTGTACAAACACTGTAGCTACATGCTAACCATCAAGTCATATATAATTCTTTTTAAAAAATAGCAGTTTAGATGAACTGTAATTTTCTTAGCATCCAGCGACCGTGTTTGTGCTCTAGACATGCTGGCAGCCATTTAGACAGGCAGCCAGACAGCAGGACGTGCGTGCAGGCAGACAAGCAGGCTGTCAGGCAATTTATAACGAAACAAAACAAATAAATAAACACGAGAAGTGTTACAGAAGATGTTTTCTCGCCAACTTCTCAGACGGGCTGAAACGATGGTACGAAAAGCTCAAATGAAGATGCTATTGTTGTCTCCGGATGACTACTCGTAGAGGGTAAACTCTCCTCACGCCAATAACGGGGCATAACCTCGTCATTTCCACACCACTTTTCGTGGTTTGTCTCCTCTTTGGTCCCCCGGCAGGTCCTCCCCATCCAGCTGCCTCTTGTACAGGGAGATCGCAAATAATTATGCAAATGTCCACAGTGAATCGCGCCTGATGGAGACGGAATAGTCGAGAGTGGGATGAGCTGGCTGGACGAGACTATCCACCACCACTGCCCTCCTCCACAGTGTCCAGCACCCAAAGAACACCATGTCCCCCGAGACGACTCGCGCCAATGTCGTTTGTGCAGCCTTGTCGACAATTAAGGGCAGTTTGGCTGCCAAGCCTCTGGGCCTCCAGGCGATACCTGAATCATGGAGGAGGGTCCGAGCTGGGAGGCTTGGCAAATGTAGTAGATGGCAATAGAAAGTGCACTGAACAGGCATACATCTTCTTCGTTTACCTGGACCGCGGCCAGGGTCCTCCACAAACCTCTGCGCTTAAGGAGGAGTTCGATACGTGCGTGGAATCGGGGCCATGGAGTTTTCTCCTGTCCATCAAATATCCGGCCCCTATTTTTGTTCAACATTTTTTTTCTACTCGGATCTCATCCTTATTTTGGTGTAGCTTCTCGTCTCGTTAATGAAGAAGGTCTTGATTAAAGCTTTGAAGCTTTGACTGGTTAATGTAATCATCGTTATGAGAAGCGCCATTGTGATCAGCAGTCACATGGCACAGAAATATGAGAAAAAGATTAATTACAGGTGTACAGATGTTCCGAAGATATTAAAGTTAATTAAAATAAGATTGCCAGGACTAAAGCAGAAACACGATTCCCGAAGACTGACCAAAGTAAAGTGACGAATCGTTGTTTCTCTACTCAGTAGTTCAGACTCATAGAGAAACCACTTACATATACACTCACCCACACACACATTGACACTTCCTGTACATAAGTAAAAGTAATGTATCTATTGTGTGTGGACTTGCGTGTGTGATTCAAGAATTCCTTTAGAAGAAGAGGTCCAAAAGTTGCAAGGTTGGCATACAGATTAATTTTGTAATTTTGTTAAACCTGAAGACCTACTTTACAAACACATTTCCATTAATAGAAAAGGAGATTCCTTAGAGGTACCAAAATTTAACATATAAAAATTCTATATCCACACGAAAAAGTAAACAAACAATTCATTCTTCCATCTTCAGTCTGCCCATAGCCGAGTTTCAAAAGTGCGTCTGAAATATTTACTGTGCTCAATGTTTTGGGACTTTGTTTTTGTGTTTAGCTTTGTTTTATTTTTGTTTTTGTGTTTAGCTTTGTTTTATTTTTGTTTTTGTGTTTAGCTTTGTTTTATTTTTGTTTTTGTGTTTAGCTTTGTTTTATTTTTGTTTTTGTTTGCTTTTTTGTGAGGATTTGGATTTAAACCCCTTTGAGTTCAGGCAAGCAGATTGTGCTAAGTGTGTTTTACAAAGAAATGCAAAACTAAAATAGCAATCTAACATCCATATTTTCTTACAGACAGCACATGCTACTCAAGGCGCCAAGGTTCAGGCCAGTGTTTAGTTTGTATAATGTCGGGGCCAAGCCTCCGTTAAATCGAACTTTTGGCATCGATGAGCCTCGGGCGGTCTGCTTCTCTCAATTCCCTTTCTCCTGGGGGTCGTGACCTTTATGCTGTGTCTGCTTCTCACGAGGGTTGATCTCATCTCGTGCTGTTATGTTTTATGTTATTTCCTTCATATTGAAACTTTGTAATTGGTTAGCAGATTGAAAAAGGTAGTTTGTCAGGTGTAAAGGTAGGTTACACAGGCAAAAGCAAATAAAAACAATAATAGACCACAATATTAGTCATTAGTTAAGCAAACGTTTGCAGAGTACCATAAAATACAAATAAATAAATAAATAAATAAATTTTCTATGACATTTTACCGCTTGGCAGTAAGCATGATCCACTTGAATGAGAGATGCCAACGAGAAATATAAAATATCCTAGTTTGGCAAATACAAAAATAAAAGGGAGAGATTCAAGATTCTTTATTAATCTGTGACTCTCTGAGAGGTATTGAAATATTCAAACAGGGGAAAAGAAGAATACAAAAGAACGAAGAGAGTGGAAGATTAAAGACAATGAACGGAACATGAAGAGACCGCCGACTACTCAGGGTCTTTGTGGCGACCTTCGAAGACATTCGTGGAACAAAGCAAGTCGAGGGAAATAAGAGTTTCAGACTCCGTCCTCTGAGAAAAACCAGAAGTCTCCGATATTTCGTTATCTACGTTGTCATCATTTTGATGTGATGCAGTTCATGGTATATTTCATTTGTCTAGCACAATGATGAACTTATCAGGTACATTCAGATGCAGGTAGGTCGATGATAAGACCTGCAAGCTTCATTACCTGCGACAGATTCCCGGGTTGGACCAGCAAAAAAACTGGAACAGTCAATACGACTTCAAACTGCACGCAAACACATTTCTTTCTGTTTTTAATTGGTTGATGCTCTTCATGTGATGAAAAAGTAAACAAGTGTCTGATGAACTCTGCGACTCGGCTTTGATGAATTGTTTATGAACCTTCTCCAGAAACTGGATTGCATTCCAAGGTAGCATGTGTTTAATTATAAAGGATGCTGTATTTTGTAAATGGTGTGCCACCCCTTTAAAGGTTTGGGAATGTGCAGTGCAAAGAGTGTAGATAGATAAACTGTAACTAGGGACAATACTATCTCTAATTTCGTACCATGTGAGCACAAATAGGAAGAAATGTCAGGAGAAAGATAGAGTCAGTCAGTCTGTCTGTTTGTTGGTTGGTTGGCCAGTCGTTTGACGAGCACAGTCCTGGTTTTATGCATCATTCCCGTAGATGTCCTGTTGTCAAAACACAATGGAAAATTTTCTGCAGTCTTGTTACAACAGTCCTTTATTTCAAAGAATAATTTTATCTGCCCTTGATGGCCTCCACTATTTGCTTACCCAATAGACACTGAAAGAACACGAAGATTCTCGAGAGGAGCGTTGACTGAATATTTCTCGTCCCACCGGAGACAAAACAAAAGCCAGAGCAAACTCTTATAAAGGACAGTGAAAATGCTTTTGGTTGTTAATCTACCCCGGGGATAGACACTAACGATTGATGCAGATTTTATTTCATCGGGTGTTTTGTTGCGTTGGAAAGCTGGGGAAGAATGGTTCAGTGTTACCCCGATAATAGCCGTCCACATGTTTAACATCACCCATCGGGTACAGACCTCATTGGGATAAAAATGTCTCTGGAAAATTCTACTACCGCAGCATTTGCATCCGTCATAATCTCCATCTGTCAAGCGCCTAGACCCATCCACCTCCCTCCTACCCCATCTCTCTTTCTCGTTCTCTCTCTTTCTCTCTCTCAGCAGACACCAGACGAACTTGACAGTCGATCGGTCTCTTGTTCAGTCGGTCGCTTGGCGAGTTAAAAAAAAGCGAACAGCTCAATTTTTTTCTTTTCTTCATTTGTTACAGGTCTACTATAGCCGTACGATTCCTTTTTAACTGACTAGTTGCGCTTGGGACAGTAATTTACAAACAAATTTAAATAATTTGAGCGTTTTCCGTTCTCACAAACTTACCCAAAAAGGGGTTAACCTTTGACACAATGCATATTCACGGATACGCGTAAACAATCTATCATTGCAGCTTTGTCATTGGCTGTTGCCTTGACAACGACAGTAAGTCCCGGTACTTTCCTGGTCAGTATTTTATTTCTGTGCCTGGTGATCTTTACAGCTCAAGATCGGAGAGGATTGATTGAGGAGATGCTATCTTCACTATTCCCAGGAAGTTGTTATAGTCTGACTCTAGTAAGCCTTTAAGCTAGTCCCCCGTTGTAAATGCGTCGGTGTGTCGGTTTGCACGGCGAGTCGTTCAAACTGTTCTGCAACCTGCGTGTGCAGTAATTAAACCCGAATGAAAGGTATTGCAACATTAGTCGGCGAAAACTCAGCTGAACGCATCCTCATCTCATAACTATTTTCATAGCATCGTAAAAACGACGCCATTGCATCGTTAATGTCGGGACCAACGGCCTGCTTTTTATCAGTTATTACTTCGGCAAACAGCGCGCGTGTGTGTGGGTGTGTGTGTGCGTGTACATAAGAGAGAAAATTGTGTGTGTGTGTGTGTGTGTGTTAGTTATTGTGTAAGTGCCTGCACGCTGTGGAAGTAAACTACACGCAGATGAAAGGTACTCAATTCCTCATTCCGAGATCTCACCGATTCTCAGACCCTAATGTCCCATGGCGCCACGAATAACGAACAAATCACAGAAATTGCGGTGACACAGGTATCAATACTGAATCTTAGTAACCAATATTTTTTGTTTTATTTTACCTGGCACTTCTCTATATTAGGCTAGATAAGCAGTATTTGATCTTGTTTCAAAGTCCTGAATCCACGGTTGAAAAGATGTAACGAGAATGAAATATTTCATAGGAATATTCTAGAGCACGGGTGGGGAAATTTTTTTCTAATGGCTTGAACTGTACACTGAGGTATACAACGATGTCAACGATCATTTATTATTAATATTATTGTAAGAGCCGACATGATTGAAAAACGTTACACCAGCTGGCCATTGCTTTCGACTGCAGAGCGAGAAGCTTGTGATTCGAAACTCACCTAGGGATGTGATCTTCAACCCCTTTACTTCCATTCGTCCTTCTTTTGCCCACCCAGCAGATGATTAGCCGACGGAAAGAACTGTGGCTTAGGTTAGAGGATAGAACTCTTCCTTCTGCATTCCATGACCTAGACATTCTGACCTTTATCGTTTAATATTTACATACAGTACACCACCGATCGGCTGCTAGGTCCGGAGACCCTTCAACTCGCTTTTATCGTCTTAAATGAATCATTGAAATGTCACCTACGGGGTGTTTATCTTGCAGGGTGTTTCTGGCCAGGTTTCGTATTCCCGGCCTTCATCTATCTGCATCACAGCTTTGATCGAACCGGAAGAAAGAATGTGTGTGTGCGCGTGCGCGTGAGAGAGAGAAGTGGAGGGGATGAGGGATGCCGTACCTGAGAGTTAGCATCGCTTCAGGTGTGAAGAAGGGATAGCGCCCATGCACGTCCTTTCATTGGTCAGCAGATCTGTGCGCATGCGTGGTGGGAGGTCAATTGATTTCCTAACGTCCGGGTCCTTCGTTTTGTTTCCGGACAATTGATCTGCAGCGCGTAGCGGCGCCATCTTCGGGCGTTTCCGTGGGGATGGCAGCGGGGGCAGTAAGGTGAGATGTCTGCAATTAGGTGGCGCGCGCCACGCTTTCATGGCCGCCAACCCCGGGGAGGACAGCGCGAGGAACCTGAGCGACGGGCGTGTGGAGGGAGGTGAACGGCGGTGAGTGTGGCAACGGACCTGAACGCTCGTTCACACGTGTATGCATAGGTGTGTGTGTGCTCGCTCGCAAGTACATTGTGCTTGTTCGGTTGGATCCTCTTTAGACTCGAAATGGGAAAAAATTATTACATAATTTGCATTTTCACAGGTGTCAAAACAGTTCAGTAAGGAGCAGCTAGTATGGCTGCTATGGAAAAAAATAAATACACAAACAAATAAAGAAAAAAAGATAAGAAAAGAACGAGAAAAGTTCAGTCGAGAAAGCTATTACTTGTCTCCACTCGGCAAATCGAAGATCGAAGACGCTTTCGAAGTATTTACATCGTATTTCCACCACGTGTTGGTGCCAGTCTTACAGACACTACGAAGCGATTTTGAAATGGCTGTCGGCCTCAAGATGGTTCCGTACAAGGGCCATCCATAGGACCTGTCGATAGGTATTGAAAAAAAATCCCTGGAATCTGGCAGCTGTCCAAACAGCTTAAGTGTATCTATGTTCAGCTGTTGCTAGCACTCTTCTCTTGAAGAGAGGGAGAAGAAAGAAAAAGGAGGAGTGTGGGAAAAAAAAGGTGAACGAAGAACTGCAGAAAACGATTGTTGGCGTGTAAGGATGATGTCGCAATAGTCACATGCACCCTGACATCCGCTTCGCACGAGTTTCAGTGGACTAGGAAAACTCAACGGAGGACCAGTCCCACCCGATTGGTCAGATTCTAGTAGCGATAATGTAATTATACTAGATAATTTCAGCGCCTGAAACACAACGGTTTATTTATTATTTAATTTCAAAATTAGCGATTTGTACCTATAGTTCGCAAGTCCTGTAAAATCTCGCTCCCGTATGCGAACAACGTGTGACGTCACTACCGGTGGTGTCCCCGCTGTCTCGGTAAACACATGATGGCTACAAGGTGGAGCAATACATCGGATGATCTTCAGTTATCGTGATCTGTTAGTGATAACGGGCGTTCTCTAGCTTTGAAGGTATTAAGCTTTTGATGTTTAATTAAACCTGGGGTTGTTTAAGGTTCAGCAGTGATGACGCCTCCTGCAAACCTCATGTGAAAGCTCGGAATCACGTGAAAGAAGACAGGAATGAACTGACGTGAGGTGGATTAGAAAATACAAGTTTGGAGCCAAACGGCTCGCTGCACGTTATAAAAATGTCACATTCCCGTTAAACACAAACCTTTTGCCAAGGCAACCACTTCAGAATGATGAGGCATACCTTGCCAGTATCCAGATCCTGGGTCGACAGGGTCTGCAGGCAGGAGTCACCCCGACATGAGGACCCGGAGGAGTAGGTTAAAGACTGTATACGTGGTCGGTTGGTCGGGGCATCTTGCACGTTAACGTCGTCGTACAAGAAACGTTCATCTCAATAAACCACACTCTGCAAAGCTCGCTTGAGCTGCAAGAAAAGCAGCTTGTATATTCTTGATAATGATGGCAGCACTTTTTAGCTTGGAATTGCTGTTCTCAACCCTTTATTTCTTTCGTTTTTTTTTTTTTTTTTTTTTTTTGCTCCATTTACTTCTTTCTTCTTCTGGAGGTGCCTGTTGACATTTTTCATTCCCGCCAGAAGTCTTTTTGTGTAACACGTGCCTCGATGCTGTATTGGTTTTCTAAGCAAGGAGAACAATGATATGTTCTCTGGTCTGAGCACTTCACTCTCAATGTAACACGTCCATCCAAGCGATTAAAAAAAGTTGCCGGACCACAGAAGTATTTTGAAATCTGAACTACACTCCGACTGGTCTTCCAGAACTGTCCCGCACAATCTCCAATAGTCTCGCCCACGACGGTCGAGCTGCCAGTGGTTAACTCGCCCACGGACACACTATTGGCTGCTGACCAGACAAGGGCTGACAGGGGCGTCAATTTGACGCTGGAATGTCTTGTGTCTTTGTGGACAGACAGGATAAAACGATTAGAAACTCGTGTAGTTTTCTTTTGGAACAGTTGTTGATCCTCTCTGTAGAAGAAATCTTGCAAAGGTGTGACTTTAATTTTTCTACTTCGTAGTTCGTTTGACTGGTGCGTGGGAAACTCAGTTGTCGTTCTTGAGCAGACAAAAAGGAAAGAAATCAGCAGACTTTAAGAAGAAATCAAAGAAGCAAAAGAAAAATTAAAAAAAATCACAGCAACAAAGCTGGTGCCATGACACATCTGTGAACATAAAAATTGGGAAAAAACTGATTTGTGTAAATGTGTGTTTGATTTTGTTACTATTGTTTCTTTCTCAAATACCAACTGAAACATTTTTGTAGCGTTTCCCAGTATCATCATTTGCTCGTAATCTTCTTTAGATGATAATTTTCTTTATTGGGCAGCCGTGTTTATGGTTAGGTTCAAAGAATGCAAGATCAACGGAAAAGCGACATCTTGCACTACACCTACCACATCCTGGAATTACTGAAAGATCTGCTTATTTTTGCTATAGCTGGCTTCTTCATTGTATTCTTCATCTTTTAACTGTCAATTTAATAGTCTTTCATGTACAGACCATTGAGCATTTTGTTCCGGTTCTTCTTCTCTTTGTTATTGTTGTTTTTCTTATAATTTATTACAAGAATAATAAGTTAGTATCAACTAACACCAGCTTACAGGAACTCGACACACCAAGACTGTGCCCTAACTTTAGAGTCCCTTTGCAACTCTGACACCGCTTAGCAGCTGCACACCACAGAAGATTGTTGTTAGCTCCACAAGATATGCGTACATAAATAAACAAAACATAATCAGGTTGTTTTTGTCTTTGCTACATGAACATGGCGGCCGCGTTAATACTTTACGAGAGGGAAACACGACGCACACAAGGTTTCGACAACAATTTTTTTTTTTTACTGCTTTTCCTCTTGTGTATGTGTTACAGAGATTACAGAAAGATGGCGGACCTATTTGCGATTCTTTCTTTGCACTAGACTAAGAGGGGAGGGAGAGGTACAGAAAAGGAGGGAGGGAAGAAGGGGCTAGGCACTTCGCGGAGCTGAAGGACGCTTGAAGCCAGAACACTTGCAGAGTCCTTTGTTCATCCTTAAGGAAGCTGTCCGTGCTTCGTTCTTGTTTTTAAGAGATAAGAGCATGCTCCTTAGTAGTGTGAACATGCGCTTTACAAATTTAGCATTTTAAAAATTATTATTATTTATTTAATATTCGTTTTCTCTAGGGTTTGGCTTTGGTTCTGGTACCCTCCCGTCACGAAGCTGAGAACAAAAAGGTGGTGGTGGTGGTGGAGGTGGGGCTGGTGGTGATGGTGGTGGTGAGGACAACTAATTTGTAGCCATCGCATGCAGTTGTGATTCCCGCACCAAAAGGAGAGGTGGCTCAAGGGAGGTCATTCAGTTCTCGGGGTTATTTCCCATTAAGAGCATCTCTTTAGTCTTATTCAAGTCGCCACTAGCGTCTCGAGAGAAGTCCAAGCCTTGGTTGTGGAGAAGAAAAGACGATGAAGAAAGACACATCGGCACATCAATGCCTTTGGTAGAAGTCTCAGCCGTCAGTTGAGTGTCTCAGACAGTTTCCTGCGGAGGCTTAAACAGAAACAACTGTTGAGGTTTTTTTCATGCATTCAAATCTACCTGTTATAGGAGTTCTATAATTTTTATCATAGATAAAGAGACAGGAATATTTTGAACACTTGCAAAAAAGGAACGCAAGCACACACACACACACACAGACAGAAGGAAAAAAAAAAAGAAACAAAAAGGACAAATTATAGACAAAAAGCGACACAAAGAGAGATTTATGTAAAAGGAAATGAGAGGAAATGTGCCTAAAAAGTGATGCAGACACTAAATTAATTTTGTTTTTTGTTAGAGGTCGCTGCAAGATGCACCAATCTTAATGCAGACAAAGCCATATTGTCAAATAAATCAACAATAATATTTGGAAAAAAAAATTGGAGGTGAAGGAAAGTTCACATTCATCTATCAGCAGATGTGTTATCTATACAAATACTACTTTCACTTTTAATTGTCTCACTCAACAATTTTGTGTCCAAAATATTAGTAATTGCAACAGTATGGGTTTGGTATGTGCAGGTGATAATTTTTAAGTAGCAGTTGGTAGAAAAGTCTCGAAACCTGTGTAATTTATTCATGGAAGGCAAAATCAAAATTTGGGGAAATAGTATTTTGCACTATTTACCCACTAGAAAAAAATGCACTTCAGTAGTTACTTACCAAGATTACAAAAGCTCTATCTGTCTAACCGTTTCTAAATCGTTCATGAGAGTCTGCAGCTTTTTGAGATATACTCTCTTCATGTTACAAGTCTCCCCCTCGTCCAACCATTAAACCGAAAAAAAAATCCCAGAGATGGAGGGAGACTGGTGAAACATTTAGTTCATGTCTGGCGTATGAAGTAATAGGCAGGGTCAGGTTATTGTCGGCGAGTAATCAGGACCGAAGTGTATGTCTATTATTGATTACTTTTCCAGACGGTTTTAATAAATGTCAACGAACTCATTATGTCGCAAAATACGAGTTCTTGCCTCCTCTTGTTACAGGCTGACACAACAGAGAGACTTTCTCCTCCGCTGATTGTGGCGATTGTGAGGTCTGAGATCACCAGAACAAGTAAGCGTTACAGTTGTGCCTTGGCACAGAGAAATATTCTTTACATTGTTTGTGTTATTGTTGCTGTTGCTATTCTGTCGTTTATTCATTCAACATTCAATATTTACGCTTAACTCCGAGAGACACTTAGCCAAGCTATTGTCTAAACATGAAATAAGATGGGAAGCTGATTGTCAAACTTGTGGTTGTCAAGACTAGACTGCACAAATGCATTTTCATAACAAACTCCTCCAATTCTTTTTTCTTTTCTTTAATTTCCCTTTTTTTTCGTTTTTTTTTCGTTTTATTTTTCTTTTTTTCTTTCTTTTCTTATTTTTCTTTCTTTTCTTATTTTTCTTTCTTTTCTTATTTTTGTTTCTTATCTTTTTTTGATTTCTTTCTTTTTTGGATTTCTTTCTTTCTTTCTTTCTTTTTTGGATTTCTTTCTTTCTTTCTTTCTTTCTTTCTTTCTTTCTTTCTTTCTTTCTTTCTTTCTTTCTTTCTTTCTTTCTTTCTTTCCTTTCTTTCTTTCTTTCTCTGGTTGCAAAGAGTTAAGTGTTAAGCTGTCGGTGGGACAGAGATCATGGGCCGGGTTGCATGTACAGTTTTAAGTTGAGCTTCACTCCTAAATACAAACTTTGGGATTCATTAGAGTTTTGATGTAAGATCTTAGGTAGTTCCCCATTTATCCACATCAAAATACTTAAAGAGTAATTCGTTGCTCAGTATGAGGCTGTTGCTATTTCTCTCATTCTTTACCGAATTCCCAATCAGAGTATACGGAATTCCTGAAGTGACACTTTTTACCGATTAATGACTTGCGAGGTACAGACAGTACTTCTTTGTTTCGAGAGAGAAAGAGAGATCGAAACAGAAAGTGCCAATCAGACCAGTTTGAACCCGTGATCGATGGTCTGGAAGATAAGCCAGGGAAAGCATCTCTCATTACAGTTCACGAAGTCGATCGTCTGGGTAATACAGATTGGCAAGTTTCGTGATGGCTGATGTTCCTTCAAAATCTGTTATAAACCGAGTTAATAGCTCGCCAAACTGTCGCCCTCTCAGCACAAAACTTGTGGTTGGCTGGTTTGTATGAAGGTCTTGAAAGTGAGTCTTGAGGAGTCACTGTTATCAAGTCAACCCTCAGACCAAACTTAACAAAGCCAACTTACACTTGAGACTGCTCATTTAAAACCGCTTTCATAGACCTCACGTGCAACAGAGATCAGGTGTGAGTGGTTAGGTGTGTCAAGGTGGAAGTCTAGGCATCTGTTCAGTCTATTATGCTGGTGAGTAGTGTATGTTCTGTTACAGCCGCTAGTTATGTTGTCATGGAGAAGACTTGCCGGACTTAAAAAGATTTCGTTATCTTCTGTTTTTGCCTTCGTTTTGCATCCATCATTCACAATTTTCTAGTTAGCGAGTTCGGCTTCTCTCGGGAATAGAACTTGACATTCATTTTATTTTTCTCCTGCCTCCTGATAAAATCTGTATGTGAAATATCAACCCTCGTACCATTGAGTCTAAAGGCTACCTCACACGGTCGACATTTTCAATAACCTAATAAAGCTGGTGACTAAGACGCAGTTTGTCTGGAACATAAATTTTATTTTCCTAATTTTATTTTATTTGTTTGAACTGGACAGTATCTTCATCATAAGTCATCAGACTAAGTTGTAACTAATATCATTTTTCAATCAACTCACACCGTGGGAAGTTGGCCTTAGGAATTAACATCCACATAAACGATTGTAGTGTTGGCATCTGTGGTCCGACAATCGAATGTAAGATCTGTGACGTCATATCAAATGTCACTTCCGTCATACCAAACGTCACTTCCCTTCTGTTTACAGACACAATTACCTGTCTCCGAGACACCTCATGTCATTCACACCCCGCAATCAAACGAACACCTCAGTGGACGAGTCTGGGAAAAGTCGGGTATGGAGGTCTTCCGGTTGTCGGAGTTTGTTGCAAGAAGCTACAGAATCTCAACACGCCTCCAGCCGCCCTACACTTTTGTGGAAAATTCACTTAGCCTGGACACTTGACAGGGTTCTCACCCTGAGGGAGCGATGTCTCAAACATTGGCGGTACTCCTTTCCTGCAACTTGTCCTCTCGTAATCTGTTTTTGTCCACTTTCTCTACACCCCAGTCACTTGATTCGGGAAAGTGAAATGTCTGTTCACATTTATTGGCCAGTTGAAAGAATTCTCTCTTTCTGTTTTGTATAAATCCGCGCATGTGTGTGTGTGTCCGTCCTTCTCTCTCTCTCTCCATCTCACTATCGTTATCGTCTGTTCTTTTTTGTTATAAAGTTTTTTAAACACAAGTTCCGTGTTACACCGCAAAATCCAGTTCTGCAGTGGTTTCAGCAAGGCTCCCTAATGCAATGACTGTCCATCTGACATATCAAACTCAAAGCCGCTTTCCAGAATCATTTTTAAGGCGAGTTTCATTGAAATTTTTGAAGACAACACTTTCTACGAATCATCCTGCTTTTTTGGATTTGAAAGATCTCCAAAAAAGTTGTTTTTCTGTCTCCATTTGCTTCTGGCAGACTTGCTAAGTGACATCTGTTATCCTCTCAACAAAATCTTTCATTAGCTCACAGACCGGAATGTTCAAGTTTAATTACTTCTAAAGGCAAGGATTTAAAAAAGAGAATGAAAGAACGAATGATCGAAGAAAAGAATAAAAAAAAGAGAAATAAGGAAAAGAGATAAAAGAAAGAGAGAAGGCAAACAAAAAGGCCAAAGGGGTATCTGGCAAGCAACAAAAGGTAACTCAGGTAAAAGGTAACATATTTTCTGAAGCATTCCGACATCTGTACAACACATAGAACAGAAAGGTTGATGGTAGTACACGTGTGCCAGACATTGATGTGCTTTCTACCTTGCCCACAGGTAGATTTGTGTCTGAGCAGCTGCTCGCTGTCTTGTAGAATTTCTCTTGTGAAGAGTTTTTGAAGTTCTCGGGTGTCGAGGTTGCTATGTTCACCCTGGACGAGTGCGGAGACCGGTGCATTCATTGTCTGCGCTTTTCAAGACATTTTCTTTCCTTCATTCCATCCTGTCTGTTTTAGATAGATTATCAAATATGGAAGACATTGAACAGAAGATAACTTTAAAGAAAACCACTACTACCTCGACAAAAAAGTGATAATGAAAACAAGTAGTTGGTTTGGGGAGAGAACCTATAAAAAGAATTGAAAAACATCAAATACCGAAATATTCACCAAAGTTATTTTGTTGTGGTTCTAATTTTAGACAAGGGAGGGTTGTGTATGAAAATCACAGGTACGTGTGGTTTGAAAAAAAAGTAGTTAATAATGCTATTGTACGAAAAGTATCAAGTAGCGCGGACGTAGCAATATGGCGGCCATACTTTAGCGCAGGACAGGAAGTGGCGTCAAGTTACAATTCAGCGAATTGGCAGGCAAGTAATTTGGATGACACAGCGATTGGAATGTGAGAAATAGAAGATAGGAGCTTGCCTGGACCATCGTATAGATTGTAGACAAGTAACATCAAGCACTAAAATGAGTCGCACCGCCACCATGGAGCCTCGCAGCTGTTAGACGAGTCCGTGAAAAAAGATGCACGTGACGAAGATGAAGGAGGTTTAACGGCGCATCACGTGACAGGTCGATTTGCACGATATCACAGCACTTCGTGGGGGGCGAGGAAAGCTGAGGTGTAAGTAGTATTCAGTCAGTGGTGGAAGTTACATCTGTGTGTGTGAGAGAGAGATTTGTCGAGTAAGTGGCGCACATCATGTTTGTCGTGCGATGTCACTTGGACATGAATTCTTCCTCTTCTTCTAGGAGGCAGTGTCCACGGAAACTTTGGTTAAATACGTTGTTCATTTACTGTATTTGTCCATACATTTTTTTCCCGTTTTTTTTTTTTTTGAAGTTACGAACATCCTCTGAAGCTGACAACAAAGGAAATTACAAATTGGGGAAAATTAACCACATCCTACGGCGTTTCGGTAAATTAAATCACCTGATGCTTGCAGCCCTCTCCCCAGACAAGCACATTACAGACTCTTATGTCAAGTTGTGGAAGTGTTTAGAAGCTAGCTGTTAATTATTAACGCCTTGCAAGGGTTAATTAGAGCGTGGCTTCTAAATATTTAGCTCCTGTAGTGATGCGACTGGGTGCAGACTGGTAATCGTTCCCAGCCTGCTGGGTCTTCTTTTTTCTTTTCTTTTTTTCTGGATTGGCAACTAAACTGACTTAATGTATCTGCCTAGCTCGATCTCGCTGGTTTATTTAAACCACTTGTTTACATCTGTAGAGGAAAGGTGTGACGTCATCTGGAACAATGTACAGAAAAAGAGAAACCGTTTGGGAAGTCTCCAACTCATAAACTGTCATCTATACGGAAATAAAAAAAAAGATAAATGAAATTTGGAGGAAGTGTGGTAGTGGGTGTGTGTGTGTGGAGGTGGGGTATGCGCTCGGATTGTACGTTCTTACAGCCACACGACTGTGTGACGTCATTATAGTACCATGGGCGAGTCCGTTGGCGTGCTTCTTGTCTCTTGTAGATCATCGTATCCATCGTCACTGATGCTATTACTGATGTTGTAATACTATCACCTCGAGAGAAGACGATTGTTCTGTGTGTGTTCCTGTGTTCGTGAGAGAGTCTGTCCTTTGTGAGTGAGTGAGTGAGCGTGTGTTCTTGAGAGCGAGTGTCTCTATGTTAGTGTGTGTGTTATTCTGAATGAATATGTTAGTGTGTGTGTGTGTGTGATCGCGCGACTTTTGTTGCATGGGAAGAATAAATAAAACAGGAAAGGTCACAGTCGGATGTAGCTGCCTTCCTTGTCTGCAGCCAGCGAACTGAAAATACAAGCAGAAAAACAACGACTTTCGCAACAAAAGGAACATGAAATACGTCTTGCAACTGTTTTTTTTTTTTTTCTCCTCGCTTCTTCCCGAGATGACAAGAGCAAATCACTACGCCGTGCAGCTACTCAATTACTCTTCTTATCTCACCCTCACACTTCAGACCTTCTTTTCCTCCTGTTCACCTACGGCATTCTCTAGCTTATTGTCTACTGGTGTACACCAAGGGGCTGGAGGTCTCCCCTTACTTATCTGTCTATCGCCGTGAAAGCCTTGCCACTCATTGCCAGTGATGTTTGTGGCAAGGAAAGCGATGATAACATGCAGAAAAAAGTGCACACTTGAAAAAGCTGGCTTCCACTAGTTTCAACCAACCAGTCTACAGGCGCATCACTCACCTTGATGTGGAGTCCTTTTTCTTTAGTTCGTTTATTCATTTTCCGTTTTTTATTCTTTTTCTTTTTATTCTTTTCTTCGTGTGTGCGTGCGTTCCTTCTTTAGTGTTTTTCTTTTACTTTTCATTCATTTATTCTTTTCTTTATTTTTGTTTTTTGTATCGTTTTTACATTCTTTTGTTCTTTTTATTTTTATTAATTTCTTTCCTCTTTCTCTCATTTTTTACTTTCTTTTCTTACCTTTGTGTGAATGCATGGGTGCTTGTATTTATTCGTTCGTTTATATCTTTCTTCTTTGTAGTTCGTGATGCTATAAATCATTTCATTCATCCATCAACCAATATTCTTTTTTACATCCTTTTATTCTTTCTTTACACATTTCTAATCGTTCTTTACATCTTCATCGTTGTCGTCAAGGCGCTATGGTCCTCGTCATCAGATAATCTGATCCCGACGTGCATCGACTGCTTGAGGTCAAGCAAATCGAAACAAGATGCAGCTGTCCGATCTCATCCTCAATACTGTCCTCCCCTTCCTCCAGCTCTCCCTCCCCATCACCATCATCAGTCCCACGCTGTCTGTCCTCCAGCTCAGACCTTTCCCGTCTTTTCCATGGATGGTTCTTCGCCTGTCACTTCTACTGGCTTTCCAAGAATGTGCCTACGTCAGCCGCACTGTCCCGCGCGCCACCACGTGGAAACCTTTGACGTCACTCTTGTACCTCAACCTCTGCGCTTGCACTTACTCCCCAGACAGCGCCGCTCGTTACGAGACTTTGGTTCCCTCCGGGGTCCACGACCAAACCGTCGTATTGTCTTTCCCTGTGCTGTGTTTGCTCTCCCCTGGGGTGAGGGAGGGAAAGGGCAGGAGAATCCTGGCGCAGACGATTGAAGTGCAGGCAGACATCATTGAATTACCGGGTGCTCGGGTGCGGTTCGTCACTCGTTGTTGTTTGGACGACCGGTCCCCTGGGCTTCAGAGACAGAACGTCATGTTTCTACTCGCCGCCTGACTACAGACGTGGGGTCTGCTTGCTGATACAGATAAAAAATAATCCATAGGTCCTTGTCGTCCACTGCGTCCTCCAGTCTCCCCAACGAACTGCATGTCATCATACATCGGCTCGTAGCAGTCAAGGGAACGAATGATTGGTTATTGTCCCTTCTGAGGGCTTCCAAAAGCTTATGCACTTCCGCTTTCAAGAATATAAAAGATAAGGTCTCCACCTTCCAGCACTTGATTTCCGCTGTGATATTCAAACCTGTCTATTCCGTGGAATAATTATTCTGAACTGCATGGATATCTTCCTCTGTTATCTTTAACATTAAAGTTTAGAAACAAGATGGCACCTGACAATGAGCATGAGTCAGATGGTCATTTGATGATCGTCCATAGATGAAAACCTCGAATATTATTAACGTTTAAACATCGTGAACCTCACTGGTCCACGTGACCTCATAGCTCAAGGCCTTCACAAGGTAAAGGCATTCATGTACAACCCTGACTCACGTGTTGTTTCTTTCTGCCCGTGTTGATGTTTGTAGAAATGTATCTCGAGTATACAGAGTGATCTAGTCCTAGTTCAGGTAACGGTATTTTATAAAAGCGTGTTTGTGTCATTAAAAAAACTCACGCCTTACTAAGCCTTTAGGAAGAGGAAGAATAACGGAATTGGACGTGGAAAATACAGGTGTCGCCACCTTCGGGAGAAGGAAATGCGCATTAATTTACAGGCAGTGTGACGCGGTTGCGCACTAAACCAGCTTTTGATGGGCGTGACGTGCGGGTAAGTGTCTCGTGAGTGACGTGACAGCTTCATGGCCGGCTGACTGTCTGCACTAACTTGTTTTCACGAGGGGCGAGGAGATAGAGAAAGAGTAAAAAAAAAAAAAATCGCAGGAAGGAGATACCATTTTGACTTCTTTATTCATTTTATGTGTAGAATACTTTGCTATTAACTAATCATGGAGATAAAAGGCATAAACTACACTAACCCCCATATCAGCGCTAGGTGAACAGCAGACACAATCCAGTCCACTAGCATTTTAATCAAAAAATATATTGATTAAAAAAAATCCACGATGAGATTTGAGAGCAACATTAGCCATCGAAGATACAAGCGGAAGTGAGACGAATATTGCCCGAAGTTGATTCCTTCATCACTTTAGAAAAAAACAAAAACAAAAAAAAAAAACCACCAGTTGACGGGGGCAGAGAGTAAACATCTTACACGGGTAAAATAAACGGCAAAGTACAGATGCCCAGGCGCAAAATGCACGAACGAAACCTAGTCTAGGAGTTTCAAGTAGACAAAAGAAGAAGCAGTTCTACAAAATTTGTTGAGGATTGGACAAATAGTTTGGATTTGCTGAGACTGTGAATACACACAGACTTCTCCTACTACTGGCTTTTCGTCAAGGTGGTCCCCATCTCCTCTCCCTCCTTGACTCACTTTCCCTACTTTCTCAGGAATGAGTTACTCTTCGTGCAGTTGGCTCAGTTGTGGAAGCAGTGGGCGCCGTACGGGTATCGAACTAGCCTGTGTGCATGCGCCTTCGGGTTGGAGCGCCGTTGCTATCCGCTTCCTTATAAACAACAACAACACAAGCTATGCATTTCTGTGATTTTGTATACTTAACATGCGATATCAGCTTTCTGTTTTCTTTTATCTAAGAACACAGGTCAATGTCAACACCACAGAAGTCGGGATTGTACATGGATATGTTTATGTAATTATTACCAGGGGAGAGCTGGGACCATATGTTAATTAGGCGAATCTCTGGACAAGCATGACGTCATGATTGTGACTTCTTCCTTTGCATGGTCATGTTTGTAGGCGTGGACCTCGAGAAAGGGCGGGAGGTGTATGTCGAAAATCCTTGCAGTTTATCAAACAAAACAAACTTTTCACTCCTATCAATACCTTCGAACAACGCCCACTGGCATCTGCGCGCGCACGCGCGCACGCGCCCCCACGCGCAGGCACAGTCGCTTGCGTATGAAGATGATGACCGGGCGGGGGCGGGGAGGGAGCGGAGGAGACAACTTGGATGAGGAGGAGGAGGAGAGTGGGGACTGAGTGAGGCTGGCATCGCCACTGATATCGTTAAATTAGCAAGTCTACTTCACCCTCAGCCCTCCCCTCCCTCGCTGATTGTCTACCCAGCTCTCCGTCCCACGCCTTGACAGTGAGTCTACCTGCCGGCTCACCTCAGTCCCCGTCTGAGTGCTCCCTCGCGAAGTCCTCCCTCACACCTGTCTGCCTCGATGTTAGGTGTAATGACAGTTTTCAAGTCAGCGTTAGAAGCCAGGTGGAAGTTGTGCGCCATCGCCACCCGTGCATCAAATCGTGTTTCACTAAAATTTCCCGTTGGATCTTACCGATGCCTCTCTGTCTCCAACAAGCAACTTTTCACGTGTGTTTCGAGGCACAAGGTTCGTATCTTCCTTTCACAATACAATCTTTTGAGTTCTGAAGTATCGAATATAGAAATAACGATTGTCCGACACAACGTCGGTTACCATGGCTACCTACACACTTAGCACGTCACTCGAGTACCGCTGCTCGCCTTCACATTGAAGTTCACGTGTATCCGGCTTCTGTCTGCTCACTTTCTCCGTCACTTCATAAAAGCAGCTTCAGGTGTAATTTTTTGTGTATCTTTTATTTTCTTTCCCGAAATCTTAAAACGCCGTCGGCCATAATTTTTAGCATGCATTGTTCCCGATATTCTCTCTCTGTCTCTCCCTATCTCTTTTTGTCTGTCTGTCTCTCTCTAGTCCTCAATCACGTGTGCACATATGATTTTTTCTTTCATTTTGTTTGAGGCAGAAAGGACAGTAAATGCAGACCTTTCTTTAAATATGTGTACAGAGAATGTACGTGGATAAAGAGTCAAGGAATGTACATTTTCAAGCATACTAATGAAAGGAGATAAGTGTGACAATAAATGACTTATGACCATAGAGACTATGTTTGCAAGCGTTCTGTCTTCATATTCAGGGATATAGGAGGGAGAAGTAAGCGCCTAACGGGTAGAGCGACTGCATCCAACCCTGAAGGCGCGGTTCCCGGTTCGGTTCGATACCCGGGTGGCGCACCGTGACCCCCTCACTTCTCCCAGTTGGCAAATACAAGATACTTTATTCATTTCGTAAAACATATTTCAGATCTTCACTTTGTCCAATATCCTAGAAATATATAATCTAAATTGTATTTAATATTTTGACTTCAAACAAATATCTGTCTATACATTCGCACGCGCGCACACACACACGTATCTACTCAGTAATTCATACCTACCAATGCGTTAACATCTAATTCTGTCTCTCTCATTTTCATTAAATCACATCAGTTAGTTTGTTTAATATATATTTAAAGAAAAGAAGGTGTATATCTCCATTTAGTCTGGTCTATGGGCAGGATAAGGTTTGGAGGAAATATTTTTCTTTCACTTTTTTATTTCATAGGTGTTTACATACACACCTGCACACATATACAAACGTTAATAGTGATTCTTTTGAGAGCTTTTACCACTTAAAACAAGGTAAGAAATCTGCTAATAATATTTTGGAAGCGAGAGTTTTCTTATTTAAATATATTGTCCAAATATTATTGGAAAAGGTTTGTGATGAAATAAAAATATCTTGAGAGGCTGTGAAGTATGGTACCTCGATTTATCCATGATTTCAAAAATCTGCAAGTAAAGAGTTTACACTAAAAGACCTTTTTGAAAAGATTATGTAGGACATGGTCCTGTAGTGGTATTGTAGAGCAAACACAAACTCATTAACAAACTCATCTAGTGGTATTATATAACAAGAAGCAGACAAGCTCAATAATTTAAAATTACTCCAGTGCACTGCTTACCACCATTTATAAAACTGTTCTCTCCATAAGATGCATCTCCTGTGAAGCATCCTGAAGGCAATCAGTAATGCAGCAAAAAGATAAATGATGAAAGCAAAACTAAGACGATAATAGAATAGATATTTCTCGAGAATGGAAGACCGTGGTAAGTTCCTATCTGAAAGTTCCCTGCCATAGCCTGCAGCTTGTGTAACCTAATGGAGGCAAATGGGTGGTCCATGTCACACCCTGGCCGGTCTCCACATGTTGATGATGCCATCATATCGGTGGCCTCCTCATCAGTTCCAGTTCCATTTGCCATGGTTACCAGCACTCCGCCTGTCTGGCTCGTATCCGTTTGGTCTGCATTGTGTCCTACCTTGTCCAGCCATGATTGTCTTTCCTCACACATTTTTCTTTCGTGGGAAAAGAAGGGAAGACTTCAGAAAACATTATCGTCAATGGCTTCGTTATCAGTTTCATTAGGTGCTCAACCTGAGATAAACTAATTGCTGTTATTTGCGTGAGAATCGGCTGTAGTTCATGTGCGAACGAAAGTAAATGCTTGAGCATGCGCACTTCGATTTTTCACACAAAATAAAATAATTGTAACCAGTTATTGAAATTACAGCTCAGTAACAAATTCATTTACAACGGACTTGAAAAATTCGTGCTGCAAAAAAACTGGAAAGAGGTCTATTGTTCCACACTTACACGATTGCTGATTGCCACTTACAGGATTGTTGCTGTGTGATGACAGGATTTTTACTGTGTATTTACAGGATTGTTACTGTGTATTTACAGGAATGTTGCTGTGTTGACAGGATTGTTGCTGTGTGTTGACAGGATTGTGATTACAACTGAGTCGCAATGAGCTAATTAGTATTTCTCAAGCAAGTTGTGTAACAAACCAGATAAGAATCTTATGTTGCCCTTTCACCTTGGAGCCATGATGAGAAGCCCTCGATGTTACCGGAGAAGCCGCAAAATTGTGACAGTAAGAGGGAGTGCTAAAATCTGTTGTTGTTATTATTATCATCTGTTATTGTCTTACCCTCCAAGTTGTATAACTGTGCTGTCAAATCTTTGCTGTAATACAAAAGGATTTTCATATTTATGTCGCTATTTGCTGATCTTCCGACATTTTTCGTGCTTCCAAATGTATTTCCTGTCTTATTACGCCTTTGGCGAAAATCCCTGCTGGCGCCGCTTGTTTCACAAACAGCATCACCAAGATAAAGGAATTGAAGCAACAGTAAGTTGTGATTGTCTGGCACTACTAGGGGATATTTGTCAAAATTCAACTCCTTTTTTTTCTCTCTTTTAGTCTGCTCTTCGTTTTTCTTTTTTCGTGGTCTTCCTTTCCTGCAGTTTGCACACAGCAGACCGACTGTCTCTCATTATTCCATCAGACCAAAACACTTACAGGACTAAATACAGTCACCAATATCTCCCTTGACATCTTCTGTATGCAAAGTCTAGGTGGCGCTAGCATAATACTGTGTGAACACACACACACACACTGATGTAGTTTGTGGTCTTGCTGGATGTAGACAATCAGACTGTATGAACTCTTCACACTTTTGTAATCAGCTTTATAGGAGAGAGAAGGCGAGAGAACAAGGACTGGAAGGCAAAAGCCGACAAAGAATGACAGATAGAGTTTTGTGTGTGTCTGTGTTGAATACACAAGGGTCCCGATTATTGCGAGTAGTATTGACAGAAACAAAAATTGATGGCGCAAAACGGATTCTTTTGTTTCGTTCTTGTCGACGGGTCAGCCGCGAATCTGAAAATTATACAGAGACAAATGTAAAATGGTTGTGTGTGAGATTGTTGGAGATACACAACACAAGCACAAACACACTCGTCTGCTCTCTTACACCCCTATTCGTATACATGTGTGGGTGTGTGTACGTGTATGCGTGCCTGCGTTTGTATATGTGTGTGATAAAGCTTGTGTTGTTTGGTTAAACTTTCTTTAAGATATTTATTTTCATTGCAATTTGAAATTTCTCATTTTTTGTAAAAAAACGACGCCACCACTAGTTAATTTTGTTGTGAATGTAATACGTGTTTATTTGCTCTCATAAACATCACACACACACACACATGTGTGCGTACATAAACATACAAATATACAAGCACACATGCATACACTTACTTCACTAACAGTTTCTGTCACCAGTTAAGAACTAACAAAAGACTTTCTACCCGTAACTTGCTGGCTGTGAGTTCGCTGGTTGCTGCTGAAATCTTTAGGGTCCGCAGCAAGACTGCATCATCATTATCCACCCACCCCAACATTTCATGGGTGTCAGTGGCATACCTGGATCAGTTCCACACTTGTGCAGACCTTTGACCCTTCAGGTGGGGGTGACCCTGTCTGCATGTGTTGTGCCGTTACTACCTCTCAGGTGTGTTGAGTAACAACGTGTGTACACTCTTCTGTGCACGAGTGGTGTTGAAGCATGGGAACAACAACAACAACATGGTTTATTGTTTGCATGATGAAGCTACTCACTTCATCAACAATGTTTGCTACTCCGCAGCTAATCTAAGTTGTATTGTTTTCTTCGTCGTTTGAGGAGGGGAGCTTCACTTTTAATTTTAATTAAAACTCTCTAGTGAGTCTTTCTCGCTTGTCTGCAATGTATCTACGTGTCTACGTGGCTCTCCATCTTAGTGTTAATGTATCTATGCTTTTATGTCTGTGACTATGTGTCTACGTGTCTGTGTGTCTATGTGTTTAAACGTCCATGTGCCAGTCTATTGTCTGTCTATATTATGTCTGTGCTTCTGTATGCCTATGTGTCTGTATATCAATGTGTTTGTGTCCCTGTGTCTATATGTCTGTGTATCTGTGTTCCTATGTGTC
The DNA here is from genome assembly GCA_004794325.1 of Pomacea maculata. Classification (NCBI taxonomy): domain Eukaryota; kingdom Metazoa; phylum Mollusca; class Gastropoda; order Architaenioglossa; family Ampullariidae; genus Pomacea; species Pomacea maculata. Next base: position 57,236 of record SRHC01003381.1, on the reverse strand, counting down.
TGTCTGTGTGGCTTTCTCGTTGGTTACTTCTTTGCTGGTTACTGTCTTCTTTTCCCAGAATCTATTTATATCTTAGTAGCAGACGCCAGGTTTTCCTCTGGCGATAACATCTGATTCCTTCCCAAGTCTGTGACTCTAAAACCTCAAATACTTAAACACTGCAAATTCTCAAAAACTCAAGTACTCAAGTACTCAAGTCTGGCGAAATCAGTGTATTTGTGAGCTACACGGACAAAAAAAAAATATCCTCTTGTTGTTGACGCCTTGCCAGGTCTTGTTGTCCAAGAACTTCAATGCGTAACCAGTCTACAAGTAAACATAAACATGAGGCTGGCAATATTTGTTATTTCTCACTAACATTTTTTTTTTCAATTTCTTTCTTTACTTCCCCTTATTTGTCTGTTTACCGGATTATTTCATTTTTCTTCGTCTGCCTGTCTTTTCTTTCTTTGTTTTTCCCATTGTTTTCCATGTTCTGTTTTAATTACTTGGCACGCCTCAGTGGCAGTACTGACAGCCACAATGCCATTAACATGATCTGCTGTATAATCATCCCATAAAGTAGCCTCCATGTCAGGCCCTGTCATTTATTCAGACAAGTTGATATAAACAAGTCTGTATTACCTGTGAGTCGTTTGTCCTAAAAGTCTACCACCCCGGCATTAGAAATTCTGATTAGAAATAGTCTGGCTCCCGTCAGACAACACGTGGACTGAAGACAGAAAGTAATAATGTCCTTGTTGTTCTGTCACGTGGCTTCGTTGCGACAAGTTCTGACAATGGAAAATAGCCAAAGGTGTTGAATACCTGTGAGACATCAAGGCTACCATTGTTTTTCTCCCACAAAAATCTTCCTAACCGTCAGTCACACAATTCCTCACATTTTTATCTCATTGCTTGCATTTAATAAATAACAACAGCAATAATAATAAATAAGTTTTATTTACAAATCGTATTTCCCATGTGAAGTCAGGCTGGAACACAATACAAGGCAAGAGATGGAAGAACCTACAATCTACGTTTTTAAAAGAAGGAGAAAAGAAAACGATCAAGGAGGAATAAGACGACGACGACGATGATGATGATGGAGAATACTGTCAGCGAAACCTCTCCACACCTTACAATAAAGCAGTAGATGAAACATCGTTTACAATTCTCTGAGGCATTTGCGGAATGAAGACTCCAGCTTTTGATGAAATTCTCGAAAGGAGCGAGGGCGATGGAAGAAACATGTCGGACCCGGTGACGTAAGCAGGAACGTGCGGCGCGTGCGAAGAAGAGGACAGTCAGACAAGAGAGATGAGAGACAGCGACAGGGCAAGACAGGAAGAGACAGGAAGAGACACAAAGAGTGAAGGGACAGTGACAGCTAGAAACTTGATGAGGACGGGAGGGCTGCAAGTGGTGCGTGTACAGTGGATGGAGTGGTTGGGATGTGCGCCTTGAACGTGTAAATAAAGTGGATGAAACGTACAACCACTTGAAGGTTTCTTTTTGAGGATGAGGAAGGGGTTAGAGGACGGAAAGGTTGGAGAAACCTGGCGTACTTTCTTGTGACCACTTAGCATCCATCATCTTCCGCAAGTTTTCCGAAAGCATGTCCTTCATCCGCTTACTCCATGCACGAGAGCTTCACCTGGAAGACTTCTCATCCCCTCCCTTTGTCTTCCTTCTCTTTTCACGTCGTCACATCTTTCTGAACAGCAACAACCTCCACCGATGCCTAACATCTTCATCAGCGTCAACCATAATAGTTTCCAGAGCGCAAGGATGAGAGCAGGGCGTGCCGAATTGGATTCCCGGTCACGAAGGGGAGGCTGATGACCCTAACTCACCGACTGCAGTCAAGGACCCAACTTGTGTTTGCTGGATTTCCACCTCAAATTTGTTCACAGCCAGTTCATCTGGCTAGCTCGCTCACTTGTACACGTGGCTGTGTTGTCCTGGCACATCTGAACAGAATGACTAGCATCACTCATCACACGGAGGCAGGAAATGGGCAACAGGAAGTCGGGGGTGAGCGTGGTGAAAGTTGAGATGAATGGATCGAACCAATAAACGGACATCACTCTTTTAATGTAAATAGGAGAGAGGAGATAGCTTTATAGCCACCCCATGATGAAGATTATCTTGCTTTGTTATTTTTTATTGACAGAGCAGATTCTGTATTCATGTGAAATCTCCGGAAAAGCAAAAAAATAATTTTGTATGGTTATGCATTAGAAGAAATCATGTAAGTACTAAAATGAATATTTTTTGCTTACAGGCAACCACTTTTATTATTTTTCAAGATTTTTCTTTCTTTGCATAATTAAGGAAACATCTGTTCTCCTTCGTGAAATAAGCATCAAAGGCAGAACGAACTGAGCCGAGACTTGTACAGGAAAGGAACATAAATGATTGAAGTCACGGTCCGTTGCAAAAGAATAACAAGGTGCTGCAACTGTCCTGTAGGGAGGGTAGAATATAGAGCTAAGAGATCTACCCGTTTCTGGCCCGTCTGAACAATAGTTTCAGCCATCTGGCAGGGGCGTTCAGCCTGGTAATGTGCCATAAACTGGAGTGCCCCTACAGACAACAGATCCTCTCTCCTGGCGGCGGCCTGCAGGAAGGTAAACACCGAGCCAACCCAAGGCGTGGAGTTAAATACAGACGTCGCTGGCAGCCAACCATTCAAACTGACTTCATGTAAACAGAGAGAATACCCGTCCCCCACCTCAACACACACACACAGTCTCTGTCCTCCCTCCCCCTGCCTCAGCAACCATGAAAATACTAAGCGTGTTATCTCCCATTTTCTCGCGTCTGATGATTAAAATTTGTTTCTGGACGTTGACTTAGACTTCGCTACCCCACACTACCCACAACTCCCATCAATATCCGTATTCACACAAAGATGTGAAACACTAGCGAGATTCCCCTTACTGTCAATTGGGGAGTGGGGAAAGTATAGCCTTATGGTTAGTGTACCTGTCCACATCGAATTTAAAGGTTGCTGGTTCGTAAAAATCTCCTGCTTCACGTAGTATCCCCCGGCTTATCAGGGTGGGCTGAAGGAGAGGGAGGGTTCTGCTTTCTTCTTGCCATGATTTGGGAATGGTGAGCCACTTATACTTTGCTTGTAACTGGTGCCAGGAGCGAAGGAAATTTATTTAGCACTGACTGGGAAACCCCAAAACAACATAAAAACAAATTAAATCACGAAAAGTAAAGGATGGAAAAACAATTAAAAACTGCCATAAAATTTAAAAAAAAATATTTTAAATCCCAAATATGAGACCTTCATCATTTTTAAACATGACCTCCCCAAAATTACTTGAAATAATAAATAAACTGTCTTACTGTGATTTTTATCTCACTGTCAGTCACTTTTACATTGACTAGTGTATTGGACAACAGTGAGCAGGTCCCGCACTGGACGACCTCCTTTACATTTGTAAGCCACGGTTTCGATCACCATCCAAGGTACCTTGATGAATGGTCTTCGACAAAGTGTCATTCCAGGTCACATGACCAAATCAGGGGAGCTCACTGTTGCAATAATCTCTGGTCTAGACTCTAGAGGCAGCAGGAGGAGGTCGACCTGGTATGGACGAGTATCTGGCGAGTGTCCAGTTGCTCTCCTCAATTTCTGTTAGGATCATAGGGTATTGGCAAAGTTAAGGTTATGGTTCTGCGCGAACTCAAGAATTTAGAGCTCCTTTGGTTTCGCCAACCTGCCAATCCTGTCCATTGCCTGTGAGAATCTGAACCTACCTTGGGGACCTAGTCACCGAGTGCAGCGAAGTTGTCTTTTTTCAGTATTGACTTTATAGCCTTTTACTTGGACAATGATGATGTGAGGCTGAGTAGAGACAGGATGTGGATCCTCCTGATGTTTTGGGTGTACACCTGACGATGGTTGCGACCACTTCCTATGGAAGCCTACACCTTCTACTTTCGACATTTAAACTTGATAAACCCGCGTTTTTCTTCCTATTTTGTAGGTGTATCGTTGACATCAGTGAAATAAACCTCTACATTTTGATCAATGTTATTTCTAGATATGCACACTTCGTGGAAGTTGGTTGGTCACGAAAATGTACTTCAAATTATCAAAGCTTTCAGCCTCGTCCGTCCGTACTTACCAACCTCGCATCTCCATGGCGCATACATTTCAAGTTTCCAGCGACAACAATTTTCTCCCCTTCCCGAAGGTATTAGTTTTCGTCATGCTATCTCTCCTGCTATCAGGTTGGTTTCCGAAATTTCACGGAAATCAAAGAACTGATGCATTAGCTTTCGCCCACCAGGGTGTACATCCATTTGTCTGGCACTCTTAGTGTCTGCTTCGTGTCTGTGTGTGTGCGTGTAATTTCTCGGGAAATTTATTTCTCACATCCAACCACTCACAATCTGCCTGCATCTCTCTTTCTCTCTCGTGTATATACATATACACACATGTCTACACGCACGCAAAGCAAAACTTAAGCAGATAACAAGATGAGACGACTAGAAACTCTTGTTCATAAGCTGAATGTATATGTTCTTTGATCCCCTCTTTTCTGAGTTGTTTTTTTTTTAATGCTTTCAGCGCAAGTTAAGTTTCTTCCTCTCTTGTTTCTTTGTGTTCTGATTGGTCTCTAGAGCATCTAAAAAAATTTAATGTTCCCTCAGCTCACAGGTGGCGCTGCGCAGCCTCGCGAACGAATCTCGCCCCTGATATAAAAGCACCATCTACGACTTAATTCACGATTTCAAATATTTGTTTTCACAACTCAGATTGGTTTTTGAAGAAGAATTTTTTTTTTTGTTGCTGGATGAGTTTTTTATTCTGAGAAAAATATTAGAGCAGACCATAAACTATACAAGTTGCAATTGTCAGGCACACACAGACTTATATATTTGAACATATTTGCCTCCTACACTCTGCCAACTGGTAATGAAGACCTACATTTGAAGAGGGACAGACAGACGACTAATGTTGACAAGTGTTAAATTATCTGATACAGATGATGAGTATGGGACAGACGTTATGGCCTGAGAAATTAAAGAGTCAGAGAAGACTGTGAAGAAGTATTCTATGACTTGGACGGATACTCCCCTCATTGTACTAACCACGTGGTTGGGAGGGTTGGAGGAAGAGGAGGAGGCGAGTCACGGTAGTGTGGTGGGTTAAACTGTAAGGGAAGGGTAGAATGGACAAGGGTAGAGTTTGATTGTTAAGGTGCGGGGGTGGGTGAGCATCTAGGAGAAATAAAATTGCCTTGGCCACGTGTCACTCCTCTCGGGCGCCTAATTGAATATTGGTTCTTCTCGCGTCATGTCGACTTTGTCCAGAGAGCTGTCTGAGAACATTAGCCCTCAGCGCCTGCGGCCAAAAGACTTTTTACCGCCGCTATTTAGGCGTCCAAGCCTTCCGCCCAGCTGTCCGCTCTCCGAGTCAATAAGGCCCGTAAAGGCAGCCTTGAGGCCTGAATGAAAGCGAGGGACCCTCTCTAACTGGGCAAAATAAACTGATAGACGGTGTAAGGGGGCTGGAAAGTTGATTTCACCTGCTCAGTGGCTGCTGGGAAGCCAAAAAGCCTAACCCTCTTGGGATTCTCGCGAGGGTTTTTTTTTTTCTTCTGAAAACGGCGCACACAAGGAGAACGTGCGGAGACTTAAATTAGCTCAGACGTTAATGCACGCTGGCAACTAACAGGAAGAACGTAGCTGCCACGTTGTGCGGCAGTAGTATGGACGTGAAAGGTGTGTCCGGAGCGAGTGTAGAGGGTTAACAAAGTTACCGGTATGTGAGCGCGCTCCGCTGTTGTCGCTTCGACCGGAAATGACGTTTGTACAGAGCACGTTGTCCTTTTTGATTGGTCGGTTTGAAAACGGTGTTAAGCCGGCGTTTCTCAACTTTGATTGGGTAATGGACACGCCGTCGCCGGCATTACTTTTCTCGTCATAATAAAAAGCAAAGAAACTTTTATGCGATCGTTTTGCACAATCAGCTCATGGTCATGAAAGGGGAAAGCCATTGATGATATTTAAAAGGCCTAGTGGGATACTTAATTTAAAGGTCTAACGAGTGTGATGTATTGAGGAATTGCTGTAGTCTTGATATACCTCAACGGTTTTCACAAAAGAAACACACGGCCGTTGCCAAGAGACGTAATGACGTCATTGCTGTTGTCCCTTTCGTCTGCTTCTCCACTTCCACCTACCGACCCACCCCTTCCTTTCACTAATATCCTCTTGCAACCTCCTTGGTACTTCGTCATGCTTCGTCAGGGTAGATAACGCAAAGTACCCCGTTAAAGTTGATTGAATTATCACACTTTGCTCCAGCAGCCCGCGGCTGGTAAGAGAGTTTCACGTGGCTTTCTGTTTCGTGTCACGTGTGTTCACAAGGAAGCGGCTCTACCTCTTCCTTCTGCCAATTACAGTCCGCCAAGTGAGACATGTTTAAAACGCAGTTACCGTTGGTGAAAGGCGCCAGGAACAGGTCGCCATCTTGTCAGCAGCTTCTGAGAACTGTGTCACGCCCTACTTTCCAAAGAAAGGTCAAGATGAAGATCGGAAGGTCAATGTGAAGACTCTCTGGGCTGATGGTTTTAAGGGCAATAAACTGCTTGGTCACGTGTCCTGGCGACATCTCTCCTGCATATTTCAGGGAATCATTGGAGTGGCACTGACCAAGCGAAGCTACTCATCTAGAATTTTCTACTTCAACCGCCCACTAACCGTCCAACTTAGAAACCTCCATAAAAGAAAAAAACAACTTATTTTCGGAGAAAAGAGGTTTACAAAAATTAAGGTGTTGGCCTTTGCATGCAACTGAGCAACATTGTGAACATGTACTTACATATAGTTCCGTTAACATTAATCACGTGGTCTGTGTAGCCGCATAATCTACACCAGGGGAAGAAAGAGAAAGTTTCGTATGCCGTTGGCAGGAGTTATCCTTGATGACACACAATCCTGTCTGATCGGTAAAAAGCACCTTGTCTCCTTCCCCTGATATATATATGCAGCATAATACATATCTAATAGAATAATATTATAATTAAAATTAGTTATAATCAGCAGAAAATAATACCACAATGAAATAAACGTTAGAGATTATTACACATCTAAAGCATTACATTTGAGATGGTGTTCGTGTAAAAAATATATATACGTCTGTACATTATAAACATATTCGTAAAACAATATATCATTAAAATACAAAATAATATCACTGGGAAAATATATAAAAGTATACGTATATATATATTGAAGTATTGCGCCATGTGCTGCAGTGTAATCAACGACTTTATATAACATACTATATATGGTGTAATCACATTAAATCACATTAAATCCTGGGAAACTAAACTTTCTCCGTAATGATATCCTGTTAGTACTTGTAGAAATAGGATATCATTGTAGGAGCTTTACATCGATAAGAAGCAGCTGCTCTCACTGTTGGGATTATTTGACAGATATATTTGATGGACACCTATGTCACTTCAAGATAAAAGCATGTTACAATGTGTTGGACTTCAATGATACATACTGATGTTGAGAATCGTGTCTGATCAAAATTTTGAGTTGAAAAAAGATGGCTTTTCCCTCTAACACCTGGCTTGTTTCTTTGCTCACTCACTCAAAGGCTAGCCCTGTCACTCGTTGCCCACTCACATCCACCTCCGCACTTCGTGCCCAATATTAAGTTCAGTTGGAAGCTACAGACCTCGTGTGCACGCAACAATAATGTTTCTGCGCTAAAAGCCGGCACACTCACCAAACAAACAATGCAAAGGCAAAATAAAAATCCAAATCGGTAATTGTCTCTCAAATTCTCCTCGGGGAGTAACAAGGACTAAACAACAATTGTCTCTCAAAAGACATTCAGTAATAGAGAAAAGATGTTAGGGCAAGCACTTGCACATTCAGTAGTCACAATAAGCAGAGGACTGATCTCCAGACAAGTGGTCCAGCCAAGCAGCCGTTCGTGTATACATGTCACATGCAGAAAAACAAGAGCGTTTCCCTACATGAGATTTGAACGCAGGACGCACGATTCCCTTTAAACTGGTGACACGCGCTTTAACCACACGCCACCAGGCCGCCAAAGTATTAGAGTATTGTAATCGCATAAAACATGACTAAAATAAGGACAGGTTGGATGAACATGCTTAAAAGGTAGTCATGTAATTATTTGATTATATGTGAAGAATATTCTAGGACTCATTATGTAGCTACCCAAACCTTGATGGCTCGCACGCAAGGAGAGAATGGAAGGCATTAAGGGCACTTAGCCAGTTTGTTCTGATGCACCATACGGAACAACATTAAACTGCATTTTGCCTGGCCCGACACCAAACCAATCATTTCCATCTTCAGATCTTTTAACTTCGTTACTGGCTTTCTGACAGAAACGGCGCCATTTAATTCATGTTTCCTCCTTTTCAGAGAGACGTGGACATTAACGGCACCTTGGTGTAAGCAACAAACAAGTGCTTCAGCAAAGGCAACTGGTCCACACCAACAGTACCCGTAGCTCACTAGTGTACTGAGGGTTTTAGGGATGAACGTGTGCTGACAGGGTCAGCTAGTCCCAGCCCACCATGTGCAGAACATCTACAAAGCTTTGAACCAAGTTGCTAGGTATCCCAGTATAACCATCTTCGTACCAGAGGACTTCATCTATAAATGTGTAGATGTGAGAACTGATTTATTTGGAAATGAAATCGCCATATATGTGCTCGGACTCGAGGTTGTGTTCTTCATAAAGGTATAAAAAGTCATTTTTAAAAGTGAAAAAAATTAAAATAGACATTGTTTCTGTTGCAGAAGATTTGTCTTGAGCTTGTCTCTTTAACATTTCATAAAGATCACTGACAATGGCTTTTAGATATTTGTAACGGTTCCACTAAAAGCCTGTTTTAAAAGAATACCGAACTTCACGAACCGCCAGAGAAGAACAAAGAAGACATAAAGCTAGGGGGGCGTCTTCATTTTTTCTGAGTCCAGCAGGACCAACACAACCTCCGTCGTCTGCTGTCCCAGCTCCAAACAAACCCCACCATGGCTGCCACTCTTCCCATGGATGTTGAACTTGCACTCACCAACATGTCAACAACAACAACAACACACTCCGACGTGGACAACGTCACCAGCAACAGCACCGAGTGCTGGAATGAGTATTGCTACAGCGTCGATGAGTACGAGAATGCTGTCTGGGAGCACATCTACCCTGAGGATTACGAGTGGTTCTTCATTGTCCTCTACACCATCACCTTCTTCGTCGGCCTCGTTGGCAACTCGCTGGTGTGCTTCGCCGTGTGGCGCAACCACAACATGCGCACCGTCACCAACGTCTTCATCGTCAACCTCGCCGTTGGCGACTTCATGGTCATCCTCCTGTGCCTGCCGCCCACGCTGGTGCAGGACGTGTCCAACACCTGGTTCATGGGCGCTGTCATGTGTAAAGCTCTGCTTTTTCTTCAGGTGACTTGGAGACTATCAGAAGATACAGTAGACGAACTGATGTAGTAGACTGGGACACTAGACAAATACAAGGGACTGGGACAGTGAGAGATGACACACGTGACTGGGACATTACAAAACACATGCAAGTGGGACAGTGTAGATAGCACACAGCTCAAGTAACATTAGTTCTTGTTTTGTTAAAAAATCCTCGTAATTTGAGACTTAACCTGCTTGTGTGTGTGAGTGAGAGAAAGAAAGAGACGGGATGGCTGTTGCTGTGACAACTATTAAAGGCCGATGACAGTGATTTACCTCTTCTTTGTCCCAAAGTAAGCTGACGATCACAAATATTACAATAAATAATCTTGAGATCCACGAAGCATCTACTATTTACGTAGCTGAACTTTTAAAATTACAGATAGAGTTTACTTATTGTTTACTTTGGGAATTTTATCCTCCAGCCTGTTTCGAATATTAGTTTTCTCTAGGAATTGTATACACGCTTGATTTAATTTATGCTTGTGGTTGTTCACCTGTGTAGATACCTGTGTTTTCTTAAAGTTTGTATCATTGCACTTAACACGACCTACCTTTTAACAGCAACTTTTGACAAAAGGAAACTAAATTAGCCACGTGACCGGAAGCATGCAGCTCAAACAATCTCAGTCATTACAGATTGACAAATCACCTGCCTTCCTCTTAGCTCCCAGCCTCCAGGCTGTCATCGGCATGGCGACAACATCAGCTTCCTCACGCGCTGTTTTCTGGCCGTTTTCAGAACGCCTCCGTGTCCGTGTCAGTGCTCACCCTCAGCGCCATCGCGGTGGAGCGGTGGTACGCCATCTGCTATCCCTTGAGGTTCAAATCCACGCTGAGCCGCGCACGCAACATCATCATCATCATCTGGATCACCGCAATGCTCGTGGCGCTGCCAGTCAGTCTTCTTGCAATTCCACCTCCACAACCTGTTGAGATTACAATATTTTCTCACCATTTCTTGCTTTCTTTCTTTCTATAGTCTTCGTGTTATTGTATTCTTTCTTTTTTTCTTCTTTTTTATGTGTGGAGTCAAAGATGAGAGTTTACTTTTTTCTTTTTTAATTCTTTTGTATTTCTCTTTATTTACTTGCGCCCTCTTGTGGTAGTTCATCCTCTTTAACTTATTTCTCCACAGGAGTTGATTGTGGCAGATGCAGAGCGGTACAAATTCCCAGGGACCTTCGAATCGGTTGTGCTGACGGGTTGCAAGCCGGTGTGGGATGACTGGAAGCAGAGCATCTACCAGGTGATCCTGGCCGTTGCCATGTACATCGCTCCCATAGTGCTCATGTCACTCACCTATGCTCACATCGCATTCGTTCTCTGGAAAGTTGCAATACCTGGAAACTCTTGCCAGTGTGAGTGTTTTTTCCTTCAACCAGTTAAGAAATTTTTGCCAATGTGAAGTTTTTTTCATCAAACCTTTAAGCTAGAGAAGTCTTGTTAAGTTGATTTAACGCTACCCATCGGAACACTTGCAAAATATCTTGTTTCCATTTCAATAATTTCTGTACTACTCTGTCTTTCCTCTCCTGATTTTATTTTAAGGTTTCTGAACCAGATTTCTTTTTCAGAGTTCTTAATTGTTTGCTGCCTGCATACCAACAAATTAAGAGCAACGATCTTTCTTTTCTTTTTGTGCAACGAAACAAAGTTTTAGTTAAATCTGGGTCGATGAATATACAAGAATGAGCATTTACAGTAAAGTGAATAACACAATAATTAAACAATCATGGCAAATAATAATTACGGGAGGGCGCATTGACTATGAATGCATTGGAACGAATTTTGAGAGATTGCATGATCTACATGACAAAACCAGACTTCTAGGGTCCCTATCCCGAAATTAGTATCCCATTTACCCCGAATGGAGTATTTAAAAAAAAACACCGATGGTCAGCCTTTTTAACAAGTTGTCTATTAACAAGACCTGTTGCCCAACCCTAAGCCCTAACCATACCCACAACCTTAAACCCTAAATTTCAAACCTAAACCCTAACCTAAACTCGGAAAGTTTTGTACGAAAGTTTCTCATTATTGAATACGACGACCATTCATCGTTACTCCCTCCATCGTGTATCTGATGTGTTACTTTATGACATGTCTGTCGATATCAACAATGTCCACTACTGTTCTCCCAACTCCTTCATGATCTGTGCTGAAGATTTACTTATTTCCCGTCATGCCAGAATTCCAGGGTTCGAGTCTCGCAGCTGGTGGGGTAGCGACTTTCTCAAACACCTTTAAATAGCGGAGAGGAACCGTCCCTAAAGAAGATTGCTTCTCAAAAACTCACTAGGTCCCGTGATGCCAGTCAGTCTCTCAGGGGTGCAATAATAAAAACGACACAATGCTTCGTCAGACCTCTGATGGCGAAAGCACTAAAACAGTTTTACCGGATGAGAACTCGCTTTGTTGGTAGTTTGTGACATTTCTGGATAAAAATTCACACTATAGAATAAAACACTTGATGTATTCAACTAGCGCAATTTTTTCCAGTTCAATAAATCATTTGAAAAAACAATAACATTGCTGACGGATCTAGAGCGTCATTGCTCAATAACAAAAAACAAAACAAAACAAAAAACCAAAAAACTAACAGTAAAAGGAAAAATCATCTCTTATGCTTTTAAACTAATGAAAGTGCTTTTATGCTAACGTAGGGTTTTTTCATTCAGAAAAATAATGTTTTGCAAAGCATCCCTCATTTCCTCATCATACTTAGGAAACTACTCTTTTGCCGATAATCGCTTCTCCCTGCAATGAAAGAACGAACATTTAGCAATTTGACAATTTTGAAGCCCAGATTTCATGAACCGTTTTTGACAAGCGTGATAGATATCACAGGCATGTAAACTTTCTTTTGGAAAAACAACATTCTTTGATCATCAGGTTCTGCTTAAAAAAAACTTCCTTTTGTTTTTCTTGACCAATACCACGGTGCCAAAAGTTTGTTTGAAATGCGAACTAGAGCGATGAAAAACCTAATACTTATGAATTGTTTTAAATCTTTATTTAAAGGTTAATTATGTAACCAAGAGTTGTACAAGAGGGTAGTCCGGATGTCGCATTCCTCATTTTTGTTTTTTTTTTCCAAGTGCAGTACTGACAGAAAGACAGACAAAAGGACAGAAAGACAGACAGATAAACGAACAGATTCATAATGGTTTGTAATGAGAATTCTCTCCCCTTCTCCTGTTACTTGTAATTATCGTAAAGCTGCGCCATTCATGCGACAAGACGTTCTCTCTTCAGCGTCGCATTCTTTCTTCTCCCCTTCTCCTCGCGATATTCTAGAACTTTCTTCCCTTCCCCCATTCCTTTCTGAGACTCTGTTACGGCCAGCGAGCCCTTTCTCTAGTTCGCTTTGACAGATTACATCGCCGCAAGCCTCACCCTGAGTCTGGTCAGTAATCGGTTCTGTCCTTACAGGGTAAGCTGGTCATCATGGGGCCAGGATGCACGAGTAGCTCCTACTTATCTTATGCACATAAATATGCCCATAAAACTGGATTTATGTTCGAGTTAGGGAAGCGAAAATCTAATACAGGTGGGTTCTGTGGCTGAGTTCACAACACTGTCTTAACTAAGACAATCTAAGTCATAAAACTGTTTTAATTTAGTGACGTGTCGTGCATACAGCCCCAGACGTTTTGTGTCGCGTGCCAAGCGTTCGTTTGCCCCCGCCCCACGTGAGTGTCGCTCGCGCCCCGCCGCGACTGGCGTCGTCACAGGTGGTTTTTCGCAGCCAGGCGTTTTTCCATCAGGAAATCTTCTGGGAATTGAATGGGATTGACTTCTGACGTGCTTACCGACCGTTAGCTCTTTACTGTCTCGATAGCTATCAGTTGGTTTTTGCGACTCTCTTTGTCTCTTCACCTTGCCCTTCCTTCGCGTCCCCCTCTCTGTCTGGACGGACCTTGGTCCAGTTAATCGTTTGCCCGTCTGCTGCCCATGTTTGTTTTTCTTTTCCCTCTCTGTCTGTCTGTGCATCTTCCTGTCAGTTTCAAGGAATGTACTTTTAGTATTATCGTCCTGTCCGACAGCTGAGATGGAAGAAGCTGATGTAATAATTATTAAAAATATATTAAAAAATATTTTTGTCCATTTTCCTCAAGAAAGATTGATATAAACTCGTTATCTAATATTACTTTTTAATTTTCAAACTTTATTTTTATCTAATATTGAATTTCCTGTTCTTAGCATTATTTTCACTCTTTATAAAGACCTCAAAACAAAGACAGCTGAAGCTTGCACAAAATATCAAACTTTTGTCCATATAACACAAGTCAACACCATTAAACTGAATTTACAAAGATTTTTACATTAACCCAAAGATGATATTTTTGGAGTTGGTTTGGGTATAATTTTAGCTTCCAATTTCTTTACAAAATCAAAAATAATTTTTTTAGATGTTTATTCAGGCAGCTGGTGGAGTTCATTTCTTGTATTCTACGCGGTTTATTTTTTACCCCAGATTTTAAACTTTTATGTCAAGTATTAGCCAAGAAAGGAGTTAAAATAACCCTTTAAGAGATTTTCCTCTAATATCTTCAATCTGTTTATTTTAGCAGCACAATAAAAATTGTTTTGACAAAGCAAAGCAGCTGCTCTTCGTCTACCGAAGAAAATGGAAGCAAAATAACAAAACAACAAATCAAGAAAAGAAATGATGCGAGAGGGGAAAAAAAGAATAATTAATAGCTATGAGCAGCCTGAATGGGATCAACACTGGGCGGTGTTGTGAAGAGTTTGCTTCAATGAACGGAAGTGGAGTTCTTGTGTCTGGCTTCTCACAGCTGCAAGTTGAAGGTTCAATGCTCAATGCAGCAACTGGCATCATATTTTTTTGCAGACAGACACTTGTGAGAGGATATGAAGCCTTAGCCATGATGAGAGGCCGTGAAGGAAGATAATTTGTTCTTGTGGAGCGAATTTCATGTGTGGCCTTGGCCGGACAGTTGTCCAGCTGTCCTGAAACCTTTAGCCAAAGATTAATCATGGCTGTTTTGTTATTTTATGACATTTTTGTTGGTCTTCTTCCTTCTATATTTCTCTTTTATTTACTCATGTCTTACATCTTCCTCTTCTTTATTTTTTTTTTTTCGTTCACACGTCCACGCGTCTTCTCTCTCTCTCTGTGACAAACAGACAGGCAGACAGACAAGCAGACAGTGTTTCTGTTTATTGTGATGGGCACGGAATTAAGTTCAATGACAATTCAATCCATTACACAACATCACAGAAAATTGATTTGTAGACATCACCCACTGCAGCTGAGTGGACATAACATCGATCTGATCAGCGGAAGATGTGTTAATTTCCTGTTCAGACAGGAGAGGAATGAACCTCCTCCTACACTCGCAAGTACAAGGAATCGGACTGGCCGCTGCGGTGTATGTGAGAGAGAGAGAGATAGACAGAAAGTGAGTGAGAAACAGGGGAGAATAAGTGTTTGGTGGTGCGTTAGTGTAGATATGTGTAATATCGACTAACTCGCACTATCATCCTTGCGGAAACTTTCACTACAACATTTCTTTTTTCACTCGATTATCTCTCATCACAACAATATAACTGGGATTGTTTATGTCAGACCATGTTACAAGAGGTTTAACATGGAATACTTTATGTACTAAGAACAGAATTGCAGCAAACCTTCAGAAAACATCTACCAATCTTCCTAAAATTGAATCGGTGTGGTGACGGATGTCCACAAAAATGCAGACTGAAACCTTAACCTGAAAAGACTAGCTCTTTGACCGAATACCGCATACCAGAGATAGGTTCGATTTGTAGGCGGGAAATCAAATCAGACCGGAAAAGAAATTACGATAAGAGGCCTCGTCACTGCTGACTGCCTCTCTCCGCCCTCTTTTTTCCATCTCCCGCGTGATCCTGTCGGAAGCCCATCCGTGGAAAAATAACTGGAAGACACGATCAACGGCGATGGTGGTTTGTAAATGGCTTTGTCTGTGTTTCAGTGCTTTAGCGCTGCTGTGCCGAGCGCCATCTGGGAAATTTGTATCTTGATTCTTTCAGTCGATTCGTCCACTGGAGGCGGTTGTTGTTTAAGGCGCCGCCAGCGGCCCCCAGACAGGAAGTGACGCCAGACCCAGTCCACGACTTAGCTAGCGGAAAATTGCGAGGCTGGGAGCTGATGATGACTGGCTGATGTCTCAGTAGCCGCTGTATTTTCGCTGTTTTTCTTTTTTCTCTTTTGGTAAAAGGCAAGGTTTGGGGGAAAGCCTGGGTACCCTGTAGGTGGACAGAAGATGTTAATGCTTTTTTATATCGTGTCAGCGCTAGTATTCGCTGCGCAGCACAAAGCAAACAGACCAAGAAACAAAGTTTATGAAACAGTATGAAGCTGTGTGAACCTGTTCATGCCTCTATTTTAAGACAACAGAAATTACCGATGGTGGCCAAAGGGGAGGTAACGCGATTAAGATGTCATTCCTCCTACAGCGGTTCTACCACCTCTCCCCGTCCTCGTCCCCAAGTAGCTGCTGTGGTCCACTTTGGACTAAAAGCAAAGAAAATAAATGATTTCCTGGTGAGGGCTCGGATTAAGTGTTTATTCGTTCAGTTTATAAACAAGCGAAGAGCCTTTGGCCTCAACATCCCTTACCCCTCCCCCTTGTCTCGGAAAATGTTTGTCCTAATCTCTGAAGTAACTAATTTGCTTCATCAGTCCAGAACACTGACAGGCTAATGTTTACAAAGCTAACTTCCTCGATATCCTGGCACCCTCTGTACTGCAAGAGAAATTTAAGAATACAGTGGAATAGAAGCTTAGTGTGGAGCTGAGAAACAGCCAACAAAGTTTCTTATTATCATCACAGAGTCATTGACAGCCGGTCATGACACTTCATCCTCAAAACTCATAGATAGAAAGAGATGTTTGATTTGAAGGATGGGTAGAGGATTGACAAAGGCTTGGAGCCAAGGAGTTGTAGGTGATGGGCGAAAATAACTCAGGGTGGTGTGATGGACAAGACAAAGTTTAGTGTGCGAGTCGGAGAGCTTTGTGACGAGATAAAATAAGAGGTCATGGCGAGAAGAAAGCCCGCGAGAAGCTCTCGACAGATTTACTCCCTTGTTTTCATGATAATTTCTCTTACAATCCTCCATTCCTCGTGTCCTATGCTTGCCCCTGCTCCAGTTTTTTTCTCTTCTCGCGTTATTCTTCTTGTTTTTTGTTCTTGTATCGATGTTTTTGTCTCTGTTCATTTTATTTTACGGTGTCTGTAAGATTTGTACACAGTCTGTTGGTTCTCGTGTAGTCAACAAAACATCCCAAACTTGTTTTTCCAAGTAATGCCCCGACCTGGATACATGCGTTTAACAAGACATTAATTCCACCCAAAGAATTTCCCCAAAAAGAAAGTATTTGATATCCAATTTCGATGAGGCCATATTTCACATGTGAACTGAGTCATTATGCAAAAGTCCTGAAGCAAGTGTTTACCTCCGGTGCCAAAGTTGAAGAGTATAACTTCTAAATAAGATCGCATAGAAGACACTATCCTGTCGAATTTCTCACAGAACCTTCCACGTAAACAACAATGATCGAACATATCTACTGAATCATTATTGAACGGGACATAGGTTATCTACAAAGAGTCAGACCACAGAAATGATCGTCAAAGCCAAGTTCAAGAAGATATTGTTGAATGTTTCTAAGCATATAGTGCTGGAACTTTGTTTCTCTTTCCTCAGCTGTCATGGCCGGCGGGAAACGCCCGATGCTTGACGGAAAACGCAGCAAACTTCCTGAGGACCAGCTCGCCTCCAGGCGGAAAGCTGCCAAAATGCTCATCGCCATTGTTATCGTCTTCGGCATCTGTTATCTACCGGTTCACCTTATGAATGTTCTAAGGTAACCTGGCTGGTGTTAGCAGCAACATTGACAATGACGACGAGGAACATAAAGATACTGCCGATTAAGACGACGACAAAAATAACTACGCCTACGACCCTGATGACGACAACGACTCCTCCGCCGCCGACGATGACGACGATGATTATGATGATTAAAATGCCGTATTAACAATAAAATTGACTAGGAAAAGACAATGAAGATGGTGTAGTTTGATGCTGATGGCATTGTGGACCATTTTGCGCACATGGTTGTCTGCTATAAGCGTTTTGTTTGTATGGTTGTTGATACAGTCTGTATGCTATATGTATGTATGTATGCTATACGTATATATGTATGCTATACGTCCCACAACTTTTGCTTGGGTGTCACACCACTCTAAGAAATGTTTGCTGTGTGTGCTCTCAGGTACTTCCAGCTGCTGAAAACTGACAGTGCGGTCCAACCGCTGATCTCGCACTGGCTGCCCTACTTCAACAGCGCCCTCAACCCAGTCATCTACAACTTCATGAGCGGTAACATCCCTCACACTTTCTCACTTGTACCTATGAAACAACATCCGAATTCCATTCCTCAAACCAATTTGTTTCACATGTCTAAAAAAACAGATACCTGCTTCCCCTCCTTCCTGAAGGCTTATTTCCTCCTTTATTTCTTTCTTTTGTTCTTTCTCCCCTTCATTCATCCTTCCTTTCTTCCTTCTGTCTTTTTTTTAAAGTCATTCGCTGTTGTGGCATTCTTTTTAGTTTATGATCCTTGCAAGTTTAAAACCTTTTTTGGTGCTAGTCAAGCTCACGACAGAAGATAAGCTGCGGGTCTAAGCTTGAGCCTGACATCAGACTGGTGTAAATGATTTTCTAAGTAATGGCGGTAGGTAGACAAGAAGTGACCACTCCTTCCTTAACCACCACACACTCTCACAACTCTAAATCGCTGTTCTATGCGGTGAACACATAATAACACCAAGCAGGTGTCTGTAATATTAAATCACGGCTTACAGATTACTCCCCCGATAAGGGAGACAAATACTCCCACGCGTACAACTATTTTCTCCCTTTTCTAAACTCCCTCCCCATCCAACCACCCACCCACTCGTCACTTCTTCCTCTGTCCTTGTCTTCCAATGGTCTTCCTCACCGTCTCGTCTGATATTCTTCTGGTGAGCACCGTGTGCAAAAAGCTTGGGAACAGTGCCGTGTGCACAGCTGCCAAACGTTTCCTCGTCGTGCCTCGAGACGTTGTCGAGAGTTTTTACAGTACAGGCCTTGAAAACGATCCACAGTCCTCTAAGAACCAATTAAACTGGAACGCCACTGGCCTCGGCCGACGATGAAATCCCGCTGACATTTTTCGGACACCGGGTGTTATCGAGCAAACTCTTGGAGCACGGGACGAACCCGTCATATATCGATTTCCACCCCGGGATTAGTCTCTCCTGATCGCGATTATTTAGTTTGAAATGTCGGAACAAATCGGTAAAGAAAAGATTCCTCGGGGTAAAATGAAAAAACAAAATATCGGATAAGCAAATATTGAAATACCTGAGGTTCCAGTGCTCGTGTTTTCTTTGTTTCTGAAAGTGAATATGGGGTGAGGGTCAATATAGAGAGTAGAAGTGTAGACGGAAGTGACGTCATGACAGTTAAAACCATTTAAGGAAGGAAAGCGTAGGCATAGTAAAGAAAGAAGGATAGAGAGACAGAAAGAAGGAAAGAAAAATGATCGTACTATTAAAAAACACACATTTGTTGCAATGTTTTATTATTGTTTTTTTTTGTCTCTTTTTTCATTCCGTATGTTGTTTTAAACTAGCACATTAAACCAAACAAAAGTTTATTTGCTGTGTCTTCTCGCACATCATTTAAAACTCATTTTAAACTTTCTTCTCTGTAACAGCCAAGTTCCGGAAGGAGTTCAAGGTGGCCTGCTTCTGTTGTTTTTATTACGGGTTCCGGAAGCGCCCTTTTCGCAGGCGCGACCACACCTTCACCATGACCTTCTCCCACAGCAACTACAGCAACTGCCACACAGAAGAAGTCACCCTGACAAGCCTCAAAGACTGAGCTCTCGTCTGCAACGTCCGAGATCTCCCGAGATGGATGAACGGCTTCTTGGGAAGGACGAGGACCACATGGCGAAGCAGGAGAAAAAGGAGAGAGAGAAAACAGAGGGAGAGGCGGAAAACGAAGAGCTGATTAGAATGGTGGAAGTGGAGGTCACAGTTCATAATGCCATGAACGAAACCAATGAAGAAGCCCTTGAAGTTCTGTGACCTAACCTCGTGAGTTCATTCAGTTCAAGACGAATACCAGGACAGGAGACATAGTATGATGTTAATAACGACTTTAAACTGTTGCAGGCGCAGAACAATGATTTGAATCAAATTTGAATGTTTTAGAAACTTGACATGAAACTGGGTACTTACTACCCTTGGAGATTCCCAGTAAACAATTAAATAATTATTACAAAAGAAAAACAGTACAGTAAAACAAACATACCAGTGTAATCCGACAGAGTTCATATTGCCAACAGCGTCCATAATTTGTGACCTAACCGTTTGCTGGCGACACAACGACCCAATCAAAGATGGATTGAGAAGAAACTTGAGCATGCCCGGATTTTGCTGTGAAAGTGCAATGGTGGCTTGTCAGGAGAAATATTCAAAGAAGATATAGGCAGCTGGATGCCGAAATTCCTGCTTGGGTTCAGTTTTCCTTTTCGGAGGCATTCTTGGCTCCTGTTCTCCATTTTTAAATTTCTGTGAACGCAGAACCAAAGAAAGGAGACTAGTTGCAGCAATCCGAACATTGGAGCAGTGATAGTATCGTAAGAAGGTAAGAAATGTGTAACTGCTTCACAATCCCAGACTTCATTAGCCCTTATCTCTTCCCCCTCAAAAAATAACCCAAAGCAAAAGAGGAAAAAACAACAATTGATGACCTCTGACCTTCTTTGTTACCTCATTTAAGACAAAACTACAGCAAATGAGCAAAACTGCATGGATGTGTCAAGAGTGACACTTGGTGACACGACCTCATGCAGGCTGCCCAACATGTTTACAACATCGAATGGACGCGGAGTGAGACTATTTGCGGGATGTGAGATGCTCTCCCACGGAAGCTGGGAGGTTATGACATCACGGATATGGAAAGATTCAAGCATGAAGCCAGCGCCATCTACTCTTCTGGGGCTCGTGTAGAAAATGTTGACATCAGTGCGTTTAATTCGAGATTCATCAGATGGAACTTTTCTTGTCTTTTGACAGAATTATACGAGTGACTATTCAAAAATACTTTTCTCGTAAAATAAAAACCGTTTTCACTTGCTGGTACGAAGGTAACGCACAAAGGATGTCTTCAGTTGATATTGTGAAAAAAAAGCTAGTGCAGACATTTTGTTGTATACATTTGAGGAAGGTGACATGGAAGAAAAACCTTTCTCCTTGTCGCTTCAGTGAGGTGGAGCATGTCTGAATAGTCTACTTTGTGCGCAGAACTCAGGACTTTCAAAGACTTCCAGCAGGGATCGCCATGGTGACCCTTGCTGGATCTTAGGAAGTGACGTAGAGCCAGGCGGCAGTGCGCACGCGCACGTGGCTCGCGACTCTTCCCATCAGCCCGCTAACATCCAGCTACATGTATAGTACTGAACCGTGTTTGTTTACATTGTCTGTGTGAAGACTTGTTTATGTTGTTTACGCTGTTCTCGCTGTAACTCAGCGGTGGGAAGTCCGGGGGAGGTTGAGTGAGTGGGTGTAGCGTGTGAGGATCGATGGTGATTAACTGGATTTGTTTTATTTCGGAAATAACGGTATTTATCAGCTAAACGTTTTTGTTTGTAATGTCTATCGCCTAATTTCACTGAATGTTTCAGTTTGAGTTTTCCTCCTTTGCATTCATCATCATATCATCATCATCATCATCCCTCTCATTCTCTTTTGTTCTCTTTACCTCTGTCTCTGTCTCTGCTTGACACCTCTGCTATCAAGATGTACAGGTGATTTTTTCTTTGTCAGAGATGTAAAACCTGATGTAAATATCAATAATGTCTTGTACAGCTTCTTTGACACATTGTACACTCGGCGTGCATTGTGTCGACTCACCATCGCCATAGTATTCCTGTTGATGTTGGAGAAGCTCGTCAAAGACAAACAGCTCACTCATGATTTGTACAGAACACAAGGTCTATTTTCTAGCCTGCTTCTCGACCTGTCCTTGTGCAATACAGTGGCCCCTGTCTGGGGGCTAAAGTGTACAAGTGTACATGTGTACATGTGCTGTGTATAGCTCCTCTCACCAACTGTCCACACACACCCTTCTGTACTCACCATAAACACAAATCTAGTATTTTAAACCCTTTCAATGTCTCATCAGTAATCATGGATAATACCTAAACACATTGCATGTGAAGTTTTTCTGTTTGTCTTTCCCTGACGGGTATCGAATGCGGAGTCTCTTTGATGTGTCAACAATTTGTTGTTCTCACTGTTATTGCGTTGTTGTTAGTTATTACAGTATTTTAATGTACAGTTAACTAATATGTGTACAGGTATAGATTATTTTACTAGACTGTGTTATGTGTGCATAACTTTACCAGCTTGATATCTTAGTATTTGTTGGGATTTTCTTTTTTTGTTTTTGTTAATGTGGTACACGAGTCATTTGGACTAGTCATTGCAACTGCTTTAAAAGTTTCTTGAATTGTTCATATTACATTGGGTTGTGGTCTTCTGTCCACACCATGTTGATGTTAACTTCTAGGGCCTTAGAAATGAAGTAGATATAAGGTTACTACCACCTGGCTAACTTACAGTGTTAAAGTCATGAAGATGGGGTAAGACTACCCCACTGTTAGTTATGGACTGGAAGCGGTGCGGGGAACTGTCATTGGAAGGACCTAGAGAATCGGCAGATAATCTAGAAGCATCCCCCTTGCTCGTGACCCAAAGCTTTGGATACAGACTGCTTGAAAGGATTTCAAAAGAAGTAAAGTTGAGTAAAGTAAGCCAAGCAGTACTTTCAGACTCTGGTCATTACTAATCCTCACCTTCGCTGGCTGCACTGTTTAGCCGTTATCTCCATCCCCTGAAAAAAATTAGTGCTTTAAAGAACAATCATCAATCAGCATTGGCATCTCTACAGAAATGGTGTCCTCATTGTTGATTTGAGTTGTTAGTTATTATCAATCGTCGAAGACGAAAGAACAGATGCTACTTCTCCCACCCAACCCTTTACACTTTCACTCATGCCGAACTAGAAAAGAAAAAATACTACAAAATGAAGGATGTTGAGTACACAACAGGCTGTTCTAGTTTACCTCCTGATAATCAGAAAAAAAATAAGAGACATCTGTTTTATCACTCAGTAGTGTGTGTGTGTTTATTTACACATCACTAGGGCGTTCGCTAACTTGCAGTCTACATAAAGCATCCTGTGCAATAAATATTCTCACGCTTGGTTGACCCTCCGCTCCGCTTCGTTGCGTATTGTGATAAATAAAACGCTGTAGGTGTATCGTCAACAATTAACCAAGCTTTTCCTCTTCCGATGACCTCGTCATCTCTCTTCTGTCAGTCACCCACTTAAGAAATCTCTTCTTTTTTTTTGAATCGATAAATATTTTTAAAATCTAGTTCTCTATTCGTGAGCCATCTTCACATCAAGTCTCCTGCAGTAGTTAAATAACATCTTGAGGACGTTAAAGACCAGGCAGGAAGGGTTATCTCCTCTCCCGCCATCAGATCATTTAGTTTTGTTTTTAAAAACTTTTTTTCTCCTCAAAATCTTGAAGAATCGACGTTCTCGCTTGTGCAAGGAAAGAGATAAAATCATTGATGTCAGACTGACAGGGCAAGCCCTATTATCGTTTTCTTCAAGCTATTTTAGCGAAAGTAATGTTGACAACGTAAGCCTTTCAATTTGCCAATTAGAAGTCAGGGAGTTTGACTCTTTTTATGCAATGTGTCAATCTTATTTTTCATAAAAAGCAGTGGACTCCTGCTTTAGCTTCTGGGAATTAATTACTGTTAAAAAATGAACTCAGCCTCTGGAAAACAGTTTTTGAAAATGGGGCGGCTCTTTAGATACCCAAACAAAAAGGTTACTGATTTTTTTTTTTTTTGGTTCGATGGTGTAAATTCTTCAACCGTTTAACAAGCTTTTCTGTGAAATATATTGTTCCTCTTGTAATGGTTCTGCTGAACTCTACTCTACAATGAAGAATGTTGCTTCAGGGTTAGGAGAAAATTTTGCTTTCTGAGATCAGTGACTGCAAAAATGAAGAAAATATTTACTGGAAACATAAAGTATGATAAAACTGTCTAAAATGTCTGGTTTTCCACGCTTTACCAATTCTCTCTTTTCATAAAAATGTTCAGAGTGCTTACCTTATACCACGCTGTTGTTCCAGTTCATAATAAAACGTCTCCTGCCTTCAAATAAAGTATTGAGAAATAACCGCCAGCATGGGGTTTTTTTTCCGAGCCAGCAAGTGGATGAAGAAACGGACGAACGTTAAGATAAAAAAAAAAAAAAAAAAGATCATGCTCGAGCCGAGATGTGAATCAATAACTGATGGTCTTCGCCCACTAGAAAGGCAAATTTTCATAAACATGTGTAATGCTGTAGGGACCGATAGAGAGAGAGAGAAAAAAAAAGATTTGTCTCATTCATCACACACACACTCTTCCACAACCTCACACACATAAAGACGCATAATATCACCAAAAAAAAAAAAAATGTGTGGATTCAGCTGTAAACCTCCATCCTGAGATCCTCACGGTTCGAATTTCTATTCAAAAGCCGGCTCGACGTCTTGAGCCTCACGTTATTACCAGCTCGGCCATATTGGTTGCACTGCCAGGAGCATCTCCGCCATTACTGGTATGTCGCCAGTGGTCTGCCCCTGATTCGAACCAGCGATGAACTCCCCTGGACAAATTACGACGCGACGCCGAGGTCAAAAACCTCAACTTAGGAACCATTGACTTCGATTCGATCACTAGGAAAGTCCATCCATGGTGTACTCCAAAGACCTGGAGCAACAACCCGAAAAAAAGAACATTTTCCCGAGAGAGAACTGCATTCCTTTCTGTTACTGGCGAACCGAAGAATTATAAAGAGGTGGGGATCTGTGAACCTGCTACGTGCCACCCTGACACAGATGTTGGTGATGAAGTTTTAAGCCTCCCCCTCTTCTACTTTCCTCTTGAGAGAGAGCGAGGAAAGAGGGAGTGAGAGTTGGGGGAGGGGACATTTTACGAATATTGTGGCTAGGGAATGGGGGAGATGGGGTATAAGTGGGTTTTAGCAGTGAAATATATGTCTGCTTTTAGTTTCGTCACCTAATCTTTCCTGCTTGACAGACAGTTGGCACGATGGATGAGGTGCCAGACTTGCTAGTTAAAATTCCCACCTGTTGTGGTTAACGTCACGGCTGACTGCGGTCACAGGCGTGACCGGCCTTCCAAAGCCTGCAGTGTACATCCGAGCTCATCGTATACCTTCCAAGAGCTTATGAGCATGCACATATTAATGTACAAACATCATAGCAATAGAAAAGGGGGAAACCTCTTTATCTAATGTACGCCTTACTAGGAAAATACTTCATACACGAGTAAGAGAAAGAATGAACGAATGAATGAACGCAGATTCCATCTTCACCGGTAAGAAATAGTCCATGCATCATCGAGTCAAAGACAACACAACCAGACGACTCACTCTTTTACCTGAACAACGACAACAAAGCCACACAACTCAAAACTTGTATTGAAAGACAGACAATATCACCACAATCAAAGTCTACTCAGATGTTCAAAGACATGAAAAAAAAAAAACGTTAACTGATCGATGACAACAATGAACGAAACGACGAAGAAGGCGCTTAGTCGGACTAGAAACGGACTTCAACAAGGGGAGGAACGCAGGAGCCATCTTCTCCTAGACGTCACGTGATATCACAGACGATGAACTTCGGCTGCCCTCTTCCAGCTTTTCGTCTCCAAGCAGTCGATGCTGTTACATTAGTCTTTCTTCCACCATTTATCAGACGTGAAGAAGGGCTTCCGCTTCCGTTGTGTGACGTCACAGCTGAGGGAGACTGTGTTTAATGTAGTGTGGAGACACAGATGTTTGTGTACTGTTCCAGAAGACCGCATAAATACTTGTTTTGGAAAGCAGTGACGACCATCTTGAAGCGATATAAGATAAATGACTGGAATGGAGAACGCGCTGCAGGTTGTTGTGCACACATAACTGCAGCAACAGTACTTTCCAACAGTAGTCAACGAGGAGTGAAATATTTTTTTAACTCGAATTTTGTTTAAGAATTTATTGGCCACATTAGGGGAGACAGGTAACTGCTGCTCTAAAGGCTATCTTCCCTAGTTATAGAAAGGGAATAAATTCATCAAGTATAACAAAATTCAAACATGGAATAGTTCCTTTCTCTGGATGATTAAAAAATATATATATAGGGTAAAAGACAACCATTTAGAGGCATGCATGACCGTTTGTATGTTTGCTGTTAAATTCCCGAGAGAGTCACAATGTCCGAGTACTAGTCAGCTTAGAAAATACAGGGATGCGAAAGCATTGTGCTGATGGTCACCGTGTTATTGTGCTTTTCGTGTGATGTTCATACTGGAGACAAGAGTGTGACGGGGTGTATACTAAGGCTGTCAGTCAGACAGACAGGCGGATGCTCAATTAACAACCGTCACGTTGTGAGGATACTCGACCCC
The DNA here is from genome assembly GCA_004794325.1 of Pomacea maculata. Lineage (NCBI taxonomy): Eukaryota > Metazoa > Mollusca > Gastropoda > Architaenioglossa > Ampullariidae > Pomacea > Pomacea maculata. The sequence continues at coordinate 31,134 of SRHC01003381.1, read as the reverse complement.
CTGACTCACTAAAATGCAATATCAAATCATTTCCTTCAGAGTGAGAACACAGAAGGATGAAACCTCAACACCAAGGAAAAGACGCCCAGAAAGGAAGACGCAAAAGCATCAGGAGACATTATCGTTGGAGACTGAAGCCGAGAAGCGCTTGCGATTGAAAGAGATCCGTGATATTAAAAAAAAGCCTAAAATTTTTAAAAAATAAATAAAAAAATATTTTAAAAAATACTCTTTTCTGCACTAAATAACTTCTTAGGTCTCAGGATTTTGTTTAAAGACATATAACTTAAAATATGAAAGTTCTATGTATTAAAGAAAATCCTGATCTTTAGGAAAAGGTTATTTAACCCTTTTAGTGCATATTAAATAAAAGTGGAGTTTTTATACTTTTATTTCATAATTAGATGCGCGAAGAATAAGCTGCTCATATGAAAAGAATAGTGAAACAGCTGTTTGAGTCTGTAAAATATGTTTATTATTAGAAAGTTCCAATAGGGAGAGCATACAGTAACAAAACCTTTTATCCTGAAGCACAATTTTCTGTTTGTGGTTGTGCAGTGTAAAGTACATTAATCATAATAATCATGACTATTTAGTACACACATGTACCTCCTCGTGATGAAGGAGTTCATGGCATCTACACACACGCATATGGCTATGCACATATAAACTAATAAAACCAAGCAAAGTTTTACCAACCAAAGCTTTCTCATCCTTCGGAAGTCCACTGAGGTTCACAGCAAATGTCGACGATCCTGATTTTTATTGTGTGAGCTGATGTGGTCGAAGAACTTACAATTATCAACAGCCGACATCAAACTGGATGTGATCTACCATCGGCTTGGGGGTTAAAGGTCACATTATGCATAATTCTCCCAAGTCGTCCATATAGGTGCCCGGGCAGCCGACGAGAAGCACAGCGTCTGCCCCGTCATGTACTAGTAGGGGTCCTGTCTGTTCCGTAATGGACGTTCCTTGCTTGTCCCTCAAAATTTATGTTGCCTGATCAAATCATTTTACGGGCCGAATGTTCCCCACCCCTCTATATGGCATTCACAGAATCCCAACGGAAAACAGCCGTTGCGTTCTCAGCTTTTGTTCACAAATATCCCTGGACTGCTGGCAGACGATTTTTTTTCCCCAATTAACTGCTAAAACGAGGCATTAGACGACAAATCTTCCAGTTTATTCACATTCTTTGTTAAGGCTCGCCGAGACTAACAGCGGAGAACTTCGCAAGAGGCTAAGTCTTGGTCTTGGCAGACAGACAGCAGTCCACCTATACACGTCCGTGTTTTGTTGCTATTGACAGCACGAGACTGTTTAAGTTTTAATGGGAACTGCATGTGTGTGATTGGTGATTATCTAAAAATAGTGGCTGTCGTTAATTAAGCAATGTATCTCGTGCAATCCCAAGTAGCAAATACATTTTTATCTTTTACGCGGCGTTCCCTGGTCTACGGATGCCTCAACAGTTTGATGCTAACCGTTAACCCAGTCGTAACGCCATGATGGTATATTCGCATCAAAAGCTGATAATACCAAGCTATGCTTACCCGATGACAAACAATACAAAGGACGTCAAAGACAGAGTATAGAAAAAGTTGATGATCGTGAGAAGAATAAAGACGTTTCTTCTGTCACAGGGTTAAAGAAAAAGCTGATGATTATGGGAAGTAAACAGCTGATGGGTACAGTTCATACATTCTTTTTTTTTCATATGCGTTGCAATGTTATTTAGTTGTTTCTAAAACTTTGAAAAGGTGCCAGGTAGTGTTTTATCCAGGGTGGAATCTAAGCATATGCTTCTAAAGTTGACGACCAAATGTCCTATTCATCTTACTGACGCTTGGTGGTTGTGCTGTGTAATCATTAACTGTCCTAGACTTCTTGAACTTTAGAAAATAACACTATCTCCTTTGATGGTTTATTTTCCTTTTGTATGCTCATTGCTTAAATATCTATTTGAGAGGATTATTTTCATTTTATTATTGAGAAATGAAATATGTGTATACACACAGAAAAAAGAACCTAAGCTAAAGGCTTTGGACACAACATGCAAACTACACTTGTGAACTTTTCTAAGGACACGCTCAGTCACATTAGGCAATGGTAATTTTATTTCATCTTTCTGCTGCGGATAATACCCGCACGTATGCCAGTATGCTCTCCATCGTAGTAACCCTTTGGCCTGTTTTTCTGCACCTGAATTAGAAACAAAAATTGTTAAATGAAGAAACATGCACAGCAAACGAACATTTGCAAGGATGGTTGACTTATATCTCAAGCTTCAGTTAAAATTTTCATATTTTCATGTAGACAGCACAGTATATTAGTATTATATATTAGTAATAAACTGACACTGTTAATTACCTCAAGTCCATAATAAATTACAATCTCACATTAGTAGTAGTTACATACCTGAACCTTGTGACGAATATTTGCCTTTCTATACTTCATTCTGTGTTTAACACGAGGATTACGAAGTTCCTTCTTCTTATATGTTGTAATACCCTTGTTCTTCTCAATCTGTGATCAAAAAGAAAAACCAGTGAAGAAGCTAAACACACTTGTGTTAAATGCATTAACTCTAAATGCATCTGAAAAGAATAACTGAAATCCTAAATTTTGGTAAAAAATGAGACAGAATTTCATCCTTGAAAGATCAACTTCATATCTTCAATAAGCATGAACATAGTAGTTAGTTCACAACTAACCAAACTAACCTTCCTAATAAAAACAAAAACAACAAAAAAAGACTAGATTAACTATGAAGTCTAGGTATGAAAGAAAATTTTATTGTGTCAAAATGCCTAATGTGCAATACAAGCAAGGTTTTCAAATGACCCACCTGGTAAGTGATTCCTCTCTTTCCATCTTCTTGATCTTCCATTTCAATGTCCTCTTCATTATCTTCCATGTCTGGCACAGGGCTTTCATTGCTACAAGAACAAACAGCATGCGTATAAGCTTTCTATTTCATGCCAAAAGAGAGGAAAACAAAACTTTACAAATAACAATTAAGCTTGATGAATGAATTTGTCATTTCAGTTTGGTCTTCCTAACTAAAAAAAGCCCAAAACCACAAAGATATATAAGAACAGGCTCAACATACCGCAAATAAAAACATGCTTAATGTCCCAAGTATATATCTCCTGTTGAAGGAACTCTAAAGTGTGCTTCATCTTCATTATTTTTATCATAATTTTAGTGCCCTCCTACCTTATAGAAACAATTTTACGCTTCTTTTGAGGACGCGATGACAAGTCAACATCTTCACCCTGCTTCAACTTCTCAAGCAGCTTTTCTATATCACCTGCTACTTGGTCGTCCAATGGCTCCATCATCTTAGCAAGCTAGATAGAAAAAGCAGCGTCAATTGTAAAACCACAATAGTTCTTATGAAAGGTTTAGACCCATGACTGGCACCATCAAATTTGCAGACTTGGACAATCATATACAGCGACCACTTAAATGCCAGCAACCATGAAATTTATCTCCAAGTTGCTAAGAAAACAGGTATCTGCACTTGATTCTTCTTAAACTGCTTTAGCAAAACTCTAAAATTGACCTAAAATCTAACTCCTGATGTACATGAAAGTCATAGGCTTTGGGCATATGCTAATGAAATGTTGCTTAACCATCTCATGGCCCAGATTTTAATACAAGCCAAAGAAATGGTATACACACAAATCTGGATGTATAGTTATGAGCTAAAAATTTATAATGATTAATCTGTGTAGGTCTAAGCATACTTCTAACAAGACTAATGCAGGAATAATGCTTACCTGTCTGAACTGAGCCAGTCTTTTCATCACAGGATGATCATGAACAGGTGTGCGCTTGGCCATAAGATACATATAGAAGCAACCATTTGTGAGATACCTGCCAGCAAAGTGCATAATAAAAATGTAGTCCTTTTCTGAAGCTTAAAAGGATTGGTTCTGTGTGGCGAAAAATTGCTACCTCAAAAAAATTTCGATCTTAAAAACCTAAACACACACAAATTTAAAAAGCCTCTCACTGGTTGGTTTTTTGCACTTGACAACAACATCAAATCTCACTGGACTACCAACATCACAGCAATCATGTATAAATGTAAAAATAATTAACTTGTGCAAAGCATTTTAACAACAATGGAAGGATGTCTCACCCCATCAGGATGTGGAACTTGGAACGAACATAATCTGCTTCTTGGTCCACAATCTTGCCAGATTTCACTAGCTCCATCAACGGCAAGACTTTTTCTTTCAGTTCAAGCATCTATTTTTGTGCACACATATATTGGTGACAACAAATCAAACAAGTTTTCAAATAATAAAATCTATACAGAAATATAGGATCAATCAAAAAGAAAAAAAATTATTTACAAAGAAATCTTTAACTCCCCTATATGTTCAAGTTCTGAGCATGTTTTGCTGTTCACAACATTTTTGAGCTGAAAACTGATTATGTCTTAACACACGCCTGGAAATTTGATTTGGCTAAAAGTATTTTAAGGTAATAATTTCAAGCAATTCAGTTCAGTTTTATTAAAATCAGCTTAGAAAGCAAAGCTTTGTGCATCAAAAAAAAATTTCTATATTTTTTTTTTAATCTGACCTTTTCTCTGAAATCCTTGACCAGTGGAAAGAATTCTGGTGATGTCTTTTTCAGAAGCTGAAAAGTCCACAAAAAGTCGAAAGTGTTTTAAAAAGTGCACTTACTTATTTTTCTATATATATTTAAGTTTTCTTTTTTGAGAGTCAACTAAAGATTTAAGACAACCCAAGACAATCTCATGCTCTATATAAATACAAAGGCAAAAAGATGCAAACAATCATGATTAAACAATTATGTACAATTTAATGACGAGCTTGACACTGTGTATACCTCCAATTCCTCCTTTCTGGACATCTTTGAAAAATCCACCTTGACTTTTGTAACATCTTTCACTTCTTCTGATTGCTCTTTTCCTGACTGCAAGCCAAAACAAATACTATGAGCACAAATAGAACATGCCATTTCTTCTTTAGTACAATAATTCAAAAACATGCTGTTGTAGGCATATCAAAACTGATTATGATTATGCCAAACTGTCTGAAAACAATAAAAAAAAAAAAAAAAATGATTAAAACAGCATTAACTCATAGGAGCCACATTGTAGAGCGTTGTTACAAAGGTCTGCACGAGAGCTAAGGTCACTTAGAGAATGTTATCAAGGGTGTTCAATATTTTTTTTCCTATTTCTAAAACATAAACTAAGGGAGGTAGCTGCAGATAGAACATACGGCATCAGTTATATGCAACTACCTTCGTTAGCAGAATTTTCAAAAATGGCGTCAGAGATCAGGCACTTTGTCGCTTCTCAGCGCTTTTGCACTCATCATGTTAGAACATATACAACACTAATCTGTGTGCTTAGATTCTTCATGGATCTTTCCAGGTGTATTTCTGACATAGGACATTCTAACTAGGTTTTCAACAAGATATATAGGTGGCTTGAATCTTGAAATATTTCTATGTGTGACTGAATATGTTATACATATATGTATCATGAAAAAAATTTCAAATAATCTTTAATAATAATTAAAAATCTCCGCAAACTATGATAGCTGTTCAGAAAAAAGAGGGTGGGAGTAAAGTTCCACAGGAAAGTAGCCTAGCCTAGGATCTGCACACTGAACTAGGCTGTGCAGCATCTTCAAGTGACTGTACTGTAATAATATATAAAAATAGGATTTGTGGTGATAGGACCCAAATTGGTGTGATAGCCAACTCCAAAAGAACTTTTCTGTATTACACACCTTCCTGGATATCTTAACTATAATACAAAAACAAGCCTGAAGTGAATTCAGGTAAAAAAAATGAATTGGATTAATATATATCTATCTAGAAAAAAAACCATAGCTGTACCTTACTTGGTTATTTGTTTACAATTTTGTGAAAATAACAAAAATTTGTGTCTAAAATATGGCCGGCGCTGAAGGGGCATGACTCTAGTGAGTTAATCCTGATGAGAATGCCCAAATACTATCATGACTATGGCCATAGAAGTTCTGATGATGGTTATGGAGAAATAAACTTGTAATAAAATAGCAGTGTGAAGTGAAAATGTTTGGATACCATCTAGGATTGTATGAACAAGGAGATCTCTAAATAGAGTATGGGAATCTGGTGCTGTCTGATGCTAGCAACAGCTTTCCACAAAAGGATATTAATACAGATAAATGCCTTTTGCGGTTATCCGCCACACATAACTTTCTCCTGTGTTCAAGCTATTGGGTAGTCCTAAGAATGGTTTACATATGTGTCTCAACCCCCACCACAGAGATAAATCCAGGACAAGCTTCATATCTTGAAACATTTGATGACAGATACTTGAGACAATACCTGAACCAGCTGTGCAATGCCAAAATCATCTTCGTCAAGCTGAGCTGCTAATCGTTGCTGAATAGCCAGTGATTCTTTTTCTTCCAGTGCTGCCACGCCCTCCTCATCTTCAGAGCCAGAGAGTTCTGTGTACATTGCAAGTGCAAAATCCACAATACTAATACATGCTTTTGTAAATTATTTATAAGCTTTCCAAACCACAGTAATGCTTTTAAAACTGCCTTGATTCCGTACTTATAACAAATTTTAATAATATTTAAATTAATAAATTAGTCCAGCTTCTCACACAGACAGTTATACATTTGCATACCAATTCTGTTGTCCCGCACATCACCACCTTGAAACCATGAACGTTTTGCACCCCATGCTTTTGCGTCTGGTAAGTCTGTAAAAAAAAGAGTAAAGTTGTAATAAAAAAGCAATTAACAAATCCATTGTTATTCTACAAATTAACAAATAACAGTCACAAATAAAACCACACCAGTATTCTATCGGATGACCATTCATTTGCAACTGAATGATGGTAACAAATTTGATGCTATGATCACACAAAAAAAGCATACAAAATATAAAAAGAACTGATCTGTGGATGTCAAACCAGTTCTTTTTACAGATTTCTAGTAATTTAATTATAATATACCATATATTCCTCTTTTTGCCAAAAAAAAAAAAAAAAAGAAAAAATATGCATAGCAGCCACATACATGATCAGAAGAACCAAAGTTACATAGCTGCTTAAGGAAAGACACATATGCTTATTTGTGGACTATTTTTCTATATGAATTATGTCCCCAGACTTTTAACATATCTAGATGAAAGCATATCACAAGTCTGAGCTTTTTGCAAGATCCTATTATTTAAAATCTAAGTGAATAATATTATTTTGTTGCATTGATACAAGCATCACTTTACACAGAAAATAGTCAAACTGGCAATACCATCACTAAATTAGTATACCTGGCTGTGCCCATGACAATACTGTACAGGGATATTTATGTACATTCCTCCCTGTTGGTTGTTGCATTTAAGGTCTTGCTTTAGCTGTTTCTATTCAGGGGAATGATGCCACTACCATACAAACAGACTTAAACAATACAGTAACAACAATGAAGACAAAAGGAAATGCTGCTATTGATCAATTTTAAGAAATACTTAAATTTACCATCATATTCTTCAGCTTCCTCTTCCAGATCACTGTCTAACTTTTTCTTAAACTTGTTACGGTTGATCTGTCGCAGTTGCTGTTTGTATGCTGCAATGTCCTCATCATCGCTGTCAGAATCTTCGGCTACATTCAGCACTTCCTGAAGAAAAATATCACAGCATTTTTAATTATAAAACAAGAAACAAAAGGAATCCTTTCAATAAATCCATTTAGTCTATGAAGCAAACGTGTTTATAACAAACAAACACAATCAAAGGCATTATAAGTTTTTCTGTATTGCAGTCTATTTAAAAGGTCATAGGTCATTTTGCCCAAAGACCATTTAACCCCTACCATTTTGTCCCACAGCAAAAATCAATTCGTCTCAGCTAGGTCTATTTTGTCCAAAGACCCAAAAGTCAAATTGTCCCAAGCCCAGTTATTATCGTCAAATATTACCAAAAGAGCCATACATTATTCAAACATAATTTTATTGTGAACTTGTATTTTGACTTATGTGCTATTTAAATCCATATTATTATTCTTGATATATAGTCATACTGTTTTTATTGTAAACCTTCCCCGGCTCAAAAGACTGGTCTAGTTATTCGTTAGTTGGAGGTTTGTCTTGACTGGAACCCTCAGGGAAAGGTAGAGTTGGGAGACCAAAAGTTAGTTTAGTTTAGTCCTTGTTACTCCTCAAGGACCATTGGGATGCAACAATACCTCGCCAACGGACCCGGTTTTGGGGGCGCCCCCTTCAAATGGGCCCATATGATTACGACATCCTTTGTCTTGCTTTCTACTGTTCTTTTCCAAGTCTGCTTAGGTCTCCCAACTCTCCTCTTTCCCTGGGGATTCCAGTCAAGTGCCTGATTGGCAATGGTGTCAGCTGGTTTGCATAGGCTGTGTTCTATCCAGTCCCATTTGCGCGTTAAGATATGTATTGGCAAGTGGCCATTTTTGTTTAGTGGTGGCTAAACTTATTCGCATTGTTTTGTTTAATAAATAGGCAGCTGAGCTTGATCATCTATATTGGTCAAACAACATTTGACTCTTTTGGTAATATTTGACATTAACAGCTACTTGTTTCATCAGTGATTGATTCGTCTTTTGGGCTTGGGACAATTTGACTTTTCTGTCTTGTTATGAAATGGACCTAGGGGGAATGCACTGACTTTTCTTGCGGGGTGAAATGACCAGCCCCCATTTAAAATCTAAGAAATTTTGAAAGACATTAAATCAAATTTTGTACTGTTGTTCCTACCTCCTCCTCTGATGAATCTCTATCAAAACCACTTTTATCAGCAAGCAGGATCTGTATCAATTAAAAAATGACATATTAAATAAAGCAGTAACATCAATAACAAGGAATATTAGTAGATCATAATTTATACAAAATACTATTTATAATAATTTGATTTTACAAATGCTTTGACTTTTCGCAGGAATTTTATTCTGTAGATATTGATGGAATCTTTAGAAGAATCTGGATTTTAACTGTGGACATAACTTTAAAAATTTTCAATGGACATGTACAAAACACAGAAATATTTAACTGCTAGCAGCACATGAATTTACACAGAAAATGGGCCTTTCAGTAAGATTAAGCACTGCCATTTGTACCTGATTCATACAAATATGATATTAACATATGCATGATAATTTTTATGTGCCTATTATTTGAAACCAATTCATCTATACACATCTTCATATTATTAAGGATATACTACATAATACACAAACTTATGACAAATCCGCTCACACATTAATATATTCTTAGTATAGATAGTACCTTTTCTTTCTGTTTATGGAAGGCATCAATATCATCATCATATTGGTCCGATTCATCCTCCTCAGCACGCGACTTTTTCTTCCCTCTAGAAAACATTAGAATTATTGCTGAATATTTCACTTCGAGTCCACAAATCTCAGTTTCGAAGTAATTTCGTAAAAAGATACAACCTTATCAACAGGTATTTACGTCTAAACCATAACCATCCCATATACACATTAATGTAAATTTACTGTCAAAAGACTGAAAATAAATTTCCCAAAGCCAAGTGGCACAATGAGCTCAAAAATCGATTGATTGCGAACAGAATGTTCTATACCCCATACTCAAATATCATGCCGTTTTAGTTATTCCAAGAAACGTGGGAAATTAACACAATGTTTTGAATATTATTGAATCATTAAGCTGCCAGTGTTAACAAATCAACATTTACTTACAAGTGAGCACACACACACACGTCTTACCCTTTTTTCATTTTCCTTTAATTAAATCCCAAACATAGACTACGAAGCAGCTACAATCAACAACCTCTACCATCCACGCGGGAGAAGGCTATAGAGTTATAGCCCTTCAGACAAGAAAAAAAATACCTGCATGTTTTGCATCAAGAATAGTATAATATGGACCCATAATAAATATACCAATAGATTTTTCTTAAATTAACTAAGCTGCCTATGCTATATTATTGTTTTTGTTGACTTGGTTTGTTTCTAGCGTCATAGGTACAAAAACAAGATGGCGGCTCAGAGTAAACTCACGTCGAGAAATTCAGCTTTAGTTACCGCTGTTGGGCTTGGGATTTATCTGGCATATCGACACATCTCCCGTACTGCGCAACAAAGAAAAGGGTAGATTCCTGATTTTTTTTCTCACGTTTCCCACATATTTAACTTTTTTTGAGAAGATGAAAACGCTTGTGTGATCTACTTTGTGTTCGAACCGTGAAGCTTTGAAGTTGGACATTGACCACCATTCGTTACGCTTATCTTCCGGTACTAAATCTGTGAGAATATCGAAAAATATATAATATATTTCTTAATTTTTTTCTTATCATTTATTTATTTGTGATGCTTTCATTTTGTGTGTATAAAAACTACAAGATTGCTTAGTAAACGTATATTTTAGTACATTGGAACAGGGTTGGTTGGGTAGGATTGAAGTGTTCAATAGTTTCCATTTAATCACTGTTCTTCACACTAAGCAAAAACTGTGTGGCTATTTCCGCGCCATCATCAATAATTTGCCCCATCGGTCATCAGCATCATCACATTATTTGAATATATATATATTTTTTTTAATTTAGGAACTTCTAATCTGCTAGGACCCACAATGGTTTTTCACTCTCTTTGCTTTTCTAATAACAGTTATCAGCCATATTTTCTTTCTTTTTTTTTTTTTTTTACTTTTCCATGACGTAAATGATTTACCCATAAGCAGCATGATAGTGTGTTTGACTAGCTGTTTCTTTTTCGTTTTTCTCAGGAAAACCGAGGAAGAGATCAAAGTTGTTATCGCACAGGTATGGTGAACAAATTGCAAAAAGAAAACTTATTAACAGTAGTTAATAAAAGGATGTAAACATTGTTTTATGATGCAATTCCTATTTATTTCTTGATTCGCAAAGCTTGAGACTGAGTTTGTGCAAATATGATATAATGGTGGTTGTTTGGAAATTAAAAAGCTTATTTAATATAAACATAAGCTTTTTTTCATTCTAGCATGACTCCAGAAAAGAAAAAGCTGCTGTTGATGCCCTTTTTATCAGGTGAGAACAATAAATTTGGAAATGATAATGAACTAAGAAGAAGTTTACTTTTTAAAGAAACAAGAATAATAATAATAAGCAGCATTTATAAGTTGTGGAGTTTACAGGTATTAGGTGCACACTTCCAGTTTGTAAAATTTGATGAACATCATGCTTTCATGGGGTTTTTATTCATTTTCAAGTAAATCTGCTGGTCAGGTGCAGGTGAAAACTATTGCAAGATTATTTGCAAATGTTAACTTAGGCTTCAGAGTTCTGCTGATTCCACATTTTCCATTAAAACACCTGAGAAATGTAAGTTGGAACTTGACAACAAGATCATAAGCAGGGCCTCTCAGGTCATCTGTTTGTAGGTCAAAGTCAGCTGATATAATACCTCAGCAGAGTGTTCATGTTCTTTGTGGTGAACCTTATCTGTGTATGATCAATATTTTGACTCACAATTTATGTAGTGTCCTTATTGATAAATTAAAAATCTAACTCTTATTGTTGTCATTAGCAGAACATATGGTCTTAATTTTAGTTTGTTGTTTTCATCTCTAATGCTCAGAAAGAGTTGCATCAATTTTATCAACCACATTTTTATTTTGCTTTATTTATACCATTAGTTTTAGAGCAACACATGTTATTCTGACGTTTTTCTATGTTATTTTTTTCTTCTTTTTGCTTTTAGGAGGTTGAAGGCCATTCTTAAAATCTTAGTTCCAGGATGGTTTACAATGGAGGTAACTTTTGAGGCCCCTGTTAAAGTTTATATATGTAGAGAGAGAAAGAGGGCTTAATGTGTAGTTTAAAATTATGCGTTGATGATCATATATATAGATCTAGATTTAAGCTAGTGTCCATGGACAGTTGTGCTGTTGTTTTCTGTCACTTGCCAGTAATCTCAAATATGTGTCTATAATGCACATATGCATGGAAATCTTTGTATTTATACAGCTGGGCTGGGTGATTTTTCTAAAGTTTTTATTTTGTTTATCTTTTAATCCTTCTCACTTCTAAGAAATTAAATAGGATAGCGCTTTTACTTGTCGAGATTTTTATTTGTCTTGTAACCAGACATGGTATTTGGCTTTGGTGGCCATATCTCTGATTGCACGGACATACGCTGATGTCTGGATGATCCAGAATGGAACAGCCATTGAAAGGTATGCTTGTACAAATAACACCAAAAAGAAGTTAATACTCACATATGTCTTAATCTATTATTGAAATAATAAGGTTGCAGAACTTTGGAACTTTGGTCATCATGAGAAGCCAATCTTTCTAGATCATTTCCATCTGTGTATATTTATTGTGCTATGTTAAATTATACATCATTGGTAGGATTTTTCTAAATTTAGTTACCTGATGGTCTGATTTAAAAAAATTCCTGTAAAGGAGTTAGAATAAAAAAATGTTTAATTTTTTTTTTTCAGTGCTATCATTGGTCGAGATGTTGCTCTTTTCAAGACCCATCTGTTTAAGTTCATTTACGCCATGCCAGCTGTGAGTTGATTTCCCTCCCCACCCCCCTGCTCAGAACTGTTTTTTGTAAGATTGCATTTCAAAGATGTTTGACCAGAGTTATTGTTAGGGCTTGTCAAGTTTAACAGACGCCAGGATTGTTGCTTCATAATGTTTAATGATAATGAGAATAATATAAAAGAGTTTTCTCTATGTTGACTTTAGATAGTGTTAACCACTGGCACTAAATGATATTCATGCCTTGTTGCTTTTGCAATTTTTGTGAGCACAAGTTATCTGTAAAAGGTCATGTTTATTTAATAAATCATTTATTGGGGGATTTCAGATCTCTGTGGTGAACAACATGCTCAAGGTAAAATGCATTGATCTTTAATGGTAATAAAGTTAGTCTTTGACCAGACGATACTGACATAGTAAAAGAACTTAATTTACTCAAAATTTTTTTTTATTTTACCTTTCATTCCTACTCCCTGTTCCTTTAAAAATGCCATCTTAGTTATTCAACTAGGTTTTTATTGGACTATCTGTGCCAAAATAGAAATGATGTTTGATAACCAGGATATTGACTTAAATTCTTGAACTCTGTATATGGAACAGATTTTGTAGTCATGAATTAGAGGTCTATTTACCTCATTGGTCAGTAAAGGTTCTTTTCATGCAGTCCAGGCCTCATAGTTCCAGAAGCAATGTAACTATTGATCAGCTGTTAAACAGCTTCAGAGGTGATGATATACCTCCAGTTCATAACTACAGAAAAGACTGCAATTTTTATGCTTCTTTCCGGTCTAATCAATACAATGCAGCAGGTCACCTTGTTGTTGAGGCAGCAGATCCTCCCTGTTGCTTGTTGTGGATTCCATATCTAATCAAGAGACCAACTGTGATTTAAAAAAAAAAAACTGTTGTTAAATGATTTATAAATGTGGCTTATGCTTGTTAACTTGCAGTATGGTCTGAGTGAGCTAAAACTAAGATTCAGGACTCGCCTTTCACAGCACTTGTACAGCAAATACTTGAGGTCAGTGGGGTCAAGTGAAGCTCATTGGCATGGGATATCTTAGAGTATCTGGTATACTATAGATTGCCCATGTCATTTTTGTATGGTTGTTTTGTATAGTGTTGCTGATTTTTTTTTCTTTTTGAGAGCAATAAAATGATTGCATTAAGTTTAAAACTTCATCTATGTTGAGCTTCATCAACTGGAGCTAATTTCTTTAAAGCAAAGGTCACAAACTGTCAGTAAAGTTGGAATAAACATTTGACAAGTTCTTTGTATTTATAAATTATTTTTAACATATTTTGGCTTCTTTTCAGAGGTTTCACTTTCTACAAGATGAGTAACCTTGACAATCGCATTGCAAATGCAGACCAGCTTTTGACCCAAGATGTGGAAAGGTTCTGTGACTCCGTAGCAGAGCTGTATTCTAATCTCAGCAAGGTGATGTCTGCTTTGACATTTCTGGTTGGCTCTCTCACTATTTTGTCCTGCATCTTGGAATCCTTGTATTGCTTTTTCTCTCCTTCTCTTCTTTTTCTTTCTTCTCATGATGCATTTTAATGGTGCATGTGTGTGAATGTGTGTGTATGTGTATTTGTGTGTGTTCATAGATATTTGTGTATGTGTTGTTTTCTCTGAGACTGTTTCATAGAAAGATATGTAAGTAGACTACACACCAACCCAATAAATTTCCTAGCAGAGAGTAAGACTAGTATTCAACATTATTAACAAGACAGCTTTTATTAGATTTGTTATTTGATTTGTTTTCCAGCCAATTTTGGACGTTTTCCTGTATACTGTAAAACTCACAGGGGCCATTGGTGCCCAGGTAAGGTTTCATCATAATTACAAACTATAACATCACCAGCATCTCATCAGCCTTACTGTCATCTTTTGCCATTAGAAAAAGCAGCAGCAGCATTATTATCATTCATGGAATAAGCAAATTGATGTTGTTTTAGAGTGTATGAAACAAGAATCTGGGAGAGAGATGATTTTTTTTTATACAAAATATATACACATTTGTGAGTTACAAATTTGTATAAAGTTTGCCTATTTAACATTTTTAGAGATGTAATTACATGACCTTAAGTTCTTTATAAATCACTAGCAGTTTTAATAAATGAAAGACATTGTGTGTGTGTGTGCGCACATGCTTGTGGATGTGCATTTATAGGGCCCAGCATACATGCTGCTATACCTGGCTTTTTCTGGAGCAGTACTCACCAGGTTTGTAATCCACACATTGTCCTATTGTGACTAATAACTTAGACAGCACTTATATTAACAATTGTACATAAAAGTATATAGTTTAGTTTAAGAAATTCCTTGTAGGAAAAGTTCATTAGATAAACAGTTTTTTAATTTGTATCTTTCTTCCAGTAAATTAGATATGTGACGATATGCCAAATTGACATCTTTTGCATCTGAGAGTTGTAATAAAAGCTAGATATCGCTGGAGAATATCCTTAAATGCAAGAAGGATTATTTTATTTTGCAAAGGTCAGGCATAGTTGCATTTAATAAGTCTTGCAAGAGATTTTGCATCAAAATTGTTTGTAAGGTAGGTCTGAATTTTTTCACAAGTTTTTTAATGTCATGATGTATAGATTGCGTAGACCGATTGGTCGAATGACAGTCACAGAGCAGAAACTGGAGGGCGAATATCGCTATGTCAACTCCCGTCTCATCACAAACTGGTAAGCAATGCACTCATTATGGGTGACTTTTTTTATAAAAAAAAAAACAAACACAAATCAATCAAGCTTGAAATTGAGATGTTGTCGTTCTTTTTTTTTGCCTCAAAGTAAATGAAGAACACACAAAAATTTTTAATATGTCCTCACAGCTAATATAGATTTTTTTTTTTCAGTGAAGAGATTGCCTTTTACCAAGGACAGAAACGAGAACAGCGCACGATCATTGCTACATTCAATAAACTGGTAATTTGCTTGCATTCAACTTAAAAATTTGCATTTTAATAATTTTTATTTAACTTTATATATTCTTGTTATAGACTGCAGTTATTTGAATCATTGCATCTGTCTGTTACCATACCCTTGTTTTACTGTTTCAGGTAAATCATCTGAGGACATTTATCTTCTTCCGGATGCAGATGGGGTTTTTAGATAACATCATTGCAAAATGTAAGATCATGCTTGCTTGTCGATATTTTAGAATTTGAGCAAATATGTTGTATTACCAGAGATTTTGATATTCCAGAGGCCTAAATATTGAAAATATTAAATGTTTTTGTATTTTGACTGGTATAATATCAGCTATGCAAAAGTATCCTAGTGGTCTGTTATTAAGGAAGTCTTTATTTTTCGGTGTCAGACATTGCTACCGTTGTGGGATACCTTGTGGTCAGCCGTCCATTCCTGAACTTAGCACATCCACGCCATAAGACATCAACACATAGTGAGCTGTTAGAGGTACAAAGAACTTTTCTCCTTATTTTTTGAATGGGTAAGGAGACTTAAATGATTTGTAACACCAGAACTCTTATTTCAGTGAGTCATAAAAACCACAAGAGAAATTTCTGAATCCTTAAAGGATAGGTTGGTAAGTTTTTTAAAAAACTTTTAGTGAGACTTGCAAAAACTACTCAAAAAACAAGAAGGTGTAAAACAGATATTAATGAAAAGGGATGACCATATGGCACTGTTGACGATTATAAAGATTCTAGACTAAAGGAGCAAGAGGAAACAATGAAGGAAAGGATGTTTTGCAGAACTAACATTTTGTTAAAAATCTGTTTTGTTTTTTTTAAATTTCAGGACTATTACAAGAGTGGTCGCATGTTGGTTAAAATGGCTGAGGCCATTGGCAGGATTGTGCTAGCAGGTCGGGAAATGACCAGACTGGCTGGGTAAGTTCAGCTTTCTAGACACTGGCAGCTGTATTGCAAAGTATGATGAAGGTGTCTGCCATCTGGCCTTTTAAATGGCAGGTTTTTTTTACAGAGTGAAAAATCAAATTCCAAATTATTTAATAATTTCTGTATTTGTACTCTTATTTTTAATAACTGTATTTTTATAATTAAAATTACTATTATTATTTGTCGAATAAGTGGCAGCCATCATGAAGTCAAATTGCTAGTGGAATGTCACTTGGCAAATAATTTCTTCTTCTTCTGTTATGGTCTGAGATCTTGCACTTTAGTTTTGATTTTACAGATTCACAGCACGAGTGACAGAACTGATTAAGGTGCTGGATGACATGAATAGTGGACTATATGAAAGGACAATGGTGACTGCTAATGTTCAGAAAGGTATAAGTGATCACAAAACAGCAACAAGCATGTTACATAAAGACAGTAAAGAGCTAGTTTTATTTGGGTAGTGATGAGCCTGTTACAATTAGACTTTCCAACCTAGTTACAATAGGACATTAACAAGATTGTTTTGGCTTTTCTGTCTTAATACAGTAGCTGGTCTGCTAGAGTTAGTAATACTGCTACTGTCATATTGAAAGAGTCTTCCTACTGTAGTATTAAAACAAGATTTCAAGCCTCTTTGAAATAATATGACCCCTAATTTGTTCTACCAACTCTACTCTCAACTTGTTCATGTTTTGAGAAATTATATGCTGGTTTTTGTAGTGGTGTGGATATGTGTATCTACCTGTGTGCTAGAGGATATACAGCTGCGAGGCCACACATATTAGTGTCTATTTGCAAATAATTTCTAAAGGGCCAATGATAAACAAGTAATTAACTGAGTTGTCAGGAAGGGCTATACTAATCAATTCAGATCTGTTGCTGTCATTTGGGTAGTCAGATGGGGCAAAGGTTGAAAACAAATCACTAATACAGTGAGGGTTTGGTGTTCTGAGTTCAGATATTGTCATAGGTAGTGTCAGGCACATGACACCTGTTTACATGGCTTGTTGGTTTGATGTAAAGCAATAATTCTCTCCCCCTTGCTGCCCTTGATTTGGTAACCTCTAACCTCTTCAAGGCTGCTTGCCCCATGCCTTGTAAAAAGAATATGGCTGATGTTAGTGTTTTCTATTCTTATTGTTCTTGCAGGTGGGGAAAAAAGCAGTGTTCAGTTGAAGCCAGGCAATGGGAAAATCATTGTGAAAGATCATATTATCAGGTGAGTACTTCCATCAGTACACTTATAGCAATTCAAAAACTCTTCAACTAAACAAAAAATGGCTGCTGTACAGTAAAATAAGTAGTGTGAGAATTAACGTCTTTACGATGCTCGTGAATGTCAAGTAGCTGATGGCATCTTTAATACTATCATGCATGTCAGGAAAATTGTGAAATCATTTTTAATCCTACCTTAAGCTATAAGCACTTACTCATTGGTAAGTGGACTGCTGCTTATTATTCAGACAATAAAGGAAAGATTTCTTCCTTCTCAAACAAAATAAAAAATGTCCCATGTAAACGAACGATTACACTATATGTCTGAAGAACTTGTCTAAAACTTTGGGTTGAAAAACTTATCGATATTACTTTTAATAGCCTTCCATTTTTGTCTCAATCAGGTTTGACAGAGTTCCTCTAGTAACACCTAATGGGGATGTTCTCATTCAGGAACTGTCATTTGAGGTACTGGGCTGTATGTACAGAGCACATACACACACTCATACACGTGCTTTTGATAGCAGTGAAAACTATTTTAAAAACCAGAATGAGGTGGTGTCATGGAAATTGGGACATCTTGTGGATTTGAAGAAGAACTAGTGAACTAAAGTGAACTAATTAGAAAGTGACTGTTACTTAAAGTATAAAGCAGAGAAGCCATTGTGTGCTCTCAACATGTGACATCAGTTTGCAGTACAACTGGATTCTCTTTAAGAGTTTGTAGTGTATGGATGACACAGCATGATTGAGCATAGGCTTAAATTGTAGTATTTAGTAAATTAACAACTTTGATTCATGTACGTCAGCATTTGCTGATTATTATTGTAAAGAGAATATATTTTTCAGATTTTTAAAATTATGGTTTACAACAGGCATTACATTGCACATATTAATCAAACAGTATTTGAAAGTGTGTGCATTTGTGCACAGGTGAAGGCGGGAATGAATGTTCTTGTATGTGGTCCCAATGGTTGTGGCAAGAGCTCCCTTTTCAGGATCCTAGGGGAGGTAAGATCTCATCTTGTTACTACATCTATTGGCTTAGGAGAAGACGTAGCCTCCTGGGGGATGCTAGGATAAATTTTCTGTGTTACATCAAGATGTATGAAGTCAGAGGTTGTCAAACTTTTGTAGAATATTCATTTATTAAGATGTTGATGCTAGATTGTTCTGATTTTTTTTTTTTTCTATTTCTATTAGTCATGTCATTTTTATTGTTATGTTGCCTGGTTTTAAATGATATTGTTTTGCTATAAGAGGGCAGTTTCTATTTGAATTGATTTTCTATGGTTAGTGAAACTGCGATTTTAACCTGCTGTTAATTACTTTGTAAACAAAGTTTTTAAAAAGTTAAATCAAAGAAGAGAAAGCTGTGACCCTTTTCTTTTAAACCTTAGTTGTGGCCCCTGTTTGGTGGAACTCTTATAAAACCAGAGAAAGGAAAGCTGTTCTACATCCCACAGGTATTTCTTTCTTTTGATGTTATCTAATTTTAGATTCATTTCTGCATTTCTTTGTATGAATTATTTATTGGACATAAAGACACATGCCTGTTTTACAGCAGAGTAATATTTAGACTGGCATGTGAATGCTTTCACAAACCTGCATGAGTATGTATGAGAATGAGATTCTTTATACTATATTTAAGATACTGCATCTGCATTACAGATTTAATTTAATGACATTCAGTTGCTGTAGCACAGTCTGTGGTTTGAACCTGCAGAGTGGGGTTTTTTAAATATTTTTTTTGGTCATACAGAGGCCTTACATGACTGTAGGAACTCTGAGGGATCAAGTCATTTACCCTGACTCGCATGAGGAACAAATCCAGCGAGGTGTAAAAGATGAAGCTCTTGCAGAAATTTTAAATAAGGTAATTATCTTATAGCTTACAATCTCCTCTTTCCAAACCACTTTTGATCTTCATCAACATTTATTCTGTAAAAATTAAAATAGTTTTACAGGCAATGTTATGAGGTTAATTTTTAAATAGGTGATTTGAATTTCAGTCTGACATTTTTTATTGTAAAGACTTCAGCTACAGCAGAGTATCATTTAAGACCCTCCTTAACTGAATGTTTGACTAAGTTTGGCAAGGTTTTTGTATAATCATCATGTAAAAACATTTCCGAATTAAGTTAAATGTTTATCCAGATTTGCCCGGTTAAATCAGAAAGGCCTTTAGGCCAAAAACATTTTGTTGCTCATTGTGTTGTAAGCCAGTCTATGTGCTCAACGATTATAAAGTGTAACACTTTTCTTGGCACCATTTATCTTCTCATGTCATAATCTGTTTGTACATGTGCAAATACAATGAAGATTAAAGCAGTTTTTATTTTGTCTTCCTCATTTTGTTTTCCACAGGTGCAGCTGGAGTATATCTTGCAGAGAGAGGGTGGTTGGGAATCAGTGCAGGCATGTTACACTTCCTTTTTGTTTTGGTTTTGTAGTTTTGAAAGAATGAGAACGTTTAGGTGTTTGTGCATGCGTGTGTAAAGAAGTAAGTTTTGACTGTGACTATGATACAATGAAAGATGCTTACAGAATTAATTCTTGTAGGTAATTAAAGCTTTGTTATTTAAAGATTAGATTTGTGAATATTTTTTATGAATGTGTAAAAAGAAAAAAACATTTTCTACATCTTTGCATAGGACTGGATGGACGTGCTCAGTGGGGGAGAAAAGCAAAGAATTGCAGTATGTATACAATTTTTTATAAAATCATGTGGATAAAAGTGAAAGAGAGTAGATGGAGGGTAAAAGCAGGTTTACACCTGCAGGGATAAATGTTAGTACTCATAGTCTGCACCCATGCAGTTGCAATATTATGCTTAGATTATGAAGTGTGTATAATGATTTATAATCTCAGAATCCTACTGGTTGAAAAGTATACATTTCTCTTCAGAATGTGTGCTTTTATATCTTTATAAAAAGGTACCCAACGGTCATAGCAATTAAGAGAATAAGTTTTAGACAGAACATTAATTCACACCTGTGATTTTTTTTTTCTCTATTTCACAGATGGCACGGCTTTTCTACCACAGACCACAGTTTGCCATCCTGGATGAATGTACCAGTGCTGTCAGTGTTGATGTGGAGGGCTTCATGTACGAGTACAGCCGAGAAGTGAGTTGACCATCCTTTTGTTGTACCACAGAACATCTGAACACAAAACTTATGCAATTGGATGACCCCTCTACTCTCCTTCTCTACCCCTTTCTCATTTTTGAATGTGGTGTGACTACATTTTCATGTTTTCATTTTATCTTGACTTATTGTTTAGAAGAAAGGGGTTGTCTGCAAAAGGTGGTCATTTTTTTTCCTCTATAAATAACTAGTTGTTGATAAGATCCAAGTAAATTTGATTGTTATCTTATACCTGTTGATCCTATACAATTTGGTATGATAATAAAATTATTTTATTTCTCATTTGAAAAAAGGCAATGCTTTAGGGTGTTTTTATTAAGTGTGTTGTGTTGGACAATGCTTAAAGAGGATTGGTGGGCAGGGCTGGCAAAAATGAAAACCTATGTTCTTCTTGCTGGCAGCAGAAGTTAAGTTGTGACCTGTGGAAACTGTTGCAAAATCTTACAATAATTCTTTGCAGGTTGGAATCACATTGTTTACTGTGTCTCATCGAAAGTCTCTGTGGACACACCACGAGGTATGCAAAAAATAGAACTGCTTGTTACACAAAGTGCACGTTCATGCTCACACACAAATACATGTTCATGCGAGATGGAGATAGAAGAGCATAATTGATGTCTTGACGTAAAATATGTCCCATTATTTCTTTCCCAGTTTTTCTTATTTCATCTGACCTTATTTTAAAACTTCAGTTTCTTCTCTTGCAGCTGATTTTACCATACTCTGTACTTCTTTTTCTTTTTGAAATGTTTTAACCTGACGTGACACTTTTAACATGTATGTCGTTCATATTTTAATGAGGAGATGCTTAGAGCATAATCCCAATGCTGCAGTAGAGCGTTTTCCAAATGTACATTTTACAATACATTTTTATTGTCTATTTCTATTCAGTAGAGATAAAAAAGTTTCTTTGTTGGGAGCTCACGAGCTAAACAAATTAAGCCATGAACTAAAAAACATGCAGTGGCATTCCATACACCCATACAGTTACTGCGCTCTTAATTCCCCTCCCTTAGCAATAATTATCAGAGGTACACACACACACCAGGTTCATTTGTTAGTCTTGTTCAAGAGTAATATTGCAGCTGGTATAAAGGACTTGGCCAAAGCGCTCTTTTATTAGTATTAATCATATAGAAAACCATAAGTTACAAATTAACAAATAATTCTTGTAAAATAATGACTATGGTTGAATGTCTTTGCCTATGTGTTTGGTTCTGTTGCTGCCTTTCCTTTTTTTTCATTTGTATTTCTTCTCTAGTCATCCTCAGCTTTTCATATTTGTCTTTCATTCTAGTACTATCTCAAAATGGATGGCAGAGGGAACTACGAGTTTAAACCCATCACATCTGATACATCAGAGTTTGGATCATGATGTGGACCATTCCTTAGTACACTAAATCTCAAGTCAGGACATTTAGAATCAAATGATGTGTGACATCATTTTCAGCAACTGTTTCTGGTGGGAAGTAGCTAGCTTATAATAGTTTAAGAAAAATACTACAGCTTTGAGTAGATAATTTCTTGTTACAGTAAAACCTCTTTATTAAGATTTTGCCTGATTATGACCCCTCAGCTATGTTTGTTCTCGGACTTGTTGAGTTGTTTGTAAAATGAAAGCAGGCTAGTTTGTCTCCCTACTATGACCCCTCTCAGTTATGGCCCAATTTTGTTGGAATTTAGCTAGTCTTATTAGAGAGGTTTTACTGTAGTCATTTTAACAATTTTATTCTCATCTTTTTCTATAATTTTTGATTTGTAATGAGTTACATTTTATTTATGTATCCACTTCAGCTCCTGAAGCACTTAGTCTGTAGCTGATATTTTCTGTTGTTTCACTGGTAAAATATTAATACAATTCAGTTGTCTTTCTGGATTATTTGTATATGATGTTGCTTTGTTTGCTAATGTTCAAGGCAAGCGCAATCAACACAACAGTGCCTGTCGTTCATATATCATTGGTAGTTTGACAATATTGTGATAAGCTTTTCGCTGCAATAACATTTTCACAGATTTTCTGTGATTGTAAGTTTGTTGCATGTCATCACTGTTTATAACAATACAAGGTTGCCATGGATGAGAACAAATCCACGTAGATAACATGTTTGTGATGGTTAAACTGAGTGGCACTTTTCTGTTTGTGCTGTGAAGGTGTGACCTATAAAGTGTACAATAGGCAAAGAAAGACATTCAGTTTGTATGCATGTTTACATGACTAAAAGTGGTGTAAAGAGAAGAAAAAGTGTCATGGAGTTGATAAACCTATTTTTATATCAAACAACATTATGTGCGTCACCTTCTAAATAGTTGTTTATACTCTCTGTCATGGGGAAAAAGTAAGATAAAGCAGGCATGAAGTGCTGTGACGTGTTTTTGTCTTTTCCATTTTATTATCGTTGATGTAATATTACTGTCTGCAACATTTGCTGCTATGAATCCCAAAGAAAGTGTCTTGTGCTGGGTCTGGTCGCTGTTCTGTGTTATCTGCAAACAAGAATGTCATGCAGGAACCTTGTGTTGTGATAGAGCTCTACTTATTTCTGGTGTTGGCATGGATTGTTTTGAGACCACTGCCTGCAGTTTTCTCCACGAGATCATGTTTTCTTGCCAGTACATCTGGAGAGCATCTAATTTTTTATGTTGATTTGAATGCCACCTATCACTCAACAGTCCTGTGTAACACGTGGATTGTGTTATGTAGTAAAGGTTGGTGACAACTAGTTTTAATGCAAAGGGGTTATTGTTTTTATTATTTATATTTCATTGTCTTTTGTATATCATACAGTCTCTCATGTGCTTATTTTTTTATCACTCTTTGTGTGGAAGACATGCAATGAAAGTAAACCACCCTATCTACTCTTTTTACTTCTCATAGCTTGTTTTATCTATTTGACATAATTTCTAAGCATCAATCAAGTTGATAACTTTTCTAAATCGTTTGGAAATGTCTGTGTTTCAATCAACAGGTGTACATATTTACATAAGAAAGACCATTTACACATTTTATTTTGTGGCATGATACAACATAATGGATAAATAATTGAGCTTATAGTAGGCATAACTAGGCCATAGTACTTCGAACAGCAGAAGTGTTTGTGGATGAGAAGTGAGAACGTTTGAAACTGGAAATTTTGGATTTCAAAGTTTCCTTGGAAAACTCTGGCTCAGACTTTGTAAAAAAATTATAATTATTGTAATTAAAGACTTTATTAAGGTAAGCTTATGACTATTTGTGAACAAGTGTTTGTGTCCTTTTCCTTAAAAAATTGTTTCATTGCTTTTCTTTGTTAAAGGCAAAGCAGCTAGGTTCATGTGTGATATCAAGGATGTGTGTAGTATTTTGGTGGTTCACATAATGTTTGCTTTCTTCTGTTTTTAGATGTTAAGTAATGTTTTTATGAAGAGTGTGAGTTTCCACAAAAGTACAAATCAAAATGTACTTTTTATACCAAAAATTAATTAATGATTTATTGTTGATTCAGATCGATCTGTTTATGGTTGAAATAATCGGATCTCTTTATATTTTACACAGTTTAACTTGTTTGCTACAAATCTGTGTGTATGTGTGCATATTTAAATGCATGCATGTATGCCTGTTTGAATAAGCACACGAGCATGCTTGTGAATATCTGGGAATTGAAGATATGTACAAAAGGGTTTGAGGGATGGTTTTATAGACCTTTTATAGTTTTGCTTACAAAGGTTTTAGTGGCATAAAATTCCATGTCCCGATGTTATCAAACTAAGTCATTGGTAGTTGTGTGTGTTTTGAAAAGAAGTCATTTTACCTTGAAGAAATACAAATATGTGATTATTCATCACTTACATCATCGGAATAGACAGCTTGTCGCTATGCTTTATGTTTAGCTGGTATCGCAGATTCCCTCTGAATTATGTTGTCCACTCTTGTTTTACTGAGTGATGCTATCAGCATGGCTAGAGAATAACCCAAATAGAATTTTTGTTTCAACAAGATGCAAATCTTCAAACTTTAAGATGTTTAGACCTTAAGCTAAGACCATTGTGGTTTTGATCTTATCCTCTGCACGTTGTTGCTCACAAACATAAAGTATATATATATTTGAGGAAAATTACAGCCTGGTTCTCTTTGAGATGTGTAAACAAGTGTATTAAATATGTACCATCATGAAGCCTATGAAGATTCAATCTACATGCAAGATCGTCCCAGTGGCCATGCAGAATGAAAATGTCTGAAACTGATGTAGGCAATGCTGCCGTCTACAGCCTCCTCTCCCCAGTCAGCTTTCTCTAAGGCCATCAGGCTCAGCCACCTACCCCCTCCTCCCTTCTCTACTTCCAACCTCCCTCGCCTTGGCCTTGACCTAAATTGCTGACACGTCATCGTGCCTACAACTGTCGGCGAACAGTTAACCGACTGTCATGATTCATTCCAATGGTGAAAAAAAAGGAACATGTTTTTGTTTGTGTGTGTGTTAACAGGCTGGACTATGCTAGTGAGAAATTGTTTGGAAAAAATGCAGTTATTTTAATATTAATTTTAATCCAGAATCAGAGACTTTATAAATAATGTTTTGTGAGTTTCATTAACAGTATGTCAGACTAATTTGCACTATGCCAGGTCAAATTTAAACACAGTGAAAAAACAATAACACACCGTAATTAATTGTACGAAGCGGTGGGTTTGGTTAATGGAATGCAGTCATGAGATTACTGATTGAATGCATGTGTGGAATAAACATATATTTCAAAAGATTATTTTTATTTTATTTTTATCATGCGTTGAGATTGTGTGTCCAGCCTTTGATGACAGTTTGAATACTTGTAAGTGCGGGACCTACAGTAACAAGCACGATAATATACACATAGTGTTTCCGTCTTTTCATTTTGTCTAAAACTCAGTGCAAGATATTATTTTGCCAAACCTGTGTGAGAATCCAAACACTTATAATGATGTGAAGGGTCTTATTCGCAAATATACATAAAAGATATGGATACATTAATATAATTATGAGGTCAACATTGATAGATAGGATGTTGGTCCTTTGGATGTTACTGTGCATTGAGTCCACTTAAAGTAGGAAAATAATATTATTAATAGTAAACAGATTACTAATAGTCCCAGGGCTTATTCTTTTATTCGATTTAACCTTATTTGTCATAGTTTTATAGTTTTCCAGATATTCTACCAAGTCATCTGGTTAAAAAACCAGACTTGTCAAGAAGACGAAATGACTGTCTCTCTGTGAAACAATAGAAAGGCGAGAGTGTGAAGAAATGGCAAAGTACATGTGGAGGTTATCTAATCGCAGACAGGGTCAACGAAACGATACCGGACACAGATGGAATAGAAAAAGCAGCCGGAGAAGTGTCTGGCACAAGCTCGGTCGTCATTTGATACACGCCATGGTGATGAAGACAGACCTGGGCAGAGGAGTGGTCTAGGACAGGAGACAAAGGACGAAAATGGCCTGTGGTGTGTGCGTGTGTGTTCTTACCTGTCTCATCCTCGTCGCTAGGACGGAGGGCGCTGCTGTGGGAAACTCAGGTGAATACACGTACGGAGGGAACTATTTGTTTTAGCTCGTCAGTTCCTCGATTTGTTAGCATCACCCAGCAAAAAACAAACAAAACAAAACAAAACCAGAAAAAAACAACAACTAAACACAGTGTCCGCTTGGGGAAGTGAGATCTTGAGTTGGGTGTTAGCTTGTTGCTGAAAATCTAGTAGGGAGCTTAAATGCTTCTAACAGATTAGTAAATTTTCTTTTTTTTTTTCTTCATCACATCATCATCATGTTTACTTGCAAAACATGTTTCCACCATTTGGATTATTCATGAGTCTACCCATTACAAAGAAACACTAAAAAGAAACTTGCCGCTTTACTTGTTCTGATGTCATTGCAGACCACTGGCCCGCAGGTGTGACATACACTTGTGTGGACACTGCACGTGAAGGTCGCAATGTTTTGATCACACTCGACCCCGAAGATCGTCACTATGACGACGTGGAAGCTCTCGACGATGCGGAGAACGTCCTCGGCCTGTGCCCAGAATGGAGGGTAGAGCGGTCCTCGCGAGGAATCAACAGTATCACCATCCCCGTGAGGGAAGAGACCCTGGACGGCGACTCATGTGGCGGTCGCAAGGTAATACCGACTAAAACATGTTATCTCTTATCTGTCAACAGTCTTTCTTTTACTTTTTTTGTATACTTGATGGTTTAGCGTCGTTTCTGAGCGACTGTTGTTCAGAAATTTGCCAGAAAATAGGTCGGTTTGAATCTGATGGTATTGGCATCATTTTTGTTTGTTAATATTTGTTACTTTACCTCCCCGTCCTCCTCCTCCTCACCATCATCATGACAAAGTTTAGAAAATGTTAGCTTATTCATCTACTAAAAATACAATTTCTGTGAATATTATTTTTATTTGTTTCAACAATAAGAAACTTCCGTCTGATAATGCTCTGTGTTTAGCAAATTGAGCGAGGTCTTCACAATTTATTTTCTCTCTCTAAACATTTCTTCACAAATAACCTGAGGATAGAGTGGCTTATCAAGCTTCTCGTGGATACTTCTCCTGAAAGATGAGACAGGTGTTCCTGAACAGACGGGACAAGTGATACACCTCACCTGCGACTTCGACGTCAAGGAGGAACTCGGGACAAACACCACCAACATGTCCCAGGGGAGGTACAAAGAAAGAAGTGTGTTGGTGTTGTCCTGATGTGATCTTGGTGCTAAGTGGAAAAATGATGTTAATAATTGTTATTGATGTTGAGGCACAAGACCCAGGTGGTTTTGTCGTCCCCAACGGTTAGTGGGTCTTTGAATTTACAGTGCCAATCTGTCAAACGAAATCGTAAATAGTTTTATACACTCTATAATTACTTAGAGCTTTTGTACACGTGCATGAAAAATACATGTGGATATTAACTCTTTAGCGACTTAACGACTGTGAGTGACTCCGGCGATTGGGGCCAGGAAGTTCTCGTGGACTCTCCAGAGATAGTCGCGTTGGAGTTCGTCGATCCGGTCTCTGGAGATGTGTTGACTGAAGCCTCTCCCACCTCCGACGTTCGCCTCCGCATGAGTTTGATCGTGGGCGAAGAAGGTCAGCATTTTCGGTAGTTTTCTCCGGGTACTCTGTTTCTCCCACTTACCCCTACACACACTCCTCCTTTTTCCTCCCAGGGCAAAATCCCTTCTAGGTAAAATCTCTTTCCCACGAAATAAACTATGCAAACAAGTGGTAATTGGCAGGGGAACACAGAAATGCAAAATCAAGGCAGGAGTTTATACAAACTTAACAATTGTATACTGAAACTGAATGCCTTTCAGATCTGATGGAAGTTGTGTCTCCTTTCAACTGTGTGGCTTCGTCCATCGACGGTCAGTATGGTGAGCAGCTTACCGACGACAAAGGGTCAGTCATACACTATTTATTTTATTTTTAAGTTTCATTTTATTTCATGTGTTTCAAAGATTTCAGACATTTCTGTCCAACGAAACCTCTAAAGTTATCTCTGCTTCAGATGCGGAGTGGAATGGTCTCCTATGAGAATACTCAACGCAGCGGACAATTCCTTCGCGGTGTATTCTGCGCTCATTCATCTGCCTTCCTTCCTAAAAGCGAGCGTCTTGCAAGTCTCGTGTGAATTCTATCTCTGTCCCCTGCACGGCCCTAGTCCCTGCCTTAGAGTGAGTACCTTATGCTAACCTTTACTATTTAACAGTTTATGCAAATGATAAATCATTTATTAATAAAGATTTTAGAAAATACTCCCTCTTTTAAAAAGGAAAACAAGATGTAGGTGGCACTAAGGGCAAACAGAACAGGAAGAGCCTAGTTTATATAATGTTTGCATATACGTACAACTTATCTGAGGTGTTTCTGAGGTGTATACAAAGGGAAAGTTTATTACTAACACATGCTAAAGACGAACCTTACGTATTACATACAAAATTACATACAAATTACATACAAAAGTGACAAAGACGGTCTCATGACCGTTAACTCACTTGTAACCACCTACACTGCACTGGTCGTGAGAAGTTCATTCACACCTGTCTCGCTCTACGTCACCAGCGCTGCGGGGATCCGAT
>SRHC01003380.1:249853-302685 GCA_004794325.1 Pomacea maculata | reverse complement strand
AAAGCTGCAATTCTTTTTATTCTTTGAAATCCCACAGCACTTAAACTATGAAATTATAATTATTCTGATAATTTTTTTTTTAAATGAGCGTGTCTATATAAGGACAGTCTCCCCATTCTCACATGGCTAATGCGACGAACCTCATGAAATATTCTCCCTCGTGTTGTCCTGACATGATATGAAGACTTTTTCAACTGAAATTTGGCGTGAAAGCTGTCGAGTATACTCTATCTTAATTCATTATTCATATGGCTTTATCTCTGAATGCGTCGACAATAAATGAGAAAAAATCGTTAAATAACTTTTCTGACAAAGAAAACTCCTTCTCTGGCGACGTTAATGAGGAAACTCGAAAACTTATAGAAAAGATTTTCTTCATAGGTCTGACGCTGCCAGGATGTTGTCTTGGCATCCCAACAAATATTATCAACTGCATGGTCTTTCGCCGACAGGGCCTTCAGGACCGGATAAACCTCTGTCTGTTCTCTCTAGCTCTCGTGGACTGTGTGCACCTGATGTGCACGTGTGCAGTTTATCCCGTCAGCGCCTTCCTACAGTTGCATGATGAATCGCTAGGTGACAAATACTACATCAACTCATTCGCCATCTTGGTGTCTCTTCTCTACGGCCTTCGCACCTCCTCCACCTTCATCGGCGTAGTCATCTCTGTGGAGAGGTGCTTGTGTGTTGTGCTTCCTCTTCGTGCTTCTACCCTCATACGGACCAGAACTATGGGCATGGTGATCCTCGTGTCACTCGTTTTCTTCCAGATTTTCTTCGCATTTTACTCACTTTTATTCGAAGGCACATGGACGAACTGGAGATCTGGCCAACATTGGTTGTTAGTTAAGACACGGTTCTTTAACGATAACGAATTCCTCGTTGGAATCATCACTATTTTTCTCGGTATAACATTATCTCTTGCAGCTTTTCTGATCCTGATCGTCATGACGACTGTTACAGTAATCAAGC
The DNA here is from genome assembly GCA_004794325.1 of Pomacea maculata. Lineage (NCBI taxonomy): Eukaryota > Metazoa > Mollusca > Gastropoda > Architaenioglossa > Ampullariidae > Pomacea > Pomacea maculata. Next base: position 301,713 of record SRHC01003380.1, on the reverse strand, counting down.
TCAAAGCAGCCATGAAGTGGAGACAGCAAGCAGCTGGTCACGTGATGAACAATTCCAGCAAAGAAACGGCCGTGACCTTGATGCTGGTACTTGTGTCGACTGTCTACATAGTGACGATGGTACCGTACCTAGTGTGTCAGATTACCTATTATTTGTTACCAGATCCATTCAATACTTCCTATAATGCTTTTTTATTATTGAAAAATATTTCTCATGGGTTTGGACCAGTCAATAGCTGTTTCCATATGTTTATTTATTATTCCCGTTCATCTCGATTTCGACAGACGTTTAAAGCCATGTTCGGTCTTAACTGGAACCAGCGAGCTGCTGAAGACACCGTAACACACACACTAACCGATGAGCAAACTAAAACTGAAATTTGTAATGAGAGGAGCGATATTTCACATCAAGGTGCCGATGTGTCAGGGAATATAATGTTTGCCGAGTGACGAGGATTTCACATCCAGATACAGACTGACTCTTTACTTTAAGGTTTTTATTTAGGTTTTTTCAAAGTAAAATGGTCTAAAAAAGGCAGAGGTACTCTCGGTTATACATAATATCCAGAAAAGTTACCTTATTAACCGTTTCGTCATGCTTTATCTGGTCATAAATTGGAAGTTCTCAGCTATCACATGGTAGTTGTATGAAACTGAACTGACAAAAAAAATATGTTTATAATTATTATGTATGCATATATTTATACCTTTTATAAATAGAAAAGCAAAGGGTTAAAGCCCATTATTATTCGGAGAATGAAATACTTTCTGTATTGATACATCGAGACTAATCGAATCGTTTTTATTTTAAATCTGTGGTTTAATTCTATTGGTCTTCTTTGAAATATCACTTTTAAATCTTTTAATCTATTTTATATGAACTATAAAAGAATCAACAACCGTACTAAACGAAGAATAAAATCAAATACAGAAAACGCAAATAGGAACCAAATAACAAGAGATGAGAGTGACATGATATTGTCGAAGGACTAGCATTATGGGAAAGGTTGTTGGGAGTAATGTTTACGGAAGAGGTGTGTTTTCAGTGCACGTTTAAAGGATTCAATAGTGGGTAAGTGGCGGATAATGGAAGGGAGAGAGTTGTATTGTTCCGAAGCACAATAACTAAACATCCTGTGGCCATATGTTGTTCTGGTGACAGATGGGGCAAGGAGACGATCATCAGTCGAGGAGCCGAGTTGTCTAGCATTTAAGATAGCTCAGACTACCTTGTGTACCGTTGAAGCTACTGCTACATAAAACTGTTATTATTTTATCCATTTAATCACGATACAGACCACTAATGCCTCCAAAGTGCGCTAATACCGTGGACAATGCATGCTGTATTTGTAGGGAAGTGACATTTGCCAACCAGAAGAAAAGTATCACTCTTCAAGTAAAGAAGGTAAATCCTCTTTACTTATGATGCAAGATTGGCGGTGGGTCCCGCATATATGCTGGGCTGCACTTGTATCGCCCATAAACTTGTGCCAAAAGCCTGAATCATTCAAAATATCGTATGGCATGTTGTACACAGTTAAAATTCAGTCGACCATTGATGACACTTCCACTCTGTGCTTCCGTAAGGTCTCGTGTAAGGATTCAAAGAAGAGCAATTAATTCGGTGCTACTTAACCAAATATACGGCTCCCTGAGTCTTCGTCTCTAGGGGCCCTGCTGCTAATAAGCAGAATTAAAATCAACAAAATAAGTCAGACATAAGCTTCTATCTTTGTACATTTTCCCCTCTTTTTATTTTAGTGCGTTTATTAGAGTTTCAGTTTCTTTTCGGTGGACTGCAAGATGTAAAAAGAAGAATTAACTTTGCTTACCATCTGTTACCATCGTAAATAAAGATTTGTCATTTGTGCGCCTTGCTGTACGCTTGGTCAGCCTTGTGTTATCATCATTAACTCGTTCTGTCTGGTCAGCCTTGTCTTATCATTACTAGCAATGGTAGATAACCTTTTCCTCCCTCTACACAATCTATCGTGCTGCTACACAAACACACCAGGTAAACATTACTTGGTTAAGTGTACATACGCCTTCAAGCCCACAAACAATAAAGTATAAACATGTTCGCAGACTTTTATTTAGAGATCGTAAATATAGCCAGAACGACAGAGGAGCAAATTATTATTATTCGTGGTTTTGCGTTTTCTGTGAAGCATTTTTATTGTGGAGCATCATTTTCAGTCAACATTTTCAGTCAGCAACACTTCACTTGAAGTCGTGATACTGCGGCTGTCGTTACATGCATAGTGCACGTCTGTCCTTTTGACGCACGTGCAGTTTTTGATGACACCTTTGATGACCATTACAGAGTCCTCAGCAGGTCAAATGACAATATTGGTACTGCATAGCTTTGTTTATATTACAATTCAGCCAAAATATATCTATTTCGACTGTATTATCTACTTTTTGCGAGTCGTAGGATTAAAGGGAATCACATTGCAGCGAAGAATCACCAAAACATTTCATAGTCTGTCCAAAACTGATCACTTTATTTTTTTTAATCACAATCATCCTTTCGATAACTGTTCACCTCATCACATGTGAAAGTTACGCTACATTCACAAATCGCGTGATAGAACAATTGAACGTTGCCACACTCACCGCAAGAACGAGACATTAAATGCACTGTCACGTGATATGATGCAGAACTGAAGGTCAGGGGCAGACTCCTTCGTCGACATCAATTAATCTGACACTAACAGATGACACATGACACATGACACGTGACATTAACAACAAGCAACACTGAGACCACGTGCCTCAATCATGTCGTGTCCAGTGCGAGCAGAAGATGGCAGGCCACTCCACTCCACTATTTTCACTCAGTCGTAAACAAGTGCGTTCCGCATCGCGACACTCTTATTCTTTTCCTCACACTGGATGATCCGCTAGCCTGGTTTATCACGTGACAAGATGGACATTTTCAGTTTGTTACACAGAGTGTAGGGTGGAGCTGCTTACAGTCTGGTAACCGTCGTGTCCAAGTCCTCCTGGGTGTCGTCGATGTTACTATAAATAGCTGTGTCTGCGTTCTGCTGGTTGTCGTCGATGTTACTGTAAATAGCTGTGTCTGAGCTCTGTTTTGTGTCCTTGGCTTCACTACAGTCGTCGATGTTACTGTAGATGTTCGTTGTGTCTACTTCGGCCTTGACCCCACTCTCATGTTTGTTGCCCGGATGTGAGTGTTGCGGGCCGTTATGTTGACCATCTGACGTCTCGTCAATGGAGTCTCCAGGCGGGGAGTTCCTGACCTGGGACCTGTCACTGCCAACAGTTACGTGACTGACAAAAGGAGCATGGCCGTTAGGAACGCCGGCCATCTTGGGTCCTGCAATATCGCCGACTCCCTTAGTGTTGTCTCCCTTGTCTGGCGTGGGGTTGTAGTCTCCCTTGCTGTTCCTCATGGCGCTGTCGGTATCTGGCCCCATGCTGTTATCTCCCTTGTTGCAGCTGGTGGCGCTGTCGGCGTGTGTGGGTGTAATGACGACCTCCATCTCCTGAGGCTGACTGTGCCAGCCGTCGCCCGCAGAGTTCCTCCCACTCCCCGGACTGTACAGCTTGAGCGACCGCTGCTCTGACCTGTGACGTACAAGTAGACAAAACAAATCACACGACAATTATACACTGTCAAAAGTATGTCACCGATAAGATGTCCGAACTGTCACACGTGACTAATGCTATTCAGAAGTGTCATGTGTAACCAACTCGTCAGTCCCTGTGTGAGGTACGGGGTATGCTTGTATTTACTCCATGATATTCAGGTTAGGACATCGTGAAGTATTTACTCTGCGGTAATGTTCAGGGACAGAACTGGTTCAGATCTCAACACTTTGAGACATGGCCAGCCGCTCTGCTTTAATGAGTGGAGAGTGAGATGCCATGAGGATCCAGTGATCCAGGGAGTGGAGCGCGAGCAGGACCTAATGAACAGAGCATGGAATATGATCCATGGTAGGAGATTAATGAGGGGCTGGCTTGTGAAGCAAAGGAGGTATAAGATAGAGAAGAGAGGATAAATAGTTTAGTCAGGTGAGTGACGGAGGGTGTACTGCAAACGCGACCCCAGGTGTGAGTGACAGGTTGTACAGGTTTGCCAATCAGCCAGCAGCAAGCAGTGTGAGTGGTACAGATTGTTCACAAGCAGATACACGTCTTGCCAGCGGTGTGTATAACAGAAGCAGCCTGCTCTTGCCAGCAGTAACAGTACGCCCATACCTCTGCTGCCTCCAGTTAAGGTCCCGGATGCTGGACTGGTCTGGTAAAAGCTTCACGGTGACTTCGTCGTAGCAGCTGAAAGTAAAGCGAGGTAACCACGATTACTGTCAGGGCGGCCTTGTGAGTGTCAAGCGAGGTAACCACGGTTACCGTCTGGGTGGTCTTGTGGATGTTGTGATGACCCTGACTGTTCCCGTCTTTCCTGCCTTTGTTCATGATCACATGAAAAGTTATCTCCCTTTGTGGAAACTGCTGATACATTGCTACAGTACCTGCCAAGGGTTTGACTGCCTCTACGGGGATGCTAACAAGACACCTTTGCTGAGATACAACTTGTCACACCTGTAACGGTTGCAGTGACGTCGTGTGAGTAGCACCAACTAGGATTTTACAAGGTGTACTTCGCTGTCTTTTATCCAAACGGCTTTTGGTCATCACAAACGATAAATAATTGCAACCAGTTTTGGTGTTGAGAAGAGGTCAGGGGCAGTTTACGACAATGTGAAGAAGAGGATACAGGCTGTAGTTACATCACAGTTGATAAGGATGTTTATGAGGATGCTGAGACATTACAGACGGTTACAGACGCTAGACTATGTTCAGTTACAGACTGCATGTTGATGACTGTAGTGAGAAGACTCTGTTAGCAGCACGCAATACAATATGATAGCTAGTTATTAGCAATTTACAGGTCTTCATTGTAGTCAAATATGTGCTGGAACCTGCATGGAGTGAGTACACGTGGCTGCACAGAGTATTTTTGATGGGGCAGACGCTAACTGTTGTAGGAGATTGAGGAGCATGTAGTTGTAACTGTTGTACGAACTCGAGGCGGGTGTATTTGTAATTGTTGTACCAGACCGAGGCGCATGGTTTGTTGTTAGGATTCCCTAGCGCATTGGTCTCCACACAACGATACTACTACGAGTACAAGTACACAAACGCACAGTGGCCTAATCTCTCTGATATGAAGAAACCAATGTATAGCTAAACTAAAATAAGAGTGACTAACAAAATAAAACAAATAAAATAAAATGTGAGGGAGATGAGGAGGCAAGAGACGTGGTACTGACTTTCTTCTGAAGCGAACGGCCAGGGACACTACGACAACGCTCAACACCACGGCAGCCACAACGATGCCGACGATGGCTCCCACGGGCAGACCCTCTGCACACAAAGTGATGACGTCACACAAGTGGTACATTCATGTAGCAGGAATGTTGGTGCATTAAGACATGCTGGACATGTTTACGCCCGTTTGTATGTAAGATAACAACGCACATGAAAGTGAAGATATTGCAGAAAGTTAAAAACAGATTTCGCAGTAGCGGAGAGCCTAGTTCTGTGTCAACAGTTGACATACTTAACTATTCCATACCCCTATGACGCAGCTTATTTTTACCCTGTTGACCCAGCTGTGGAGTGGGTGGGTACCCGACTCCGTAAGGACTGGGGAAGATAAGACCGCAATGAAGACTACACAGACAGCGCCCTCGCAAAAAACTATTCTCGAAATTAAGGAGTTCTCTCACATCTCACTGCTCTACCACCATGAAGTCAAGTCACCAGTTTTACCTTCTGTTTACAGCAGGAAAGTCAACATAAGCAAAAGCTAAAGAGAGGAAACTAAAATCTAGAGACAATGCAAGAAGGACAGACAGCACGACACACCACGAGACACCACGAGACACTACGAGACACCACGAGACACCACTACACACCCCGAGACATCACGAGACACCACGAGACACTATGAGACACCACGACACACCCCTAGACACTGACGTCACTTACCTGATGCTTCATCAGCAAACTTCTGTGCAGCAGTTCCCGGGGCAGCTGTAAAGAATAAATCACAGCCCACAATCATCATCGCCATCGTTATGCTCACCATCCAACACCAGTTCCACCTCTTACCATCTACAAGATGATAGATCATCTTCTAATTCAGAGCTTACTGGGCAACATGAGCTCAGTGACTAATAATTCCATGTTTTGAGAGACTCCACATCTCCTGACCTAAAATATTCCTTTCTTAAAATAAGGAAGTCAATACAGCAGTCTTCCAGCGCTTACTGATTACTAATGACACAGCCATCGTTAACTCTGCAACCCACTGCTGGTCTTATTGATACGTGAAAGCGTCACACATGCAACAACAACAACAACAACAACAACAACAGCCAGTTTTACGAAGCAAAATAACAAAACATGGATCATGCTTCATCTTTCTGAGAACGTGTTGGCGGTAGGGACATGTCCACCACAGGAAAGTCCTTGTTACCGCCACTCAAACCCCAATGAATGGGATGAATGGAGCGTGCGAGGGCGGCCACACAGAAGAAAGAAGACTTTGGACGGCAGGTAGCAAGTGTGATATGATTAAGAGGAACTGTTGCTAAGTTACGGTACAGCACAATAAGAGACAGACATCTTGAATTCAGCTTCGTTTTCCTGGTGTCACTGATCTGATGACACCAGCAGCAGACTGAGCAGCACCTCTACTCACCTGTAGTGTCAGCGATAGGTGGTGCAGGTGTGGTGCTGTTCACTGAGGATCTGGACGATGTGACAACAAAGGCATTTGTCGTTGGTACAGGTACGGTTGTTGAAGTCGTTGAGGGCGTAACTGATGTCAGAGCCTCCGTCGTTGTTGCAAGCGTTGTCACTTTGGTTGTGGCTGTTGTTAATGTTGTTGATATTGATGTAGTTGACGTTTCGGTTGTTGATACCAATTTAGTTGGTGTTGTGATGGTTATTGTTGGCGTTGTAGTGGTTGGTGCTGGTGTAGTAGAAGTTGATGATACTGATGTAGTTGGTGTTGTAGTGGTTGTTGTTATTGTAGTTGTTGTTGGTGTTGTGGAGGTCGTTATTGGTATTGTAGTGGTTGTTGCTGGTGTAGAAGACGTTGATGACATTGGTGTAGTTGGTGTTGTAGTGGTTGTTGTTATTGTAGTAGTTGATGTTGTGGTGGTCGTCATTGGTGTTGTAGTAGTTGTTGATGTTGTGGTGGTCGTCATTGGTGTTGTAGTAGTTGGTGGCGGTGTTGTTGCTGTAGTAGTAGTTGTTGGTGGTGGTGTCGTAGTAGTTGGTGGTGGTGTTGTAGTGGAGGTTGTAGTTGTCGTCGTTATGGCCAAATAAGCTGCAAGAAACGAAGATGTTTTACAGTAGGACTTGCTACATAGCGAACAGTTCAACTAGACACTTCGATTACCACAGCCTACCTACATGACTACCATATAAGGCTAGACTGTACCACGTGGTATTAACTCTGCAGTGGTTGTGACACATGCTCAAGAACTATGTGATTTTACTCAGGAAATGCATATTGTCAGACTTAGTGTGAGAAGCAGCGTGAAATAGTACAAGTGTAATTATAGGAATGAAGTCAAGGGTCACATTTACCCAGGAAGTAGTACATGTACAATTATGTTTATTGTGTCACGTGACATTTACCCAGGAACTAGAATTGGTACTTGCTAATTAAGGTCAAGAGTGGCACCTACCCATGAAAACAAAAGTATTTCTTACCAAGGTAACGTTCATAATCGGTGACATCCTGACCGCACCTCAGTGTTATCTCGGCGGTGCCTGGGTCAGCTACAAACAGAATATGTAGACATCCATGACATGTCAGAGCAATGACATTGTCTTACGTCAGTGTCCATGACATGTCAGAGCAATAACATTGTCTTGCTAAACAGTCCTCTTTAAAACAATTAATGTGACCATAAATAAGTTCGTCAAGACTGGGGTTTCTTTCTGTGTTTGTGCTAAAGAGTGATAATACTTTCTGGTTTGTGTTTCCGCAAAAATCTGTCACTTTTTCTGGTTAGAAGTATGGTCAATCTTTCATCTACTTTCACATTTTTACAATAGGAGAAACACTATCTGTTGATAGTTGCTACCCACTGGTCATTGGGATAGCTGCTACCGGGAGCTACCCACTGGTTATTCAGTCGAGAGATTGACGAGAGCTGATGTCCGTGGTGTTTTGTTTTTGGTTTGTTTTTTGTGATGTGCATTATGTTGTCTGAAGTACATGGAATTTAAGATTTAAATATACAGTTTGTGTTCATAGTACGCAGTACACTATCTGAAATATATTTATAGCAGATAATGTAAGTTGAAAGAAAAGCTGTTTGCATTTACATTTAGAATATATTGTGATTTACTTTTGCCATATCAACTATACTGCATGCGCAGGTCCAAGGAGAACCACATACTTCTGTGACGTCAGCTGTGCGCTGGGATTGCTGTATCACATGACCTGACTCAGCAGCTCATTACAAAAGTTAGTTTGTGACGTTACAACTGCCTAACATGACAGTAACCCTGACCTTGTAAGCCTAGCCAGCCTCGCTGTGGCCTCGAGTTTTGACTTGGACTGAAAAACGTCAGGGTGAGGGGAGAGGGTCCCCGCAATAGCTCGGCTGCCGGAAAGTAGTTTTGGAATCCCTGGAGCTGATAGAGGGTGGGTGGGTGCTCCATGCCAGCCTTGGTTATCGTCATTGACCAAACGCTGTCATAGCTGGCATTGATGTCGTAGGCGCTGACGATGATGTTCTGGTTGTTGTTGGTGTCATTGCCAGAGGTCGCATCCAAGCGACAGGTGCAGTTGGGGTTGACTACTGTGTTGTAGCCGTAGATGATGGAAAGTAAATTTCCATTAACAGTCACGTCAGTGCATGGGTCGACTATGACATCATCTGCAAATGTTCAAAAGCCGATATCACACGTGATCTACATTTACCATCTTTACTGTCATTCTGTTTAATAGTCATCAACATGTGTGTCGCTGTATGACAGAATACAAGCTCGGATCTCAAGCAGATATGAATTCTTGTAGATGGCGCTCAAAATACGCTGTCAGCGTCTGTGTCGAGTGTCATAACGAGGGGATCTCTGTATGCTCAAGTTGAGGGAGAGGAGAAGGAGTTTCACCTGAGATACAGTCAGCCCGCAGTACATCGTAGGTGGAAGAAACAGCAAAACCATTTCCACAGGCGACTTTTCCTGCCCACTGAGCCCGAGTACTGCATGTGGTCTGGTAAGAGCATGAACTTCGAACGAGTTCAAGGTTGTCAGGGGTCATGGACTGCGAGCAATCTGATCCATTGTTTCTGCCATAGGATACAGGATACATGAGGGAAATGGAACTAGTCCGTAAAATAAACATTGACTGGGCAATAGAATGTAAATTGTAAAGAAATTGTGAACAACTGCCTCTTGAATTATTACTGCATAACTACGACAAAGCGCTTTCATAATTATAAAAGGTACAGGTAATTCCATGACCGTTCTGCACCACTGGAGTGAGTGGCCCTGGGTTCAGATCTCGTATCACCTCTTGGTTGAAGCACCTACCCGCCTAAACAGTCAGCCCTGACCCTACAGACCATACTGTCACAGAGGAGGAAGGTGTCCATTACCTATCCTTCTACAACCCTCTTTGGCGGCAGGTACCCGCTCCACTGCTGGGTGAGCTGACAGTATCGTACCCACGTGTGACACACCACTGCTGGGTGAGCTGACAGTGACGTACGCTGTATCACACTAGTGTGCGCCTTCACGTTCAGACGCCGTTGCTCTAAGCTGGTCGCTTGTCCAGAAGTATACCGGTAAACGGATGAACAAAAGTTAAATAAGACTAGTTAGCGTTCACAAATAAACAAATAAATTATCACCTGCAACAGTCGTCCATGCAGTAAGGAGGGACTGCGTTAACAGCACCTCCACACTGGGCGAACCTGGCCGTTGTTTGAAAATAGTAGGCAGCCTCTTTGATGGCCATCCTGTGTCTGGCTGAACAGTTCATGAGGTGAAGTGAACAGTCGCTTTTACCATAACACTTGCTGGATTCCACGGTGACCACCACATCTGCAAGAGTTAATACATGGTTAATAGGGTTAATACAGTCCAGAGGTAAAAATAGTTTTATCACGAGCATCTCTAAAAGATCAGGTATTGAATAAAGACACTTAGCTGGAGTGTGTCTCGTGTGTCAGTAACAGTGTCTCATGTGTCAGTAAGGTATTGAAGTTAGTGGCAGTGTCAGTAAATTCAAGTAGTGAGTGACAGTGTCGAGATCACAAGTTTAGTAGAAGTGACTCCTTTCATCCTTAATATCCGTAATCTGATGAACCTCGGGCAAAAGCCATTCTCCTCCTCAAGAGCACAAAACCGACGACGAATAAATTTCGCGGGCAGAACTAATTAAGATGTGTGGGGGAAGCATGGCTAACAACATTAATGAAGTTTTCTTCTGCTGTATCTTTGATGTGTCATGTTCTTCTCATCAGGAAATCAGAAGCTTGGTGCAAGCTTCACCCGAATTCTCCAGTCGTTTCTCACATGATTCCGATCGTCTGTAATCATGAATCTGTCTTCTAGAAGTTAAGAATATGATTTAGAAACAATACCCATTTATTGTTTGTGCAGTTGATTGCTTGTCACTAATTAACGGTCAGTTACCACATGTGCGACTATGATCCTCATTATCCTCCCTACCTTGCGGTGCTGACTGTGGGGCACAAAGCCACAGAATGAACAGCCCCACGGCGATCACCCTCCCGTCATTAAGCCACGTGGTGACCTGCCCTGTCATCTGAAAGACAGAAAGAAAGAATGAATTTACAGAAGATTACACCCTGTGATTTGTTTCAGGGCTAGTATAAGGTAAAGACTGAAAACTCGTATCAAGGTTTGTCCTCCAGGTGTGCAAAAGCTTATTCTGTTTGTCTACACACCACACGTACTTAAGAAGACCCCGCATTCTTATCATAGTGTACACCTACTTTATAAAATCAAATATTTCACTCTTCACTGTGCAAGTGACTAGTGACAGCTCAGTGTCAATCAGTTCCTGGGCTTTAAGTGTGAAGCCGGATGTAGACAGGAAAACTTTTCTTACAATACGTCTAGAAACACCAAAAACAGTTTTATCCCTGCATTTACTACATTAACTTGAATAATATTTGTACAGTGGGTTTCTCTCAAACATGGGAGCTTAATTCGCTTTCGCCCGACACAGACTGACAATAAAACACACAACATACAATAAACTTACTGATAAATACACACGAAAGTGCACACTTCCTCAACAGCTAACAGTTGATGTGGGAGGGGAGGAGGGGAGGAGGGGAAGCGGGGAGGCTGCCGTGAAGGTGCTATCGGCCACACCCGATAGCAGTTGTCGGGTGGAGCTATGGAAATGAATGTGGTGACATATATGTATTCCACGTCACGTGCTCTTTTGAGGTCAAAGTGGTGTTTGGGTTTTACAGGTTATTTGTTGACGGATAACAGAATATCATCTGCTCTTTTGAAGATGAAATTGTTTTAGTTTATTGCAAGAGAAACCAATTTAAGATCTGGTGTGTTACCTCCTGAAAAATTTATTTTGGATGAAGTTTGGTCCTACAATATCCATATAGCGAAACATTGACACCCAAGCTTACAGTACAATAGTGTACTCACAGTGATACATAGATACAAGAGCTTACAGTACATAGTACACGTATGGTAATACAAAGACACGCGAGCTTACACCCTTCTCTGGAAGAGCTACAAATCAGAAACTGCAATCAGGTCGAGTTACACTCCCTTCAAAGTTCTATTGTTATGACGAAAATATGTCAAACAATATGAGCCAAATATTTTCACAATATTGACATATTACAGGATTCGCTATGTATAGTGTCACTCTCTATATATAATGTCTCTGTATCTGTATAATATCGCTCTCTATATATATATACATACTGTCTCTAAACATTTATGTCAGTCTCTTTTTCTTTCCTTTCCTCTGTCTCTCTATCACATACAGCGTTCATCCCAATGCCAGTTCTGTGGATTGCTACCCACCTGTCTGTAGATTTCTACCCACCTGTCTTGCCGAGCCGCAGTCAATCGATGACAGAGAGTTTGGAGAGCACAGTCCCATAGCACCGCTACCCGCTGTACCCGCTGTACCCGCAACACATGACACCTACCTGCTGAGTGCTTGTTGTTGGTCGATATGTTCTGCGTGCCAACAAACTCAACAAGTATAGCGTGGTCTTGCTGGTGTGTCTCCTGCCTATCTGACATACTACCGACTTTGGCGGAGGTCACCTGTGTAGGCAGGTAGGCACATCACAGGTCCAGAGAGCACTGCCTTCACACTGAGAGAAATGTGATTGTAGGTTGTGCTTCAGACACAACCCGGATGTTACAACTGCCGCTCCCTCTGGCACAAAGCAGCAGCCGAGCCTAGCAATCAAGCGGAACATTGTAATCAGCCACACGAAGAACCACCCCGCCAAGCTACGGATGGGTGAGGGCCTGTCATGTATCAGGCTACACCCCTGCTCAGCGCCTGTACTGCTTGCTACTGTCCCCCTTCACTCGTCATGTGTGCCTTTACCTGTGTCACTCTCAGACACTTGTCTTGTGTGCATTTACCTTTGTGTCTCTTAGATATCATGTGTGCCTTTACCTGTGTCACTCTCAGACACGTGACACATCAAACGCAGTGAGACGCGGGAGAGCGGACGGCGTGCAGGAGAAGACGATAATCTTGCCGGCTGATCTTTAGCAAGAATTACTTACAAGATGTGCCTCGACATCTCTAGTCCAGCGATAAACAGCTAGATAGCGACACCAATAATAAAATTATAAAAGACATCACGACCGCTGATGTCCATACCACGGGTGCGCATTGCCGCAAAAGGCAGAGCGTCCTCCCCCCTTTTATAAGTGCATCCCCCTAGAACTTGTTTACTCTTTTCCTTTGATTTCTTTTAAGTAAACAACTTTTGAAAAGGGACATCGAGGAGAAGTATGGAGCTGTCAGTTCATGCGCAGTAAGTGTCGGGTGCCCGCAATGGGAAGTCGACGAAAAGATACACCTTTTAAAGGGAAACAAACAGGAATAAAATGTATTATTGTGTAAGCTTCATGCTACACTGTAATAAAAAAGATACGAAGATACATAGGCATTGAACAGAGTTATAACATAATAATCAGCATAAAGTTGCTATTGTAATAACTGTTCATTAATATCAGTTTGTAGTACAGACCTGTAATCAAGTCTCATTCATAAACAGAAATTACGTCACCTGGAGCGACCTCTGAACCCACAGCTCATGATCCTCGTTGTCATGGTAACAAAAGATTTATCCTTACGCCATCTCGTAGTGCGAATGTTCTTTATTAGATGTTTTATGTCCTCTGTTCTCCTCCTTGAAGGGGTGTTTGTCGCCCGCTTGACTTCTCTAAAGGTGTGTCACAATCATAATTTTCAGCGACAAGCTTTGTGACAGCGAGTGTCATGACAGGCGTTCACGTTGGTGACGTGTTCTAAAAGACTTTAGGGAAGTGCAATTAGTTTTTCTAATGATTGGGTTACCGCATTCAGTACGGGTGGATCACGAAAATTATACGTTTGCTGCCTAGTGTGGTTGAATATCGTCCTCCTGTTCTTGATATATTTCCCTACAAACATCATCACGCACAGAAAAATCTCAAAATGGAGAGGTCGCGCTTAAACACAGATCCGTCTAATAAATTAGCATAATTACCGGCCTCCACAACGTTCGGAATCCATGTACAATCCTTACACCTCTTCCTCTTGACATTTCTTACTACACAAGAAGATGTTTGTGGGAGTGTATCCAGAAAAGGACAAAGGAGGGCTTTCACCCAGATTTGGGGATAGAGAATGTTGCTCTGAGCATCACCCTTCACACTAATAACACCAGCTGAAGGCCGAGGTGCACCTGTGGGGTGCGTGCAGTACGTGCAGGTTGAGCTGGGAATTATGGGACGAAAGCGGTTACGAAAGAACGCTTCATACTAAATAAAGTACAAACAAACTCGTAATTCTAAATAAATGTAGCACTCTAGTAGTGTACTGATCGAGTTATGTCTTTGGTTGTAGAGGGTAGGGATCGAACGGCGCCCAGGACTGTCCCTTCCTCACGTCGGCTTTGTGTGTGTAATAGCCAGCCTGGAGCTGCCCACCCGCGGGTACTGGCTACTGGACCTATTGTTACACCCGAAGTTGCGAAGTTGCCTGAGCTACTTGGGGAGACATTGACCAGACAGGGGGACCAGTGGCGCCACGTGGGCTGGAAAAGGACGTGACGAAACCGTGGGAAAGGGTGGGGGGATTCTGGAATAGGGATAGAATAAGTAGTGTAGCTTGACAGTTGAAAAAGGCTTTTTGGATTTGGAAGTGAGAGTGGAAAGACGGCATGCCAGCAGCCGAGTGAAATAAAATCTACTGTTGTGCGGCAGTTTCGATCTTTGTTGTGTTCTTGTACGACTAACTCACCCGGCCGACCTGCCATTACAGCTTTTTAGAGGTGTGAATTGTCTTCAGTAGATCCCCTTACCCTCTCTGCCAGATATCATCGATAATTCAATCTTCGAGTCGATCTGTCTTGCTCAGTCTTTCAGACAAGTGCCCTAATATCTGTCTTTGGTACGAGACATGATATTAACCCTTCTGAAGGGGGAACATTATTTATATATCGAATTTGACCCACAACTGCATGGTAATGTGACAAAATCCTTGACACATGACACAGTAGGACATAGCATATGGCAAAACACCCCGAAAAGTGACAGATTGAAATCTTTGATATTCTGATAAATAGGTAACTGACATACTACCGACATACCGTCAACATAGACTGTGATCTCTGATACCCTGACAATACCCCCATCCCTTTCCTCGATCAACTTCTTTCTTCCTCTGATCCCCATTTTAAGTAGCCGCAAGATATACGTACTTCCTCGATACTATTTTAATTATTAATAGTCTTCAGGTAACAGAACCTATAACAAAAGCAGCAATGAGCTTTCCGAAACAGCATCGCTTCTACCGCAAATGGTTACCTGACAAGCCTGTACACCCATTTGTCTCACTGTGAGCTTCCAGAAACAGGATAGCTTCTGCCTGACAAGGCTATAGACCTATTTGTTGTACTTGGGCCACCTGAGACTCCACCACTAGTGCTGCCAGCTAAAAAGCCATAGGCTGTAGTACACATGTCTCACGGGGCCTAAACCACGCAGTGTGCTTGACACAGCCCTTCATCATTACTACCACTCTGTTGTAGCAAGAGGTGGGACTATATATATATAGAGACTATCCACCCAGACACCCTCAACCCCCTGCCTATAGTTATAACCCAGGTGTGGACTGGAGATTGACAGAGATTTGTGGAATGCAAGCGATCAAGGAAGAGGAGATGATCGAACACCGACCTCACATAAGCTGGCCCGGAAAAAACTATAAGGTCCCCAATTCTAGTGGCGTAGGAAGATGCTCAGCTTCTTTTTTTTTTTTTTAGGGGGGAAGGGACTCCATCCTGACAGTGGACGACATTCTTATCACCTCAGTACCTTTTTCTTGAGTGGGGGGGGGGGGGCTGTTCCCCTTGCCCCCCTGGTTCCTATACGCCACTATACACACTCTTCTCCCGCCTTCCTTCACGGCCGTACTTTGATTTTACCTCACTACAGCAGAAATTAACGTATGCTAACGGATGTAACTACTGCACCTTCAGTCATTCTAGCAGTCCTTTAACCACAATTAAGTCGTTGTTTCACTGTGCTTTTAACTCCAGTTCACCCAGTTTCCAACTGTCTCGGTCTCCCATATCCGAGAATCTACGGAAAAGAGATTTCTGTCACGCCCACACTTAGTTATATGACATGCGTGGGTGCACACGAGCGCGCGCACACGTACACACACAGAGTTGGCTATCAAAACACACACACACACAAGCAATCTTGAACACATCCTTCTGATTTAAGTGTTATCTCTCTTACTCGAAGCACTTAAATAACAAATTTAAATGATCCCAAGATAGATATGTATGACTCGGTGAAATGTACATGTTGTATATAGTTGTATCCCAAACTGTGAAGGTTTGCCTTAAATACTTTTTTGTTTTTCGTTCCTAGACTCCGTCTCATATCCGTCATATAGAGAGTTGAAGGAGGGGCGGCGTGAGAAACACAGCCTTTCTTTTTGTTTTTGTTGTTGCTGCAGTTGCTGTAGCTTTTTGTTATTGTTGTTTGAACATGTACGTATGTCACCATGGTTGTGTCAAGCCATTCACCAGTGTTTCAACTGCAGACTTTCATCCGTAACCTGAGAATTACGGGGCACAGTTTTGCTACCCAGAGGTACACGTTTTAACATTTCAAGTGCTGCAAACAAGCAGAATGATGAGTGTCACAAGTCAAAGCCACAAACACGGGCTACCTGACAGGCAGAAGCCAGGAATGTCGTTCTACAGGTAAAGATGCTAAAAATAGAGTGTGTACGAAACTGACAGACAGCGCTCAGCATTGACGTCCCCAACATGGCGGCCGCCAGCAGACGCTTCAGGTGAGCCGCCAGCTTCTTCACAGGTGGATTAGCAAGTATAGCATCCCTGACCTTTTAAACTATCACACAGCAAGGTGATGGTTGCATGTGTATATATATATTTTTTGATCTCTCCCTAACCCGTTTGTCAATCCAGCGAGTTGGCACACGCTCAGGTAGCAGGGCTTGTGCATAACAAACGCCTCAGAATTTTCAGTTCACATAGTGCGTTTCCGCAGAAGAAGAGAGACGCACCGATTTATTTGTGAGGGGGAAGGGAGGTTAGACTTTTTGTTTTGTTAACGTTGAAAAACATACATCACTGTATACATGGACTGATCCAACCATCTATACTCCTACGAAGCACAGTACAAATACTGTCCATGTGTGAATGAATAGGTTGACTAATGACTGAATGTCTAATATATCAGAAAAACAAAATGGAAATATATGGAATATTAACATCCAGTGGGTTTAAAGAAACATTTTGCCTGTGTGATTTCAGAAAATTTGAGGAGTGGTGACCAAATGACTGAGCTGAAATAGAAAGTAAAGCAGCTGGCAAGAAAAATGGAACAGTTCACATTGCACAGCATTATTTTGGTAGTCACTACACTAGCTATCTACCACAATGCACTGGACTGTGGTTTTGTCTTTGATGACATGTCTGCAATAGTTGAGAACCAGGACTTGCGACCAAAAACACCTATCACAGACCTCTTCTGGAATGACTTCTGGGGAACACCTATGCACAAGGTGACATATCTACTTTCTTAAGTACATTGTATGTGATATTATCTTGAACATTGTATGTGGTATTACCTTGTACAGAATCTCTAGATGGGGCATTAAAGTGTAACATTTTGGCTTTGGATGAACCCTTGGACTTTCATGTCCTTGTGAAGAGAAAAAGACTATTTCATGTAAAAGACAGCTTCATGCTGGATTTAAAAAAATTTTCTTCTGTTTTATATATCATGAGCTCAAAAACACTAGTGTCTGTGAAACATAAGTGTGGTGCAATTAAACTTTATAATATCTTTTGTCTGTTGGTATGCTGTAGGAAAAAAGTCACAAGTCCTATCGGCCGCTGTGTGTTCTGACATTCCGTTTTAACTATATGCTGAGTGAACTGGAGCCCATGACCTACCACCTGGTCAATGTTGTACTCCATGCCATCGTCTGTATCTTGTTTATGAAGTGAGTTTCACTTGTTCAGTGTTGTACCAGATGCCATCGCATCTTGTATTTGTAGTGAGTGGCGCCTGGTCAGTGTTGTACAATACATCATTGTTTGTATCTTGTTTATAAAGTAAATGACACTTGGTCAATGTTGCCAGCCTTGTTTTGCCATTTACCTGGTCAACCACCACCTGACTGTCGTCATTCTGTTTCATATTTTCCTTTATTTTATTTGTTTTCATTAAGCAATTGGAGACTATATATAATCTTTTAGTGATAAGCATCCTGAGAACCAACTGAACTGTGTTGTTCAGTAGCAGGAGAACCATTTTTTCAATCGATAAAACCCCTGTTCTTTTGTTGTCTGCACTAGATAATCATTTTACATATTATCCATAAACCATCACTATTTGGTTATTTGGACATTCCATCTCAGGAGAACAATTGGGTTTGTAATATAGTGCTTTCCTGTAAAACATCTCATGAAGTGATATTTTCTGATTCAAAGTGTTACTATCGTTTCTTTTACAGGTATCTGGGGTAGTGGTTTTTATTTTTATGTTAATTTTGACTGTTGCAGAGTGTGCAATATGTTTGTCAAGGAGAGTACCAGTTTTCTTGCAGCCATGTTGTTTGCTGTTCACCCAGTTCATACAGAAGCTGTGAGCACTCTCCCATTTTTATTTTTAATCTGGACTTAGCTGGGGTGGCTTCACCACCCTCTGCCCATTCCCTGTCGTGTTCTAGAGATGCACTTGACTGACCTCCATGACCTGCATGATTAGCCACTCAGCAGAGTGGTGGTCTGTTGACTCCAACATTAAAATGTGGTTTAAATCCAAGCAATGCAACCTGTAAATGTAACCCCAAGGACTTGAACTTCAGTGACAAACATGTTGGCAGTCATATTGGGAAATAACTGTGTTTTTGAATGGTGTTATCACACATTCTTGTTTCAAACTTTTAGTCCTGTATGTGTATAAGAGTGTGTGTGTTGATGGGGTAGGAAGGATGAAATAATCAGCCTGTCCTTGGTGTGTATTTCTGTTATGACAAATAACTGAGGTAGTATACAGACTACCATCTGATACCATCATTTGTTTTACAGGTAACTGGGGTAGTAGGCAGAGCAGAGTGCTTGTCTTCCATCTTCTTCTTGGCAGCCTTTCTGATGTATTCCAAGTGCACAGGATACAGATCTCCTATTGGTATTTCTTTTAAAGGACTCACTAATATACTAATACTGGGAGACTTGAATAGTGTGCACTGATCCTTTGTAAAGTGAACTGTAAAACAGTTGACAGGGTATTGACCACATTTTGTGGGGAGTGGGGGTTAGATTACAGGGCTAGTATTTCCCAGTCTGAGAGAGATAATCTTTTATCACAAGATGTAGTTCCACAGTGCCAATATTGCAGTAATTGTTGCTGTAGCTGCCACTTTATTGATTCTGTTCTTTCGGTTCCTTGTATTTCACAGCATGGCGACCCCTGATTATGACAGTGATTCTGGTGACAGTGGCTGTAATATGCAAGGAACAGGGCATTACCGTGATAGGTGTGTGCTGTGTGTATGAAGTCTTTGTAGCCCAGAGAGTAAGTAACACCGGTGCTCATTGTCTTTCATCCTTTGCCTGGTCTCTTGTTCTCTTTGTGTGTATGTCTATATTGAGTGTTTCTTTGTATGTGTTTGCATCAGTCTGAGAAAGGGAATACACATATACTAGAGTCTCCATCAGTACCCAGGTGTGAAAAAAGATCGTAACTGAAAGCTGATGTATGTTGTCTTGAATTCACACTGTTTGAAAGGGTATGTTATAAGTTGTAGCACATCCATATTTGCAAATGTACTGCTTTGGATGTCTCACATGCCACTGAACACATTGTTAAACTTGGCCAACAAAGAATATACCTTCTGTGTAAGCTAAATAGTTTTTCAGTTAGTCAAACAATCTTAGGCCGTTTCTACAAGTCGTTTATTGAGAGTCTTTTGTCTTTTTCTTTTGTATGCTGGTTTCGCAATCTCTCTGTCCATGATAGGAATAGTCTGAACAGTATTGTCCACATCTGTTCTAATGTTCAAATTGCCCGCTGGGACAAATAAAGCTGGTCATTGTCGTTGTCTAATTACTGTCTGACAGGCCACAATGTCAGAGTTGCTATGGATGTTGACCAGCGTGATTCAAGGGAAGCCCAAGCTGGCTGGTTGGCTGCAGACGTCGATCATGCGAGCTGGGTTCCTAGTTTTTTCAACACTCTTCTTGCTCTTTGCTCGCATCAAGGTCATGGGGGCCCAGCTTCCAGTCTTTACAAAGTGAGCATAATATAGCGCTAATCCCATGTGTCTGATATCCTTTGTGTTTCTATTCATCCTTTGTATTTGTAAACATATATCTATTTTTTTTTTTTTATGGGGCACTCAAATGAAAAGTAGTGGACTTGGGCTTGTATTTGCTTTGTTTTATTTGACTGCTCCTCATATATAATTTATGTTTGTATGCATCCTTTATGCTTTAACAAACATATAATTTATGTATATATTCTTTGTACATTTTTGGACATCATACTTGTATATATGTCGCAACTGAGTGCAGTATTATCTCACCTGTTCTCTCAACAAAAACTTGCATACTTTTCTCCCCCTGATATATTCAGGTTTGACAATCCAGCCTCAGTGTCGCCTTCTCCAGCAAGACAACTGACGTTGAATTATCTCCTGCCCGTAAACGCCTGGCTGCTGTTGAATCCCAGTGGTCTCTGCTGTGACTGGACCATGGGCACCATTCCAATCATTACCTCCCTTGTGGACATGCGCAACCTTGCAACGCTAGCCTTCTATCTGGTCCTTGGAAGTTTTACTGTTTATGCTTTGTTTGAGCAGACAAGACGTTCTCGGGCAATCATCATGGTAATTCTTGTCAAATAGATCATTTTTCAGCCTTTCAGCCTCTTGGCCTATTCTAAAGAAATGGTTAAAGTTAACTGATAGATTTTAAGAGCTAGCACTTGTTTGTATGCTCTGGTGCTGACATAAGATAATATTGCTAATACTTTTACATTTTATTGCATTAGCAGACTAGCTAAACAAACAATTCTGTCCCTTTGTTTGTGTGCATTCACCTGCCCACTATTTTGATAGCCATATTTTAGAGCATTAGTCCACCCCACACTATGTGCATTTACCTGTCCGCTACATTGATTGCCATATCATTCTAGAGCTTTTATTCACCCAACACTATGAATCAGCTGCTGTTCCGTGTGTCTGGTGTCTGTTGCCTCACATATACACATTTACTGTTCTCTGCCTCATTTTGTCTTGTCTGTTTTTGCTGATTGTTGTCCATCATCATGTTCACTTTCCACTTTCATAACATACTGTCCATTTGCACTGTAGACTGTCTGTGTTTACTGTTTATAAATATTGTTTGCATACGTTGTTCACATGTTCTATTTACAGATACCGTTCACATGTACTGCTCACTGTTTCAGAGCCTGTCCTTCTTGGTGCTTCCATTTATTCCAGCCTCCAACCTCTTCTTCCCTGTGGGCTTTGTTGTTGCCGAGCGAATTCTTTACACGCCAAGCCTGGGCTTCTGTCTTCTAGTGGCCCTTGGCTTTCATATCATCATAGAGAACAGAAAGTGAGATACAGACTTTGTATAGTTTACTGCTGATCATATTTCTGTAGGTCAGGTGCTGTCAGATGGTCAGATAGCCTCGTGTAAATGAGCCTTGTGGACAAATGAAACTGTGCTTTTGACAATGAGAATGTATTACATTTATGTTGAACATGTATATGCATGAATGCCTGTATACACACACACATGCATGCATGTACACAAGGTAAGTCAAGGAATTTTTAATTTATATAATTGAAATTGTATGATGCATTGGGACTTGCATAGGTGTCTGAGAGGCTTGATAAAGATGCTAATGATGATGGTATTGTGTCTAGGTGTCTACGAGGTCTGATGTACCTGCTGATGACACTGCTATTGTTGTGCCACAGTGCCAAGACCTTTGTCAGGAATTATGATTGGTGAGTGACCCATGCTTACATGCCTTCACTTTTGTTTTTCTCTTGGAAAGCCTCTCAGGCTTTCGTGGTTTTCTTTGTTGACAGGATCTCCTCTACAGAGGACAATGCTCATAGGTATTGCTTGTCTGGTTAATGACTAGAAAGGACTGTGAGAAACTGAGCATGACTCACAGACTTGTCCTTTTGTTAATTAATGGCTAGAGACTACAGCAAGACATTATGACAAACTTTCACTCTGACCTGTCTCTCCACATGTTAGACAACACTCAGCACATTTAGCAGGTCAGCAAGCCAGGCTAAATATAGCTACAAGCTCTCACTATGAAATATATTTTATGCATTTATGAAATGATAACAAGGGCATATGATTGTGTCTGCTATCAAGCTTTTCATAATTAGTCTATCACATACAGTCTTGTATCTGGTCATATCTGACTTATTTACAGTCGTTCATCTTGTCACAAAGTCATTCTTTTACTTTCTCACAAACTCCTTCACAGTCTAAAGGTCTTTTTCACAGCAGCACTCATCACTTTGAGGGACTCAAAGATTGTAAATGTGCATTTGGTTACAATCCAAAAAGTTAAAGTAAAAAAATCTTTTGACGTTGTATGTAAACAATGTGTTCGTGATGATTTCAACTTTTTTCAGGATGTCAGAGTACTCTTTGTTCCGATCAGCCCTGAAAGTTAACCAGGACAATGCTAAGCTCTGGAACAATGTGGGCCATGCCCTGGAGAAGGTGGAGAAGTACCAGGAGGCACTAGACTACTTTGAGAAGGCAGCAAGGTACATGGAAAGAGAGTACTCATACAAAGTGTCTTTTGCACAAATCATTATTTCATTCTCCCTACTTCTCAAAGCAAAGGATTTTACAAAAATGCTGGGAGAAATTGCCGATTGTTTGCTATGGTTTATTAGTGCTTGTGTTCTGGCAAGTTCTTGAAAACCAGAAAACTATGTTTTCACTTTGCTTCTTTGATGATACCTTGTTGCCATTTGTACTTGTGACAACTCCTTGTTACCATTTGTATTTGTGAAGTGTGCAGCCTGATGACATTGGTGCTCACATCAACGTTGGAAGAACCTACAACAACCTCAACCTCAGTCAACCAGCTGAGGCAGCATATCGCAGAGCCATCAGTCTCTTTCCTCCAATCATAAAAGGCCAGCCAGCGTTCTGTTTTTTATTTTATTGCAGCTATGTACTTTTATCTTTCCTTTTCAATCATCTGTGACCTTCATCCTTCCAATAACGTATTTTTAGTTCCACTACTTCTCATTTCTTAGCCTTGTCAATTCTTGGTGGTAACATCCTTTAGTGATCTAAGGTGATTACACCCTTTCATTTGTTTGTTGACTGTTGTCATCATATACACTATCTTGCAATTCATGATGTTCCCCCACCAAACCTCCTCCCATACACAGATGTGTGTGTATATTTATATTATATGGGTGTATGTGCACCCATATGATATATATATATCACATCTAGTCCCAAAACATCTATTTTTGTCTTTTGAAGCCATAACGAAATATGTGTAAGACCCTTAAATTTAAGAACTTCTTTTTCAGGTCGAAGTTACACTGCTCGGGTCGCACCCAACCACCTGAATGCTTACTTGAACCTGGCCAACCTTGTATCGAAAGATCCTCACCGCTTGGAGGAAGCCAGGAATGTGAGACTACTTACATATATAAGCAAATAATTTTTTTAGAAATAAAAATCTAGTATTGATTAGCACAATTGGACATGCTTTAAGAGACTTCAAATAACACTTCTTTACACACCTGCTAAGCTGTTAAAAGAGGTTGGTCAGTAGACTATAATAAAGTTTTGTCTACAGCGTTTTGCCTGCCATTGTTCAGCTAGTCAGCTCCCTTCTTATCCCTCTTTACAGGATGGGCAAAAGTTGCAGCAGGCTAATATTTTGTAAAGAGTTAGGATTAGGGATAAAGGCTGCCATTATTAGGGATAAAGGATTGCCATTAATTATACATAATCAAGACCAGTTCCTTTTCCAACAAAATGACTTCATTGGTGCGTAATGCTGCAACCTTCTGTCTTGTGAACTGTTGTGCACAGCCTTTGTGTTGAGGCGATACCTCTGCCAGCAATCTGTGTGTACATGCCAGACATGGGTAGTCATATGTCTGCTTGTCTTTGTTGCCATGTGAGCATGCATTCATGCATGCTTTGGGCGTCTTGACTTGTGTGCACTGTGACTATGTCTGCTGACATTCATCAAATGGTACAGCTTACAGCTGTAGACTCCACCTCACCACAACTCTTACTGTTATCTTTTAGATGTTCTGTTCATGCTTGTGTGCAGCATTTTGTTTTCTTCCTTGTATTTTTATTTATTGCAATATCTCTGTGTAATTGTTTGTTAATGTTTGGTCTCTGTTTAAACCCCGTTTTTGTATCAATCTGTTTTGAAGTTTATTAGTCTGTGGAAAGGGCATTGAGTTGATTCTTTGATTGAAAATTGCACTATTATAAATCTGGTTTAATTATAATAACCGACACCTGGTCTGCTCCTCATCTTCTCCAGAGTTGAACCAGTCTTTCCCTCCTTAAGGTAGAAGTCAGCCTTCCTAGCATCTATGGTGATGCATTGATAAAATGAGACCATTTATTTGCAAGCCAGTGATAAAGTTTTTTTTTTTTTGGACAGCTACTCCAGCAAGCTATTTCCATGAGAACAGACTTCATAGAAGCCTATATCAACTTGGGAGACATCTTTGTAAAACTGGGCAGGTAGGTGTATAAAGGCTTACATTTAGGAGACAGACATCTTTGTAAAATTAGCTAGACAGGAGTGTAGGAACAGCTAATAACAAATTCTTATCAGGGTACATATCAGCTTAAGAGATTTTTATTTTCACGGACAGGTAGAAATGGACGAACTAGATGCAGCCTTCTAGCCATCTATCAGCCTAGAAAATAGTTCATCAGAGTAAGAGCATCATGACAGACTATAAATGAATAAGCAGAATATTATTAACTATTACATATCTAAAATATGAGGAAATTCCTGTATTTAAAGGGGATGTTTATATGGCAAAATTTAAATATTGACATTCCTTTTTCAGAATAGCGGATGCGCAACACACGTATGAAGATGCCATTCGTGTAGAGCCACGAAACGCTGATCTCCATTTCAATGTGAGTTTTCTTGTCATTTGTCATACTTGCCTCTATTATTCCTACAGTTTTAGGCAGAGTTTGAAGTTCTTTGTACACAGCTCCACCTATTATATTTTATTATTGGTCTTAATGGCAAATGACTACATGTTCCTTCTGTAATATAGTCCTTGACTTATATCTGTAAGTAATAATAATGATAATAAAGTTGTGAACTGTATAGCGCATACTCACGCTTGTAAAAGAATGCTCTCTTAGAGCTTGAGACAAACATGAGGCACGGACAACATACTAAGGAATGGAAGGTTGAACAATAGTACTGATTATTAATAAAAGACAAATATAGAAAACGCAAAGATGAATCAGGTAAAAAGAACAGAGTGTAAGGATTTAGCCGAGGAAGACGAGTAGGAAGTAGAAAAGTAGAGAAAGAAATTAAAAAACAGCACAGACAGTTTGAACTGGATGTGAGAATGGATGGGTAGCCAGTGAGGAAAAACAAAGGAAAAGAGTGATTTATGGTCCCGTTTCCTAGTTCTAAGCACCAGACGTGCAGCAGAGTTCTGTACTTTCTATATTTATGTTCTGCTTTGCTTCTTTGCGATAAATGACTGTCAGCATTCCTGCAGAGATAACTGTTGATTTCTTTTTCTTCCACCTTTTAAAATTGCTGTTGCTATGTAGGTAACAAGGAGATCTCAAATCTTTGTTGTTATGCTTTATTTAGTGGATAAAATATTTAGTGGATTTTTTTTTTTTATATACAAGATACAATCTGAAGGGGACCTAACCATTTTTTTTTTATCTATTGCTCCTTTTTCCTTTGGCCATTTCCACTCTGTGTGTCAGGGCTTTTAGCATTTGTCTCATTCCCTCAATGTGACAGGGCTTTTACAGCAGTTGTCTCATCCATTGTCATTCCTTTGCTTCATAGCTAACTACAGCGCTCCCCTCTATTCTGTCTTCATAGCTAACTACAGTTCCCCTCCATTCTGTCTTCAGTTTCTGAAAATGTTCACAACTAAATGCATGGATGTTGCACTTTTTAATTTCTGTGTGGAGGTCTTTACATTTCATTCCAATTTTCTTTTATATACATTCTGTTGCATGAACAATTTTGAAAAATTAAGTTTGGCAGGATGTTAACTTTTATATATTAGTAGTAACGATTTTTATTTTTTAAGTCCATTGATGTAGCCGGTGATTAACTGATGTTTTATCCAAATCTCAGTAATATACTGTGTCTTATGCATGTTGCAGCTTGGAGTCGTACATTTAGAACAAAAACACATGGCAGAAGCACGACAAGCTTTTGAGAATGCTCTGAAAATAGACCCTGACCATGTGGTGAGTTGTGTGTAGTGTGTTTAAAGACCATGTGGTGAGTTGTGTGTAGTGTGTGTAAAGACCATGTGGTGAGCAGTGTGTGTGATGAACTTTTCCAGGGCTTTTAATGTCACTTTCTTCCCATTATAATTTTGCTTTTGTAGCATTCATTTTCAAATTTGAGGTCTTTGAAATGGTTGCTGTAAGATTTTTCATTTTTGGTTCAGAACTTTTTTGAAAAACTTTCAGTCTGTTTCTTTAATCATCAACAAAAGTAACATTTAGTTTTCCAGTACTGATGGAAGCAATACTAGTAAATCTTAGTTTTATAAAGATACTTGAAATGAGTTTCCAAGTGAGTTTAGATAAGTTGGCCAAAAACTAAAGTATCAGTCAGTGAGCAGTGACCTTAAGATGTGATATTTACTCTAATATGTTATATGTTGTTGTTATGTATACGTGATCATTTCATGCCTTTCTACTATCTGTGTACATCTTATGCAGCAATCCCTCTACAATTCTGCTATTCTCATGCAAGAGGGTGGTAACCCCAAGGATAGAGAAGAGGCTGTGAGGAGGTAGCCTTTAAGTTAATTCAGTGTATATATATATCTCTCTCTCTCTTGTATGTGTGTGTTTTACAAGAAATGTGTATTTCCATCACCCAAGGTTTATTTTACAAGTCAGAAACATATCTCGTTAGCCATTCTCATGTGACATGGTAGTCATTTGACTAGAACATATATATATAGAGAGAGAGAGAGAGCACATTAGTTTTTCTCTTGACTAGAAGACATGCTTTGATCTTCTAAGATGCCTGGTTAGTTGTATTAAATGGATTAATCTATGTTACTGGCATCTCAAATTTAGTGGCATAGTTAAACCAACTTGAAAAGCTGTATGTAAATGTCATGATAAAAAGAAAATGTTTATCACATTTAAGATGTAATAATGTATTGAGAGGATCAGACAGACAAAACAGCCTGAGCTGCAGTAGGTCATACATAATGAGACCTTCTTGTCCTGCCTGTAGGCTACACAAGTTAGAACAAGGCGACCCCCGTGACCCCAAGATCTTCTTCAACAGTGCTATGCTTGCCATGGATGAGAAGAACTTCATGGCCGCTGAGATCAACTTCAAAAAAGCAGTTCAGGTGAGTGGGTGTGGAGGTGAGGAGGAGCATGTGATTAAGGTCAGTGACATGAGTGGGTGTGAACATGAACATTGGAGTGTGATCAAAGTCATTCATATTATTGGATGCAAAAATGGACAGGAGGGCTAAAGGACTGTAGAATATTTACAGTATTGTCAGATCTCAGCACCACAAGAGAAGTTAGGTATGGAGAAGGTAATTAATGGTATGGGACAATTGGATGTGTACACTAAAAGTACAGGAGGACCAACCTAACCAGTATTCTAGTGTGCACACCCACATTAATATGAAATACTTTTTCTCTAGCAATAAAAGTACATACCCAGCATGACAGACCATAATTCAAGAGAAAACTCTTAGGAAAACAATACCAGAAGTATGATAGACAATGGAGTACAACAGAACTTTACAACTTCAGTTGAGCTTCATTAGGTTGTCCAAGTTTATGCTGGGTGCTTTCAATATATAATAGATGTCAGAATCCAATTGAGGTGTAGGACTACAGGCCTGTGTGCTATGGGAGGGTTGCAGGTGGCTAAGGAGGGGAACTCCACCATTTCAAACCACTGTCTAATTTTAGCTTATGCAACTTGTAAAGTACACAGATTTCATGAAAACAGTTCTAGGTGCTAAGGTAAGGTAAACAGAGATTAAATTATTCACAGGGAAAGATGTTGATAAATAAGAAACTCCTCAACTGTTTATATTTGTATGTGTGTTTATAGCTGGACCCCAAGTTCCGTAGTGCTTTGTTTAACCTGGCCTTAATGCTGGTCAATGATGTCAACCGTCCGTTGGAAGCAGTTCCGTACCTGGAGCAGCTGCTAACTGTATGTAGTTGGTTTGGGTTTTAATAAGTTATCAGCTATATTATAATTTATCTAAAAGCTTGATGTGTAAATTGCTTTGTATAAAAGTACACTGGTATCATGGGGATGGAAGTGTTACATGGAAGATACAGTGGAGATGCAAGTGTGAATGTTAGATGGAAGATGTAGAGGAGATGTTAGTTGTAATGGAGATGGAAGTAAGAGATGGCAGCTTGCACTCAAAGCTGTGGCAGGTTACCTGGCTGCAATAGTTTTTGTGTCACATCAGTGGCTACACTCAGCAGTTTTTTTAATGAATAGGTTGAATAGACTTTCTTTGTTGGCCAGGTGTAATAAGCTGTTCTCATACTAACTTGCTATGATTAGCATTCCTCAGGTCTTTTGGGTGCCATGCTTAGCAACATATCATAAGAAAGCACATTACATGGAAAAGATCTTTTAAATGTTTTAGGACTGTTCACTATACCAAGATGTTTCATTACTTTATATCAATAGTAGTGTGTCCTCAAATTAATGTAAATCCTAATGGTTGAAATAACTCAGAATGAATGTGTGTCTTTACACTTGTCTGTGCACACCTACAGCACTACCCAGATCACACTAAAGGCCTGATTTTAATGGGAGACCTCAATGTTAACCACCTTAAGAATCTGGATGCTGCAGAACAGGTAATCTTTGCGATGCTTTAAGAGACATGTGAGAAAGCTTGAGCACTAAGAGTTTCTTTCACTGTTTCACATTGCAGCATACTTCCTGATCCCTTTCTTGCCCAGTCTAGTTCAGTTCCCTTGTCTACACTTGTTTAATCTAGTTCAGTCCCCTTGTCCATTTATATCTTTTCCTATTTCTTGCATACTGACATTCATACCATTGGTTATGACCTTAGCTTCTCAACTCAGTCACTGGCTAATCGTGAAACATGATGCATTCAACCATCACTGGTTTATTAAAGCCTTATGCTTTCATCTTAACTTGACTGTGTTTATTGTCCTTTATTTCTTATCTTCTCTTTCACTCAGTCACTTAGTCTTTACCTTCTTTCCTTCACTTTTTTGTCTTTTACTTTTCCCCCCTTTCCCATTCCCTTGCTTTGCCCATTTGGTCGGTTTTTTTATATTATTGGATTCATTTATGAATTTTGTTTCCTTTATTTTGGGCCAGAACTTCAGAACCATTTTACAGCATGAGCCAAACAACGTGCAAGCTCATCACAACCTCTGTGTGGTGTATGTGGAGCGTGGTGACCTGCTTCGTGCAGAAAGATGCCTCGTTGACACCCTGGCACTAGAACCATCTGCAGATTATATCCGCAACCATCTCAACATCGTGAGGTCCCGCATCCACCAGATTCAACAGCGGCAACAGCAAAAGCAGCAG
This sequence comes from Pomacea maculata, assembly GCA_004794325.1. Lineage (NCBI taxonomy): Eukaryota > Metazoa > Mollusca > Gastropoda > Architaenioglossa > Ampullariidae > Pomacea > Pomacea maculata. The sequence continues at coordinate 272,062 of SRHC01003380.1, read as the reverse complement.
CAGCAGGCATCACCCCCAATACATCAGGAAATACCTCAAAGGACATCAGATTTTGACTCTCAGGAGCAGCCACAGAATCCACCACAAAGTCAACGATAGAAGCCTTACAGGCCTGGCAGAAAGCAGTCTGACAGAACTAACATTGGTCAGGGCCATACCCACAGTTCTCTCAACCTTACTTCTGATGGGAGATGATTGCGCCAGAGTGCTATCTTCTGAGAACCAAAGAGTGGAACAAGAGTGAGAAAAACAAGAAAAACAACAGTTTCCGTCAAATTTCTTGTGATCTTAGCAAAAGGGAGGGCCATTTTTTTATGGACAATTTGTGATACATTTTCTGCTGTGTGCAGTCAGCATTGCTTGTCTGTTGGCCATAGGGACTTAATGCAGATGTTTCAGTACTTCAGTGCAGGCAGGTATATGGTTCTCTGTATGGGTCTTCAGTGTGGACAGATGATGACTTTATGCTTATATTGATCCATTTATCCCTTGACTAATACCCGTCCTTGCCGAAAGCACATGGATAGATGTGGCAGCTGACAAGATCTGCCACTCTGGCCTGTCTTGAGCGGTGATGAATGCCACTCTTTCATATTTGTAAGCCAGTTCTTCCTCTGGCCACCTCATCATTGACCTTCCTCTGACCTCAGCATTGACCTTCCTCCAAGATACTTTTAAGGACAGTCTTTAACAGAATGTTGTGCTGAACCAGACCAGCTTATACTGCTTGTCTGTTCAAGTAGTGGTTCCTAGCGTCCTACAAGTGTGGTGACTGTGCTTCACACAAAGTCATTGGTTTTGTGCTACCTGTACAAGATCTGGAGTAGCCTCCTAAGGCACTTGTTCTCAAATGCCTGGGTTCTCCTCTCAGTATCAGCAGTCCATGTTTCATTCATACGGCAGGGTGGGAACTGCCAGGAACTTGTACAGTCATGTTGTAGTAAAACAGATGTTATTGCTGTGCCAGACTGTGTCCAGTCCTGATGCAGATATATGTTGTGGAGCTGCTATCTTTGGAGAGGGTGGATTCTGAGTATTTAAAGCTCTTTACCTCTTTGAGCCATACTTGTTCATGTCGATATTGCATCACTTCACTATGAACAGATGGGGACCATACTCAGATATTGCAGTACTACGTTTTTTTTTTACATTCAGTTGAATAATTTTCTGCTGAGTACAATAGACGTTGTATAAATAGTGTTTGTATGGTGGTGTGTGCACATACCGGTATACCTGTGCATGTATAATGTGCAAGAGAGTGAGCAAGAAATTCCATTTTACAGCTATAGGTGTCATCAGCTTTTTGAAATACAACTATGTACATGCGAGAGTTTTTAAACAAACAAAAGGAGAACCAGGTGGTTTGTCAAACTGATTAGGCTTTCTGATGGTTTCTGAGGACTGATAGTGGTCCCTTACGCTGCACCGTGTCTACGCAGATACAGTGCTGGGTTTATCCTGTCTGTACAACCTCCAACATCCCAACCATTCATTTCTTACCTTTGTCTCCTATAGTGATTTACAGTGGTTATGGTTGTTTTTAAATTTTTGCGTGTTGCTGTTTCCTTCAAGTTCTACTTTATTGTTTTTCTATATGTATCGTCAAACCTTCCTGATGTTCTGTTTTCTCTGCGCTTGCAAACCTGTGGTTTCATTCACTTCATTAAGTCCTAGACTACACTGTTCTAGAAGCTAAAAATTTATCACAGAAGGACTAATCCACATGAATAGCAAATGAAGTAGAAATGATTTCACCAGTTGGGTTTTTAAAAAAAATGTTTTAATGAATGCCTGGGAGATGATACTTGTACAAAGGTCTATTTCACAAACTCTTAAGATGACATAAGCCAGGAAGCTTGGTCTCAAGGTCAAGCAGTGAAACATTGGAACAGAGTGTGCTTGCAACTGTTCACCTGCCAGAATATTGGTGAGGATTCCCCCCCCCCCCCCCAAAAAAAAACATGCACATCCAGTTTGCCCTCCTTTGATATCAGCTTGATTAACTTTTCTACATACTTTTAAGCAGCTGTTGACTTTGGACATTTATTATTTTGAGAAAATCTCTCCATTTGCTTTATTTCTAGGTTCACATTGTTACCTAGTAACATATCAATTTGTACTGCTCTTGTTTTGCCAGATATAATGTGGATAAACATTACTCACTATTCAAATGTTCTTAATGATCCATACTGGCTTGATCAGTAAATGGGAAAGTATTTCAGAGATTTGTTTTATTAGCCATTTACTTTACACAAGTATTTTGTCTTTTTTTATTGCTGTTAGTCAGAGGGTCCTAGTGTGACAGTAGACCCATATGGCTACAGTGTCTAAGGCCATCCCCCTCCTGCAGACCTGATTTATATCCTTAATTCTAGTGTTTTTGCTCTCATACATGAGTTTACACATACATATCAGCTGGCACTGGAAAGTGTATGCTAAGATGGAACATACGTTTGTCAAGGCTGCAAGATGCATTGTTAGATAGTAAGATATCAAATTTGGATTTTTCTTTTTACATATCTGTATACAGTGTATTTAACTTCCGTCTCCATAAACCAGGATCTGTGTGGATCACCAGCACAGTCACATGGTGTAGATCATGCATGTAGTTGTAGAACTCTTCTGCCTGTTTTTTTTCATGCTGTTGCCACTTGGTCATTACAGTAATCTCTCACCTTTTGTGAAGGTTACATTCCAGAAACCCCTGCAATAGGTGAAAATCTGTGAAGAAGCAGCATTTTATCTATTTTATTATTAATGTATATTTTAAACCCTTCCCACACTCTTATAAACACTTCATACGCTCGAACACTTTCTACACTTTTGAGCCTACGTAATTTTAAGGTATAAAATCCTAGATGGGTACTCACCAGTGAAGTACACAACTTAAATAATGTGATATAGCAAAAACTCCACAATGCAAAATTTGATTTTTTTCCCCCAAAAAAAATTCGATACACTGAAGCCACAATAAGTGGACTGCGATATAACAAGGGATTACTGTATTAGCATAACCTTTCTTCCTGTTTCTTTCATGCTGTCACGTCTTGATCATTATTAGCATCTGTACTTGTCTCTCCATTTGTTTTTGTTGGAAGGCTTTTCTATTTTTTTATTTTACCTTTTATAAAACCTTTATCAGTGTGATTGCTATGTGTTAGTTACACTTGTGCTGACTGATTTTTATATCAATTGTCTTGTCAAAGGAGATGGTAGTTTACAACAAATTTTGTTTCTATGCTTGGTCTCTTTGTAAAGAACAGAGTAATAGGTTAACATTGAAAGCTGAGTGGAAGATTACATACAAAAGGAGTGGGTCTAGTTCATTTAAAGATATTAACTCTCCAATCAATGTTTCATTCAAGAGATAAAAGCCTTTGAACACCACAGTTTTTGTGTAGTTTTGGAAAGATGTTGAGACATTTCTCAAGACATCACAAATGCTGATTGCAGCATTCAGTGAAGTCAGGCGTGTGAATTTTGGTCAATCATTGAAAAAATCAAGAAAAAAAAATGCTACATATCTTTGTGATAATTAATAAAGCTGTATGTTTTGCTAACCTGCTAGCAAGTTATAAGCTTAATTTCATTTTTGATTTTTGTTAGCCATTAAATGGCATGTACAAAAAGTAACATTCCATTCATATATATACAATCTCATCCTCTGATCACCATCCATTCAAAACAAAGATGGCAACAGGACCAAAACTTGTTGCAGTATTTGTGTGCTCTTGTTTGTGTTAAATACCCTTAGTACAATTGTTTTTTGACTGTGATCTTCCCAAACATCCAGCACCTGTCTACTGGTTGACAGGATGGCCCTTCAAGGACTTATCTTACCACTGACAACTACTATCAGACTTACAAATCTCTGAACTGAACTCATTTTTTTTTTCTTTTTTATCTTTGTTGATGGTGGTTTTAATATTGCAAACTAAGTGTTGCTACCATTCAAGTCCTCAGATTAGGCTGTTTCACTGTTTCAAACACTTTTGCTTAGTTTGCCACTTGCATGAGATTGCTTTGTGTACTGCTAAATATCAGTTTGCCCATCTGAAGCATCTTAGGGCAGACTGCAGTCCTATATTTCATCACTGACAAATCAACCAACACATAAATTGTAAAACATATTTATCAATATCTGCATGGACCAATAAAGTATTGACATCATTCGAGCACATTATATCCATTCAACTGGAAAATGCAGAACAATCCACCTTCAAATGCTAATCTTTTCTGACACAAGATGGCAGTTATCACATTTCCAGCAGACTGCCTAAGAGAGTGAACATGAAGCCTTCATATGGTAGTAATACAGCTCTGCCTCCCACAATGAATGCAGCTTCAACTTTTAACAAGAAATTTGCAAAATTTCTTTTTTCACCATAAAATCCTCTCCAGCATTACTAAAATAAAATCACTGGTAACACAAAGACAACAGAGTTAAGGTAAATGGGAAAAGTGGCTAAAATAACCAATGAAAGTCAGGGAAAGGCGCTTGTGAAGCATGATGGGTTCTCTGTGGTGTGTTATACTATCAATAACATGCTGCTTTGAGTGTACATTCATGCACTTCTAGTGATGTCTCTCCACAAAGGCCAAGAGGAAAAAGTGCAAACTGTACTCAGATCTGTAAGTGCTGCACACAAATGAATTCAGTCTTTCCATAAAAATCTATTCCAATGTCCCATCCTTACAGTTTGCACTAAAACATGTGCAGGTACATCACCATCACCGTCACCCTCAAGTGTTGTGCTTGATCCTGTGGTTTGCACTGAACCTGCCACTCAAGCAAGACAGGCCCCAACAACCTCTTTATGGACAGTGCCTGTATGATACTGTATAAAGGTTGCAGGCTTGAGTTTCCTCAACTGTACACAGATGTACCACTCAAGGTCCAGACGTCAACTGTTCTACACTGCAGGGTGATAGTGGAGATCATACTGATGGCAAGATGTTGATAACCTGATGCGTTAGCATGCTTCCAGTAGTGTTCTCCTCCATTGACACCTCTACTTTATACATCTCGCCGTTGATCTCCAGGTAGTCGCCAGTTGTCAGGCTCATCAGCTGTTCAGCAGACAGCTGCAGGCCGTCCGGCGCTTCCTCTGTTAAGGTTGAGATGGTGGAGGGTGGAACTCCTAGCATGGCAGCATCATCTTCAGAGATTGTGGTGGCCTCTGTAACGTCCTCCAGCAACTGGCTTTCCTCAATCTCCACCACCTCCAGAGGTTCAGTCTTGGGCGTAACCAACTGTTCAACCACCCCCAGCGTGGAGGGGTCAATCACCAATGTGTTCTGCTCGTCCGAACCCATCACCTGCACAGAAAAGCATATGTCAGCTGGAAAAGCTTTTCAAGACCAGGAGAGACAAAGCTTATGTTTGTCAATGTGTATCAAGAAAAGAAAATATTTACAACTTCACAATCAGAACATTACGGCTTGTGTTACTAGATAACATATACACTCACACCCCACCCCCACCACCACCACCACCCACACACCTGCACCTGTTCCTCCACAAGAGTGTCCGTCTCCACGACACGGTGCTGGGCCAATGCCTGAAGGCCTTGTATGGCTTCTGCAGCTTCATGCTGACTTAGCGACTGTGCACTGAGTCCCTCTACCACTTCTGGCCCTGCATCCACAATCAGTGGTCCTTCTACACCAGCTGTTTCTGGATTGGAGACTACCATGGCCAAGTCCTCCATCTTGACAATGGCTGGCAATGAGGCGGCACTATTGCCTGTCTCCAGGCTTCCATCATCACGACTCGAACCTGTCTGCTTTCGCAACAAATCACACACTGCCAAGTCATTTGTAGTGGCATTCTGATTCAAGCATATCTTACTGCAGTCACAATGCATAACAGTCATTTAAATATCATCCTGATTCAAGTATGCCTGACTGCAGGGTAATGTGTAGCAGTCATGTAACAGAGACAATGTGTAACAGTCATGTGTAGTGAGATCCTGATTTAAGCAAGTCTGACTAAGTCATAGAATGTAACACTGTCAAAGCCCCCACAAGTGTGACTACGGATGTCAAGATGGTGTCACTTTAAACCCATTCTCTACAGACCACAACCCTCAGATACAAACTTCTTCTCAACCATGGTAAAGTCAAAAAACACATCACACTGTGCATAAATAAATGAATAGATAAGGAAAGAAATTGTTGATAACTTAAGAATTGTCCTACTATGGATTACTTCCCTTAGGAAGCTGAACTAGTCAACCAATCAGGTGTTATATTTGAAAGTAGTCAATGAGTCAGGTGATAAAAATTGCCAGTGATCATGACCTTGCTCTCATCAGTGATGGTCTCCAATATTGTTACTAATACAAGGATGTTATCATAACCTCTCACAATACACTACACCGGGGAAGGGGGAGAAAGAAGAAAAAAGTAGAATGAAAACAGAAATGCATGCTGCAAGTGGACAATGAATATCACTGTGTAATAACCCTGTTCAACAGACAATGAATATCAGCCCTGTGTAGCAGTCAGTCAGTATCAACCCTGTGTTGTAAACAGTATCAGCCCTGTGGGGTTAAAGCAGGATGACTAATGTCAGCACAAAAACTCACCTGTGACACTGTGGTGATGACCTCCCCTAGTACCAGGTCACTAACATCATTGGAAGGATTCTGAAGTTGAAGCGTACTGACACTGGTGCTGCTAAATGTGTCATTGGTGACAAAACAGGTCGTTGTACCATCATCTCGCAAGATAATTTCAATATGATGTTTCTTGCGCATATGCTGTAGGCAAAAAATAGTTGTTATATTGTCTCCTATTGTTCTACTCATCATGACTCACTGTAAATGCTAAATGCTTGTTGTAAGCAAAATTTAAGCATAAAACAAAAGGCAACTGTCTTAGAGGAATGTCTCTTAAATAAATATTAATAAACCTCAGTACTCAAAAGCAACAGAATGCACAACTTCTGTAAAATGTCTTGCCTGGAATAGGTTGCGTCGTTTGGGATTCATGTAGCGGCAAAGAACACAAGAATAGACATGAGATGGTGGTGATTGGTCAGTCGTATTGTGCTTCCGCATGTGTACCAGCAAATTTTTTTTGCTGGATGTGCGAAAATCACAAACCACACAACTGAAAGTTGAGCCTTGTTCAGCAGGCATGATGTCACGGTGCTGTCAAATGGAGGGGGAAAAAAAAAAGACATAAAAACAAGCATGACACAGACCTCTTGAACATGGCAACTGACAACAGATATATTGTACAACTGACGTGCGAATAAAACAAGAAATATGATACTCAAATGCTACTGTGCACTAGGCATTATCAAGATCTCTTGTCTACTATGGCATTCTGCAAGACTCAGCCATGCATGTGGAGCACAGGACTTTTCTGGCAGACATTAGTGCCTATCCAGTATCTCATCTGTCACCATTACTGCCTACCCAGTATCTTATCAGACACTTATTGAGGAATGCAGTTTAAATCTCTGATAAAATTAAGAATTTCAATAATCTGACTCAACAACAAGAGCATAAATGAGTCTGTTTACATCGCATTACTTTGTTATTTCATTAATTTTTTTTATTTGGTTGGATATTACTACTTACTGTCTGATAAGTGGATCTGTGACCAGTCTGTCTATATATTACTGTTGTACATGAGTGTATGAGTAGCTGCTTTATTAGTTTGTTTTGATATTTTACATATACTAATAAATGTAACTTCTTTATTATATACTGTTTTGAATGGGCAAGTGATGATTGTGAGGTGACCTTTACTGAAGACCTCCAGTGGTGCATAACTTCCACAAGGATAAACAACTATTGTCATTGTCACAGGTTTGTTTGTGTATGGTTTTATCAAAACCTTTTCTGCACAAGTTTTGTTGCACTCAAAGACTCACCTGCGTGTGAAGGTGCTTATACAGGTTGATAAGCTTCGCAAATTTCATTGTGCAGTGATTGCAAGCAAAGATTTTTTCATCTGATGAGTAATCAGCCTTGTCAAGTGGTCTCTGTCCAGATGTCTCTCCCTCACCTAAAAGAAGAAACTTCTAAGATGCATTGGAATTCCACCTTTTTGCACCAATAAATGTGCTGTTAACATATGAATGTCTTCATGCACATTATCCCATATGATTAAAATGCAGGTGAATGTTTTATACATATGTATACTATATGATTTAAGTGCAGGTGAATGTTTTTATGCATTTATAGAGAAGCCTCACCTCCCACTCTGTGAGTCAGGCCCTCCTTTCGGGGCCGATGTTTCCGGACAATCTCAATGTTGTGTACAGAGCGCATGTGTCTAAGGACATGTTCTTTCTGTGAGCCTCGATAGTCACACATGCCACACTGAAATGGCTTCTCCTTGGTGTGGATAAACATGTGGCGACGCAAACGACTCTCGCAGTCAGTCACAAAACTGCACATCTGTGGCCACATCAGGAAGTATCTATTAAGATCAGTCTATTCATAAAATCTATGTGTATACCAACTGCACTTCTATGGCTACACTAGGCAAAAACTATTTAGATCAATCTATTTATACAATCCATATGTTCATCTGTAAAGCTCCATATCTATGGTCACATTGGGAGACAACTGTTTAGTACATAATTATACAATCCACATGGGCAAAAAATGTAAATCTGTGGCTACATCAGGAGAAATAAATATAGCATAAAGACTGCTAAAAATGACATCTGTTTATTTTATATAAGTAATTTTCAAGATATCAGTGAGGGACGAGGACCTAATCTAGGATAAATCAATTGAGTCAATGCATAATATTTTGCAATATTTTTCCACTGATGATGAGATACTTCCATCCACATCTGAAATGAATTAAGCTATTTCATACCTGACAGAATAACTTTAGTTCTGGACCTTTGGTGTGAAACTTTGCATGCTGTCGCAGGTCACGCTTGCTCATGGCGACAATGCCACACTCCTTGCAGGTGAAGGCAGCAGCTGCCCCAGTTCCATCTCCCTGCGATGCATGTTTACGCTTTAGGTGCACCTTCAGGTCTGGGTTCTCATTAGCACAGATGTAATCGCACAGTGGACACTTGACCTTTTTCTCCTACAAACAAGATGCATGCAGTTGTGACAATGTGTAAGTCTGTGAAATGAGTTTCACACATCATCAAGAGTGAAAATGAAGATTTCATGTGCTTTTCAAGGGTCCTTCTAACTCCCTTTCAAGAAGGCATAAGAGACAATGCATGATTTTGTCAAGAACCAATCACTCTTCTAGTACACAGATACTTTTGTCAAAAATGGGCAAATATCTACTTTCCCAAAAAAATAATCATACACAAGTATCAGGAGGTCTGTCCCAACCAGTATGGATCCTTTTCAAATGAACACACACTGTAGCCAAAAGAAAAATGCTATTTTGAGAAACCGAATTTTTAAAATTAAAGTTGAACTAAAAACAGCCACTTACAGTGCTTACATCTTGTACTGGGTATTTAACCAGCATTTCAAGCATACAAAAGTTGTTTTACTATTATTTGTCATCAAAATGTACATTTTTTTACAAAAATATATCTAAATCATATGCATTATATGTCAAAGTACCAAGTCTGTTGTTATCTCAAATTCAACCACAGCTACCCACAGTTGCTATTTTCTGGAGTTGCTTTTGACCTTAAACATAGATATTACAGTCAGCCAGTTGCATTTGCACAGGTAGAATAACATAAGCATACAATTCACTGCACATGACTTAGTTATACAGGCATGACAATGTAAGTGCACAATTCACATTGCTGTTTTACATCCTTTCCAATAAGCAAAGACAAGTAATTTGAGCCCAAAGTACAGCTATTAAACACAAGCTATCCAATGAATGAGAAGCTCTAACATTCTGCTAAGCCAGCAAAGCAACTGTACCTCATGTCTGTACTTGATGTGTCGCTCAAGGTGGATCTTTTGCCGAAAGTTAAGGCTACAAATGCTACACTTGTAGTTGCGCAGATCTGCATGGATAGCCATATGGCGTTTGAGGTTACTGCTAGTGGCAGCACTGTAATTGCACACACCACACTTGTGAGGTCGGATGCCTGCAAATGTCAAGAGACCAGTATGTTACTTACCGCTCTGTACACAGCAGCTATAGCCATGCTAAAATTACAATAGAAATAGTGTACAAACGCCGTCTTAACAATAACTAAATACACACACAAAATCCTTGAATGTTTCTATGGATGCAAATGTACACACAACCAGATACAATGGAAAGGGAGTGGGAGAGAAAAAGATCTAATAAACAGCAAAAAGAATGGATGTAAAGAAAGTAATGTGTAGTTAATTATCTCCCCTTGAGTACTCACTCATTGTACTCTACCCACAAGTCTGCTGATGACTCATTTTATTCTTCAGTCACAGATGGGGGACAGTGGCAAAGAGAGAAGGAATCTTAATCATATCATTGGGCAAGTAGCAAAGACAATTTACTTAAAAATCGTATTCCTTCTTTAAAATTACCCAATGACATGAACAGATGAGAATAGAGAATAGATGGAGGGCTGAGGCCTGGGAAGCTGTCAGAATGACCCTGGGTCCACTCCTCTGTGTTTGCAAGCCAGTTCTTTCTCTGACACTTCCTGATCAATACCCTTGCAAGGAACCTCAGGGAGTGTTATGCCAGGCTATATAGTCAAATCCAGACTTTCTGTGCATCACCTGATTGCCATGAGACAGGGTTCTTGGTGTCACATAAAAGCGGTGATCATGCTGTGTACAAAGTCTTTTTACCCTTGGGGATGGCAAAGGCTGCTTTTACAGTCAAGGCTGTGCTGCGCTCCCAGTCACTAAGTCACTAAGTCTCCCAGGGTATCATTCTTTTTTGGGGGGGTTCTTAGTAAGGGAAGGAACTCATGGGCTGTCAATTTAGTTGCTACTAAGAGTTATTCTTAAAGTCATGTCATCAGGTAAAGCTGAAGAAAAAATCAATAGCAAGAGTCTATTTACACGATTTTACAACCAACTCACCAAGATGTTTGCGTTTATGCTTGTAGAAGTTAGCTTTCTTTGTCGTCTTATAGTCACAAGTAACACAGGTAAACACACCTGCCTCATCAACACTGTAGTAAGATGGGTCATCCTAAAATAAAAGTAAGAGATAGGGTTCATTCCAACCATAAGAAAACAAACTGGATTCTTGCTAGCCACACTAAGATACATAATCTAAAGATGACATGATAATACAATACATGAATCTAATGACAATGAACATATGCTTCAGCCATACATTTACAGACAAGAATTTACTGTCAATATATTCATGGACACAGTTTACTCTATGAGACTATCATCATGAACCTAATGTGCCATATCTGTGGCTGGACTAAAAGTGAGGTTAAAAAAAGCTACACAGTTGTATCATATCAGAGATTATAATAAAAGTGGTTAGACAGCTAAACAATTGCCTCATATCAGAGATAATAATCAAAGATGCTATTGGCCAAGGCAGAACAGCAGCAGGAAAGGAATTATCTGTTAAGAGCCTACCTCCAGCCTGTCACGTGAAGGGATGATGTGCTGTTTGACAGTACTCCCCTCGGGCAGATTTACCACAATGTAGCGCTCCCTGACCTCTGTCACATCCCCGCTACCCCCACTGCTACTCTCCTCCTGCCCATCATCCCTGACAACCACCTCCACAGGCTCCATCTCCTCTTTCTCTTTTTTCAAACTCAGTGGATCATCAGGTCTCGAGAGGCTGCTGATGCTGGGTGGTTGGACACGGATAGTTATGACACTTCCTTCAGCAGGACTATTGGGAAAGAGAAAACTGCTTCAGAAATTTGAGTAAAGAACAAGGTACTCCTCACATACATTCTCACATAGATGCTAATCTAATTGTGTGTATTATGTTTGTCATACATATGTGAGTCTTTGTTCTCGTGCTATCAACTCAACCCCAATGACACATTCTAAGACTTAAATTAGTTTTTAAAAAACCCACAATCATAATAATCACTAAAAATGTCCTCGTGAAGAGTATCTTCAGCACAGTAACCTGTTCTTAAAAGGGACAGCATTTCTTCTCCATTCGACTCCGTTGACAGAGCTCCTACTTTTCATTTACTAGAAAGATGTAAAAACTACAGATCTGCATCTAATCTCCTGAAGAATTAGAAGTACTTACAAGTACTTATTTCTTCTCTTTCGCTATTTTTGTCTTCACTGGAATATGTATTTCAAAGTAACACAACAGAAAATTGATTCAGTTTCTAAATGCAGTTTTGGTTGTTTCTTTTTTTTGCATGATTAACCTTAAGTAAGAAAAAATCAAAATTGTGTTATTCACAGTGTTTCTCTGTCATGATTTAGTTGGAACACTTTAATTATGAAATATAAAGACTCCCCCTACATACACACACTCTCTCTCTTTCCAATACCTTTTTCGATGGTAAGGAGTTTGGGTTCCACTGGTAGAAAACTTATTCTGTGAGCTTCCCAATGTTATAATAGAAGATATGCCCTTTCTATCTGTATAGGATGAAGTGGCTAGAGGTGAGCTGTTCTCTCTAGTTACTGAAGGTTTCCCAGTAAATGGTGCATTTGTGAAAGTGGAACCATTTTCATTAACCTTGTCTGTAGATAAGACAGCTTGAACATTAGTAGCTTCATCTTTTTCAGCTGCAGCAGCAATGGTTATTTTTTCCTCCTGCTGTGTGTGCTGATTTTCAGAGGGTGATGATTGACCAGTCATGTCTGAATGTTCTGGAAGAGCAATGTCTGTTTCAACACTACATATGTTGACCACTTCCTCTTGTACCCTTGGTCCTTGATGTGGTTCTGACATGTCAGTTACCTCCACTGATTCCTTCAAAAACACAAACAGCACTGTTACCCAGCTCTGGGTGTTATACACAGTGTTAGGAGATCACCTATTGTAAGTTTCTCTGGTGGGCATTATTTTATGTATCTTATCCTGCTCTGGGTGTTATTTTATGTAAAATACAACACATTGTTAAAAATGCCTGCTATTTTCAAGAATAAGATAACACCTCAGTGTGCAGTTAATGCCTGTAATGAAGAATGAAGCAGTACACTGCTGAGTGTGAAGCTGAAAAAATACTAGAATACTCTCCTTCCATTCTTACAAAGCAACATTTTGCCACGTGTCATTGATAATAAAAACCAGCATGTACCTACTGTCTTGACTTCTCCTTTATCATGTCTGACATTTATCCCATATACAATCTATACATGTATTGTGGGACTTCATCCTGTCTGCTACCATTTATCTCACATGTAAACTGTACATGTACTGTGTGAGTGCATCTTTGCCCAAAGCAGATTATGTGTAAAACTTGTAACCTTCACCAATGCCATCTAACAAGGTCGGTTATATTGGCTATATTTTAGTGTTGTTAACTCACCTTTGGTAGATTTCCCTGCTGTTTAACTACAACTGACTGTGCTGCTGAATCCCCAGATAACATAACAATGTGTGTCTGGCTGTCTTCGGATGGCTGTGATAAGAGTTGCAGTTCACCACAAGCCGTCTCTGCACCGCGTGTTTCCTCAGAGACAACTTGCTGCAACGATGCGCTGGTACTCACCCCTGAGGCCCCTTTATAAGACTGCATGCCCTTGGTCTGTTCTGCAGCTGTGCATTGCGATGAAGGAAGGGGAGGTAGACGTTGCACTGGATTAACAGTCTCTACAACATCTTCTACCGACTCAACAGCATTTTTATGTAGCTCAGCAATGATAACTGGAATTGTTTTGCTATGATCAACTGTCATATAAGACATCAATAAATCGTCTTTTTCAGGAACGTTCTTTTCCGTCACAATGATCTGCCCTACACCAGGACTGACCACCTGATCAGACTTTGCACTGCTACTTTGCCTCATCTCCCTGGGTTGGATGGAAATTTTTGCTGCGCCTGGAAAAGAATCTGGTGACAAGTGACTATCTTCTCCAATCTTTTCAACAACCCTTCCAGGTGACACACTGGTAAGTGTCTTATCTTTGACCAAAGGAACATCAATGGCATCACCAAGAGTTCTAGTTATCAAAATATTCTGGTTTGTTTTCAAGAGAGATATTTGTGCTGGTGACGTCAACTGCACAGAGTGTGAAACACGGTCATCTTCTGTGTTGTTAAGATCACTTGACTGCAACAAAGTATTACTCTTTTCTGAGCTCCTTGAAAGAAGACTGATGCCCTGAGCTGACTTTTTAGAGACTTGAACATACAACAAACCAAGTTTTTGCTCCAAAGTACTCTCTTTTGCTTTAGAAGGGCTTGACAAGGTCTCTGATCTTTCAGAATTTTGCCTCACAGATTTTGAATCGGTCAGTACAGAAGTATCTTGGACAGCTCTGGAGGATACAGCCAGCTTTCTTTTATTCACTGCTTTAACATTTCTTGGCATGGAAAAATCTTCTTCTATCTTTGCCAAAGTGCTGAAAGAAAAACAAGTATCAGACATCTTAAATGTCAAGCTGTGGCTGGCCACCAAATGAATTAGTGTGAGATCTCTCAGCAAATAAATTAGTATGAGATTTCTCAGCAAAAGAATGATGGAGGAAAAATATAGGGTACTCTGCATTTGCAACAACTGTTACGTCCTGAAAAAAAACCTGGAGGTCTAACTGAATAAGGAAAAAAGCCAAATAATTGTTGATAAAGAAATCAGCATATCTGTCACTAGTTATATCATAGAGATTAGTTATTCTGCCTAGATGTCACTGAGGTATGTCATGGTGATAACCAATTCTGCTTAAATGTTACTGGATATGTTATGGTGACAACTCTTGCTGCTCATCACTAATTACACCTTTTCCTATTGGCTAATCCCAAGAAACTGCTTGAAGCATGTCCACCTCACCAAAGGTGAAGGTGAGGTGGACATGTCCAATAACAGATCTAACACTAATACAATTCTAGCGTTAATATATGCATCAAACGAATTCTGAAATGAAATATTTACTTTCGTTTCTACAGAAATTTTTTTTAAACTTATTACAATTTTAAAATGTTTTTTTTTTAAATATCCACAACTACAGACACGATTCAATGGACACAGGAGGCATATTGCCTCAAAGAAAGTGCAAGTGAACATGGGCAGGTTAGCTAGCTCAAACCAACACTAGAACTTAATGGAATATATGATGGGAATAAACAACACACAAAAAATAATTTTTAAATGGTTTCTACAAAAATATAAATAATAATATGTGGTACAACTACATTTCTGACTAGCAAACATACAGAGCACATGTTTGTACATGTATAAACGTGCACATACACACATTTAAAAGCATGTATAATTACTTTCTGCTTACCTTCTTTCAGGTTTACAAGTTACACTATCACCTCCTTGTGCCTTGTACTTAAGTTTACCAAGTTTCTTATCATCTGAAAAACAAAAACCAAAGTCATATACTATTACTGATAAAGTGATCAGTTATATCCTTTACATGAGATATCAGATTCTTGACATTTACCTAAATCAGGTTTTTCAAACATGCTGCCTGCCGGCATCCTCAGTTTAACATGCCTGATCTAGATGGTTCATTTATAGGACTAACAAAGAAGTTTACCTTTTGGGGCAGCAATATACAAGCAAAGCATCCTCCAACTCTTGGGAATGTAAATACTGACTTACATCATTCTATGATCTTAGACACTCAAGAAATGTAACCTGAATATATAAATCTAAACACTATTTAATAACAGTTATTGCAAGATTCATAGGTTAAAGGTTTTATTATCTGCCCTCAGAAATCTGGTTTTGACACTGTGTCTGGTCAGTCGCAGGCTCAACAGCTTAACAACTGGAGCCAACAAACAGATGTCAGACACTTCAATTTTGCGCAGTGTTTAGTCATCACAGAGCAGCAGGTGGTACAATCCTCACAAAACTAAGGCTGCGAAGCAGGCAATGAAAGATACCCACACACTAATTGGCATATATCAATAGAGACATCTAATAAAAGCAACATAGATATTCAACATACTAATATTTGAACAGACACCAGAAAGACATCAACACAGACATTGACATAAAAGACAACCGATCATAACAAACAGGTCATGACATGAGACTAGCCATGTCACGTTTTACTGATATACTGTAAGCAGTAACAATAGCAATCTATTTTTAATATATTTATTAAAATTTAAATTGTATAAAGTCACCATTTCTATCATACTCAGGGGACATTATTTGAATAACAAACATTCCCATTTCTTTCTCAATAAAATATTAAAAACAGGATAAGATTTAAAAAAAAAAAGGTAAACCAATTATCCATTCCATAATTTACAAAACAAATCATCTGTCATCTATTGCGCTGAAAACAAGATCAGAAATACAACCCTAAAAAGATAATTATTTGCCAACAGATCTTGCCTTCTCTAGCTACTGCCCACAAACAGAAAGTAACACAAAGCATACCTGGCATATCCTCTTTTATCTTCCTGCGACCAAAGTCTACCTCCATATCCTGGAAGCGCCGGTTGGGTACAACACCTCGTCCACTGCGACGTGGAGTAAATGCATCCTTACACATGTTTACTTCTGTATGGACAGGCTCAGCCTGATCAGGTGAGTGAGACTTGACTGCTGGAATATTTTGATTCCTAAAGACAGCTGTCAGCAGACAAAATTTCTTGTAAAATGGTTTTGACCTGATGTCAACAGATGGGATCATATAGAGAGCATCACAGAACAATAAAAATTTTCTGCCTCACTGCAGGGTAAAAACTGTGTTATCTCTGCAATACAGTGTTCCCTCGCTACTTTGCGGTTCATATATCGCGGATTCACTACTTCGCGGTTTTTTTGGTTTTTTTTTAGTGAAGTATCTATCGATACTTCCGCGCTTCTACAAAATACCATAGATACTTCAACAGGAAAAAGACGAAAAATGTAGCTATATTTGTATTTCTATTAAAATAACATGGTTATTTTGTAGATAGAAAGAAAGAAATAATTGTGTATGAGAAATCCATTGCTATGCGTAAGCGACGAGCCATGATAGTTATCTCCCATCTCGCAGCCAGTTCGCATCAGTTTTTTTGGTTTCTCTGAGTAAAGTTATAATTTTTTTACACTAATTTGTTATTGTACTGTATTAATACCTTGATTACTATATTACTTTACACTCACATGATATTGTTTTACATGTATATATTATTATTGCATGTATGACCCTACTTCGCGGAAATTCGTTTATCGCGGCTGATCATAGCACCTATCCCCCGCGATAAACGAGGGAACACTGTATACTATTTGCCCTCAGAGACATGGGCTTGACAATGAGTCTGCAACTCATTGGCCCAACAGCTCAAGTGATGTTGGAACCGACAACTAGAAATCAGACACTTAAATTTTGCATAGTGTTTAGTCATTACAGAGCAACAGGTGCCAAATACTTCATCAATCAGAAATGCTAAATACCAGAAGTGAAGAAGAAACAAATGGCAGAGGCCAGCTGAGAAATCCAACATTTGTTCTGTACAATGGTTAAATGAACTGCTTATGAAAAAATACTACTGCTGTGCTCACCTGAGTTTTGAGGCACCAAACCATCGCTGACCAATGCTTTTTGAAGTCTGTCATCCTGTTTTTCGCTGACTTCCAAATTTAACTGCTTTAATTCAGTACCTTTTTCTAAAGGCCCTTCATGCTGTATTACAGTGATTGCACATGTATTTTTGCTATTACAAGATTTGTCCATCAGCTTGGGCTGTTTTGATGCAGTTTCATCTTTTCCACCAACTTCTGGACTCTGACCAGCCAAATTTTTGCGTGGCCTCCCCCTCTTTCTTGTAGTGGCTGATCCTCCAGATGTGACAGTTGCAGTGTCTATGCCAATACCCACTTTTATGGCAGCCGTCTTCACCTCAGCTGTTTGTAAGATGCAAGGGGCAGTTTCTGTGCTATTAGCGCTTCTCACAGATGTGTCATTAGAGCTTGATGCACCAGCCATACTTCTTTTTTCTTCCTCAAAAATAACCTTGCTCTTGCCTGCATGTTGACTGCTACCTGCAAGCACAAATCTTCATGATACTTGATAGTAGGCCTTTTGTAAAGCTACTAGTTTTAATTGCCATTTCTTTTTCTGGTCTACGCAGTCAAAATATTCTGCACTGGTACTCTATCTCGTCTCTGCTGGTGTAAATTAAAACACTATTAGCTGAAAATCATCGTATGGCCTCCCTGTAGCCAATTCAACAGATATCAAGTACATGTCGGATAACTTTAGGATGACTTGTCTTGGAATTACTAAATTTCATTTGTAAAATATAGTGAAGAGATGTGCTATTCTGCTTCTAATTGCTTCGGTCTTTGCCTATGTAACTGGTAGCGCAGGATTTTTTTTTAAAGGTATCCCTATGCAGTCAATTCCAGAACATATGGCTGGTCACTATAAAAATTTAATTACAGGCAGTCCTCGGGTTACGTCAGCCCCGCGTTACGATGTTTAAGCCTTGTTTTGACTTACGTGGTTTTGCGTCGTAAACATTGTAATGCGAACTTT
Source organism: Pomacea maculata (assembly GCA_004794325.1). NCBI lineage: Eukaryota > Metazoa > Mollusca > Gastropoda > Architaenioglossa > Ampullariidae > Pomacea > Pomacea maculata. The sequence goes on along the minus strand of SRHC01003380.1, from coordinate 253,556 downwards.
GTGTTTCATTTTATTATTAAACATATTTTATGTGTGTTTTTTTATATTTACTGTGTTATGATAGGGTAAGTGCTTACAGTATGTTATTTACGTGCAGTATGTAAACTATGTACGTATGTTCAAACTTACAGTGAAATTTGGTTTATGACGCGACATGGGAAAGGAACAACGTAAGTCGAGGACTGCCTATATATATTGTGACTAACAATGACTACTGATGTCACTGGACTGATGATGATCTAATCAAAAATATTTTTCTAAAGCTTTCTGAATTTTAAAAAAGTAATCTTGATGGACTAATAGTACCTTTCACACCAGTGACACCATGGGCACTTGTTTGCTTTGCTTTTTGTCCTTGTGGCATGACCTAGCGAATGGAATAAACATCTTTGCAAGTGAATATGAATTAAAGTAAAAACACTAATAATAATAAAAAATGCAAAATTGTAAAGTGCATACTCACACTCCTAAGGAGCATGCTCTTAGAGCTTAAAAACGAAAACGAAACATGCACAGCATACAAGTTATAGGAAAACAAATAGCATATGAACTATGAAAGAATAAACAACCTACTAAACAGAATAAAATCAAACATGGAAAACACAAAGAGGAGCCAAATAACAAGAACAAGAGCTAAGAGTAACATTGCAAAATGGTGTGATAAAGGACTAGAATTTTGGGAAATGTTAGGAGCAATAACACTACAAATATTTAACAAAATGCTCTGGGTAACAGACGAATATCTTACTAATTTTGGTTAATATCAAATAAATTAATGATAACTTTCTGCTGCACTGAGGGCTTAGCAGATAAATTCTAAAGCTTAAAAAGTATTTCACAGGACATAAATTGTCAAGAGAAAACTTTAACTCTCAAACCAAATTAGCCTGCAACACACAACATGTCTACTACTAAGACACCTAATCAAACTCTAAATAGATTTTACAAGGCCCCGTTCACTATAATTACTAAAAAGTACTAACAATGGAGGATGAAAAACGTTCCACTTACTCGATGATCACTTAGATTGAAAGGTTACTGAAGGTAAATTATGCAAAAAACAGAAATAACTGAAGCATTTATCTTATAAATATGCAAACACTTATACAGGTTATTGCTAAGTAGAAAATGCACTAACTCATTTGCAGTACTGTTAACGATTATCTTGAGACCATTTAATGATGTCGAGCTGTAAACAATGGTTGATACATGTAGTGCAATAGACAGGGTCCGCCATTTGCAATGCCGAACAGCGCGTTTCTGCTGAAAATCTTCACTAGCACTCCTCTCAATGAGTGAAGCTCCTTCCATATTTCTCATACTCTAATAACAAAACAATGAAAGTCAGCTAAAATCGAAACGAGAAGTGTCGGAGGAACACCTCGAGATTGAAGAGTTCGAGAATCTCCTACACAGGAGGAAGGAAATACAATATGGCGTCTTCTACCTCCGCAAGTGAAGATTAAATTTCAGCTACTTTCCCCTAGAAATGGAATGTTACACATATAAGAATCAATACTAGATGTGTTTATAACAACAAACAGTATTTATTTTCTGCAAAAACAATAAAAATATACTTACATTGACATATATGAAGAAATTATATCTTTGGGTTTTAGGTGGCTTGATTGGCGGCGATGACGACTTCACTGAGCATGCGCATAGTTTGTGGCGCCCAATGCGCGTTGGTGTGTGTGAGTGTAAACGCTGGGTTCAAACTTGATGGCAGCATGTTAGGAATGCGCTATTGACACAAATCAACCACAAACGTAAATTATTTTGTCCAGTAGGTTTATACACTAGTATGCTACGTCTGTCCTGTTCCCCGACTAATGAAGTCAAGGGACTGGACCTACTCAAGTCATTGTTTTGGGTGACGACGAAGACAGTATTTTTATACAGGGTTTAAATCCTGAAATATTTCCTTTAGTGCATTGCAATTTATGTTTCCAAATGCTAAAACGTTTAGCAAATTTAGAAATCAGCGATGGCTCCGGTATTTGTTGATCGTACACAGAAGCTATTAAGAAAATTACTTCTGATCTCATCGAATTTCAAAAAGTATTTGATCTATCACTGAAAATCTTCAACTTAAAAATGTGTCTCTTTGATACATCATTACCACCTTGACATGTTCATTGTTCGCACTGCTACTGAAAAAAAATTTAGACATGAATAGGTATTAAGAAAAGTGACTAAGAGCCAGTCTCTCAAGCTAGAGAAGCTATATATATTTTTTAGGCACTTAAAAATCAATGTAACTACTTTTCCAACAATAGTTTACACACGAAACGCACAGTTAAAAACACCACTGTACACCATCATTTGATTTATTTATTAAAGCATAAAGTTTATCTTCAATAAAATTTACCTGTCATTTTTCAGCTGATTAAAAGCCTACGTCACACAGTGCTACATCATAAAATGGAAAGCGGAGAGCTGAAAGGAAACAACTCCTATCCTTTCTTTATCTGTTAGGATCAGTAGCCTCCCCTGAAAATAGTTTTTTTTCTCTCTCTCTCTCACCACCAACTCTTTCTCTCACAATGGTGAGGAAGGGGGAACCTATTGCCATTATCTCATCAGCAGAAACATCAAAGCAATTAATTATATCCTTAAACATGCCTGTGGCTTATCGACAAATCTTCAAAATGTTATGACCTGTTAGAGGGTTTCTTTAAAAGTGGTTTGTGGTGGACCACTGGTCCCGCAAAACTATAAAGCCATAAAGGCGTTCTCGGACAACATTCATCCTTTGAGGAATATGTGCACATTATAACGTGACTTCATCAACAGTGTGCACGTTGGCCATGCCCCCGTCGACTGTGCATACAGCCTTGGACTGTTTAATAATAGAGTTTTATAGTGCATCTCCTCTTGTGAAGATTAGCTCAGTGCGCTGTACACGATCGAAAGACTACAAACGAACCGATAGTCAACTCGTGCACACAGAAAGACGCGGTGACAAATGATATCGCCGAAATGGATGGATGAAGAAATGAGGAGTGAGAGGAATACTACGCTTGATTATGAAAGTTTTGTTTTTAAAGAGTGGGTTATGTTTGTGGACTTGAAAGCTTCAAACTAGACAGTTCAAAGAGAAAGAGGCAGAGATATCCAAGAAGGATGGGCTGAGAAGTGGAATGGAGGTCTGCCAAATTTCTCCCGTCTGATGCGTGGCACAGAGAGAGAGAGCAACACAAAATAGACCTAAAAGACCTATTCAGGTGGTAGGTCAGAAGTACAGTATATGGGTGTGTCTGTCAGTACAGAATAAGCGTATAACCCAGGGTTATCCCGTCCCATCCCATCCCATGGCAATTTATGCCTGTCCCATCCCGTCCCATCCCACGGGATGTTTCCCATGGGATTCCCATGGTATTAACAATCCTATGGACAACACTGAAAACCACTTTTCGGTTTTTGTTCTATAATTCCTGCTACTTCACATACAATAGATGATTCAGAGGAAAGATTTAAATCCTTGATGAATGAAATAACAGTAAATTTATTTTGCAATATCAAGTATCGACTACCATGGGAAATACAAATGTGTGCTGTCCCATCCCATCCCATCCCATGGGACGTTTCCCATGGGATTCCCATTCCTATGGACAACACTGGTATAACCGAGTGGTGATAAGCAAAAGTTTTCTTTTTTAACATCTAGCAAAAGTTATCTTTTTTTAACATCTAGCTCTTG